>VZRU01007881.1:32278-42778 GCA_013398155.1 Pedionomus torquatus
GAGAGGGGGGCGGGGGGGGGATAAAAAAAAACAACAAACAACTTTTTCCTAAGCTTGTGTGTATTCTTAAGGACTTGAAACACTTAAGAAGTCAATGGTAACATATTTCTAAAGAGCATGTTGAAACCATCCGAAGCAGGCACCTGCTGGGCACCAAGAAGCTCAGCTGGAGTTCAAGATAACAAAGATGTTATTTGTAGTTTTACCTTACAGTTTGGGAAGAATTCCTGCCTGGAGTTTTTTGCTCAGTTGAGGTCTGATGAGGTTGGGGTCCAGAGCATAAGAACTGATGCTGCCTTGTTCCCACAGTATGCTGAAGCCGAGGAGGTAGTGCTGACTGGGGTTTTATTGACTTGTTCTGATTCTTTAGCCCTCTACAATCTGCATCTGTGATAAAGATGTGAAAATAGATATTTTTAAATTATTTAAGTTCTTCGGGACAAAGCATCTGCCAATAAAGAGTCTGCCACAGAAAGACAGGTACAATCCTACCAGGCTGAGCATTCTGCCCCCATGTTGGGAAAAACTTTTTTATCTTCTTCCCTGGCACAGTGTTCCAGCCCTCCATAGGAGAGGTCTGTGGAAGAGGTTTAAGGCTCTTCAGTGAGACAGCATGCCTACAAAACAAGGAATTATGAGGAGAAAAATATCTTAGAGACAAGACAGGGTCTTCCATAAATTAATACCACACGTTTACTAAGACTGATGGATCTTTCAATGTTTGAGAACAAAGCCCTTTGCTCTATAGTAAACTCAAGCAATGTGTAGAAGAACAAACCTAACTTTTTTTTCTTTTAAATAAAACTCCCTGATAAGTTCGTGCAAACTTAGCCAGTAAAGAACAATCAGCTATTTGTGAAGTGAATATTTTAACGTCTTCAGGGCAGACAGAAAAAGCAGAATGATCAGAAAAAGTAATATATTCAATAGATAAACTAATCACGAACACTGTAACAGATGTCAAGATTGAAGAACACAATATTGCTGGCTTATATGCCAGAGCAATTACTGCATTTTTAATTGAGGATACTGTAAGGATGTCTGAGAACCTGTTGACATTATTTAAAACAAAGGCATTAAAATCCATAAGACAGTTCAAATCAAGATACACCTCAATTTAAAAAGGAACATATTATCGAACAATCTAGCTCACTTTTTTTTTTGGTAACAGGAGGTCACATGAGATTAAATGAAGAAAGGAGAGTGATGTCCACTACTTTGACTGAAAGTCAAGGTAAGTTACCTCTTCCTAAGCTATACTCAAGAGTGGGTTTTTTTGCCTAAAGAGTCACAAAACTTACAGTAGAGCTCAAGAAGATTCTCAACCTCCCCCACCCAAAAAAAAAAAAATTAAAAAAAACCTACTGAAACCAGCCAGCTCTGCCCTGGAACACCCAAAACCACTCCTACTACCGCCCAGGAAACAAAAAAAAAAAAAAAAAAAAAAAAAAAAAAAAAACAAAAAAAAAAAACACCAACAACCCACCCCAACAACAACAAAAACAATGAACCAACACCACAAGAAAAAAACCCACCATAACTCCCAACAACTTTGAACACTTAGTTTATCCCAAGGTAGGGCAAAGATGACACTGATCTAAACACAGCTTGGCACCCTCTGTATGAAATCAGGCACTGGTACTCAATAAACATGTGCTTTATTCGGCCTTTTAATATGAAAAGTCTGACAAAAACCTAGAATCTAAGCACTGACAGCATCCTAATTAAACATTGCTCGTTGTGTACACAATCTGCTTAAGATTGAATCTTGTGCAAAAAAAGGAAATTCTAATACTAATGTAGTTTCTTTTTTACTTTGCAAGCAATATCCAGACTAATTAGTACTAAAGAAAAAAGTCTGAACTGACAATTAATGCAGCATCCCTTTTTCCTTTTTATTTAAATTTAATACATTGTTTTTCTAACAATGTTATAGGGGTACTGCTTCTAGTAAAGAAATAAGATACACTTCAGGGGCTGAAATTAACTCCGAACTAATGTAACACTGCCATTACCAAGGTTAATTTACCACTCTTGCCCAGAGAGACTTACTTTGCTCCAAGCTCTTCTACAAATACAACAACTGGCCCATTTTCTGAACAGACCTCTTGAATATGGGCATTATAAAATTTCCCATTATGGTCTAAGCGCACCTATAAGGAAAGACGGTAAGAAAAATAAAAAGGTGCATTAGGTTCAAAGAAGACAATGAGAGGACATAACTCTTTAAAATATCAGCAATGACATTTTAAACAGAACCTTTCCTCTGGAAAACAGACAACCTGAGAAATAAGTGTATCAAAAGGAGATACTTAATCCGTATCAATTCTTCAAAATGAAATTGAAAAACAACAACGAAAAAAATACAACAGGAGAAAATTTGCTGGGTAATGAAACACGGCTTTCAAAACTAGATGAGAAAGTTACAGGGATCAGTGTATCAAGGCTTCACAGCTTTACTGAAAACAGTCTCTTCAAAAAAAATTCAAACTCTTCCTTCTTAAAATCCATTGTAAAGTCATTACTAACTTCAGTGAAATTTGATTTAATTAAGACCCCAAAGAACACCAATTATTTCTGAAGTTATCCTTCAGAAGGTTTTCTTAAAAACAATTAACAAAAAAGTTATTCAGACATGATCAGTGTTACCTGATATTCCACATTCTTAAATTTTTTCTGTTAAATATAAAATAAATCTCAAAGTTCTGCTACAACATTTGGCTTTCCAGTTGTATTAACTTGGTCGACTCCACTTTTCACTATTTACTTCATCTTCCCTTCCCATTTATTTACAATCTTGCCATGTATATTTTACAGAGACAGGATATTATTAATAAAAGAACCTCTGGGAATTAACATCTGTGCCCTTTAGTAAATAGTGCATAAAGTCTTACGGTCTTATATATGAATTTTAAGACTGTGCTATTAAGCAGTAAGTACTCAACTCTACATTAGGTTTTTATTGTTTGCTTCGTGCAGAGTTTTGAGGGTTTGTTTCTTCTGTTTGGTTGGTTTTTGTGTCTTTTTTTTTGAAAAAGCTTAGATGCGTGGTTTTCCTGAAATTTATTTACTGTACTTAATTCCATTACACACACAAAAAAGTACAAACTGAAAGAGGCCCCATGCTGCATGGTAATGTCAGTAATTTAAATCAATGGTCTAATATCCTAGGAAGAACCACATTTAGCCACGTACAACCAGTTTAGTTAACACACCTAAAGAGAATAATCTAAAATCCAAGTACTACAGAATTTGATGACAAATCTTATTTCTTCTTAAGCAACAATATCCACTATTTTAGTGGAATTTAAAGAGGAATTGTGTAACACTTCAAATACTTCAAGAAGCCCAAAACTTCAGACCCTCAGGATCTGCAGTAATTAAACTGAACTGCATTCCATTATTTGTAAGTTATGAGATTAGAACAAAGTCAATTTCCAAACAGCGATCATTATCTCCAAAGCTGAACATAAATACATAGAACTATGATGTTGGGTTTTCATACAACAGTAAACAGTAAAATGTCAATCTTCATTGTGCAACTGTATGCAGCAAACACTTTGATCATGCAGCAGTATGATGAAGCAAGCACAGCCATCAGCAAAAAATGTAGTGGAGAGAACTATTAGTTTTATAAAACAGCCTTACCCTACACTTTTGCACATCACAGGAATAACTTATGGAGCCCACCAAGAGAATAACAGAGCTTACCTGAATCAGGTAAACTGCCCTAAATACACCTACTTCTCATGCAGAGACTAGCACTCTACAACACCGAGTAAAGACTTGCCATTAAGACAAGCCTGCACAAACTCATGTGCATACTTAACGTTGAAGTCCAGAGCCATCTTATGAACTACACTTTTGAAGTTAACTTTGTCACTTTTTGCACTGATCAGATGTTTCATTATGTGCACTTCTCAATGTATGCTCTAAATTATGAACATTGCCAAGAGTTAATGAGCATACACACAGTTGAAGACACAAGCAAAGAATATTCAGAAAGTAGCAATTATATATAAAATCAGTTAACAAAGAGGGAAAAATCGGCATCTTGAGCAAGATAAATGCCTCTATAAACCATAGCTCAGTACTACTTACTTTACATTTATCTCCAACTGAGTATTGCATGCCAGCAGCAATAGAAAAATCTTGGTTTTGCTGATCTGTAAATACATAAGCAGTAATACACTGTTAGCTTAAATACTTTTTAACTCGTTAAGTAAAGAGTTTCACTCTTCAAGTAAAGAGTTACTTCTTTGGTGCAGTAAAAATGCAAACCAGATATTCAGAATCCTAAATCTGCACACCGACCCATGTGAAGAATACCACTTCCTAAACCCAAACTGCCATTTGCATCACTGTTCTTCAAGAGGGCTTCACTTTATACATCAGCTTGCAATAGCTGGAACTTTTAAGCATGCAGTGACTTACCCAATTTGGATTGAAGCCAAACATCATATTCAACATTTCTATAAACTGATGGATTGAGTGACTTAAGAACTTTTTTAGGTAAGACCAGCAAGGTAGAATTCCCATTGCTCTTAAGGTGCTGTATGAAACAGAACAGAGTGCGAAATGGTCAATTACATGAAGTTTCTCATTTTCAATCACAATGCTTACGTTTTAAACTGAAAATACATAAAACAGAGAGCTTTGAAAAAATAATTCAATGGTGTTGAAAAATTAATTCTTTTAACCACACCAGAACAAACTTAAGAACTAGGCAGCATTAAAAAGGACAGTGTCCACCTTTTGGTGCACCATAAGCAAACATCACTTTTCAAAGAAATAAGTAGCTTTTAAGCTATTACATGTTAGAAAAACTAGAAACTCAAGCTTCTCACATGAAGATTAAACACTGAAGAATATAGCAGAGTACAAGTTACTAGGATGAAAATAAATCTTAACATACAAATACCTTGTTGCCAGGAAGAGACTTCAATCCATTCATATCACTAACTGCTGTAGCTTTACTTCTGCAAAAGGACAGAAGTGAACTGTGGTAATACAGTATTAATAAGGCCTGAACATCAGGCAAGAAACATCGTGGAAGCAAGATAAAGAGTATCAAAACTACTACTCTCTATGTATTTTTCCACAATAAATACACCACAGAACATCTTCACCTCCTAAAGTGAAATCGCCAAGTCTAAACCAAGAACCATATTTCTATATTATACAAATATTTTTGTTTCTAAGTACAAGTTTCAGAAAGGGTAACTTGTGTGTGCTGACTTAGCCAACACTTAAGGGAAAAAAAAAAAAAAAGCCGGGAGGTAGGGGGTTGCAGGGAGGAACAGGGTAGGGAAAGGAAACAAAGAATTCCTCTAAAATTTTTTGCAGCTATGCAAGGAAAATATAGCAAAAGCAGACATTAAACCTGACATACATAAAACTCAAAATCAAAAAATCACTAGTTAGTCAACTGGTATCAAGCATTCTAATTTACTCTTATTCTCTACACCTGACATCACTGGAAAATTACTCCTCACAGACAAAAAACAAGTATTTTTCCCTACAGCAGTTGCATGCAACTATCAGCAGTAACTTCTCCCAAAAGCAGAATAAACGCCATCACATTTAATAACAGCATAATTGAGAAGTTCATTTCTAAAATGAAAAAGATCTTCCAGAAAACTAGGCAATGAAACAAACTGAAGCCAACCTTAAGAGAAGAAAAAAAACTTCAAGACTTCACAAACACAGCAAAGTGTTTGTAAATTGGGTTAACTAGGTCAAGAGTCACAAACACTCGCTCTAGTGGCATAAGACATATGGTTTAAATCAGATCCATTGAGTCTGATAGTCTCAAGTGAGTAAATAACCTTCATTTACAAAAGGTGCTACGGAGGTTAGTGGTAAGTTTTCTCATGAATCCCAAAGATGCAAGGTAATGCTACTGCATATGAAGTCCAGGAAGGCTCCAAGACCAGAAAGGAACAGAGAAGGTTTCCACTCTCTGACATTTAACTACAATAATTGTTCCCCAAGGCAGGAGTACTTTGTATTTTAATTGGAAGTGCTCCCTAGGTTGGGTGGGTTTGGCTTTTTTCCCAAACAAGAAAGGAAGCTAATTCCTTTCCCAGAACTTGGTCTTCTTTCTGTGATTTCCACCATCTTCCTTTCTGTTTTTTTCAGCTTGGGGAAAAATTCAGCTCCCAACAATTCAAAGAATTTCTTCTGCCACGTGTCACACAGACTACAGTAGAGCCCTCAGAGAGGACTTAAGGATGAAGAGAGGACACAATGCATCAACATAGCATAATCTCCATGGTTTTAATCAAATTTCACACAAGCTAGGGTTCTTATGAACAGTATTAAACTGTACAAAAACTGTCGATATGTAAATGCAAAAATGGCACTGTTAAAGGCTGACTGTGCAAAAGCAATCAATAGGTCAAAATCTCAAATATGTCAAAGCTAGCTAGAGTACCCAGGTCCAGCAAAAGGCATACAAACCCACAAATACAATCTCTTCGTAAAGATCAAGGAACAAAATGGAGCAAGTGACAGCTGTATTTCCTTTAACTACATTTTAAGCAGGTGTTTCAGCCCCCAGACGTGGAAGCAACACAACTGGGATTAGATCCTGTGACTCTACTCAATTGCAAGAGTGAGACAGGTCATTCTCATGGAGCTTACCATGCTAGGCAGGCACACTGACAGTTATTCCAGGGGATTTTGTTATTTTAAACAGGAATAGGGACATATTGCAGTGTCATTAAGCAAGAAGACCCAAAGCTAAACTGTAGAAAAAAAAAGACGAAGCAGAATCCTGTCCTTAGGTATATTACACATTTCATTCTTTCATAGACCTAACTTTACTTCTTTGTGGTTTTTTTTTTAATTTGTAAAGGTTTTCAGCCCTGTCAGTTCTACTACCCACCAGAAATTCAGCGAACTCATTTAACATGTATTGCTCACAGGCATCTTACGTTAACCTTCAAATCCCATTTACCTGTAGCTGTCATCTTCTGAATCTGAGCCAGATAATTCACTGCTACCATTACTTTCCTCTGTCACACCAACACTAAGTTCTGCTATGATTTTCTTCACATCTGTATCAAATACTTTCTCATACAGTAACTCATACAGCAGAGCTGGGGAAGAGGAGGAGAAACCGAAGAGCAAAATCAATTACAAGGCAAACAGGATCTTATACCACCATTACAGATGCATTTCAAATTACTCCAATCAAAGCAAGAACTTTGATGTGTTAAAAGAAACACTGAGGGTATTAAAAGCAAAACCAGCTACAGCTACTATGGCTTAATGGGTATGCACAGAACTACCAGAAATCAGGTCTCCTGATGGGCAAATTTGGCTTTAGCCTTGTAACTTGGCACACAGGCAGAGTTTTCATGAAGAATTAGAATCCTTGTAGGGATGTCACAGTAACCCATCAAACCTTACTAGGGCCCTTTGGGCATTTCTGCAATCTAGTAAAAAAAACAGTTATTTTTTGCACATGAAACCTCCATAATTTCTGTGACAATTTATACATGCAAGGATAATTTTAACATAAGCAAGCAGTTTGTTAACATGGTATGAAATACAACATTAAAACCAGAATGCTGACCAACAGCAAGGCAACAGATTATAAATGAGTACACATTTTCTGTTTACATAAGACCACCCAGAGTCAGAAGCAGATTAGTCTTCTCCTCTTGGTATATAATAATCTGCTTTGTCAAGACTCAAGACACAGTAAGTATTTGTGCTCTCTCAAAATCATACAGTCATTGACAATTAGAATAGAAAATTAGACTATTAAAGAATGATATAATGAACTTTCATATAGAGACTTTTCCTGAAACCTGAATTTTCATATTTTTGATAAACATATGTTCTTTTAACTAAGCAACATAATACTTACACTGGCACAGAGCAGCCTTTTCTGAATACTCTATGGGATAAACAATATCATAGTGGTTTCCATTTGAGAAGCACAGCAATACCTATTAAAAAAAAAAATCACACAGATATTTTAAGTTTTGCATCTCACTTCATTTTTCACATGAGCACTACCACTTAAATTCAATATAACGTACCAATGTGCTGTGTTAACCTTCAGGATCTCAAAGTATCAATGAAACGATCAAAATATTTGCTGGATGTCCTTTAAGCCAACAATCATTTGACCAGAAGTTAATAGGAATTTAAGAGGTAGCTATGTGAGTTAGTACTTGTAAATTGATTTTTACAAATTTTAGATTACTAGGAAGATATACCACATCCCAAATACAGGTCATATATTAAGAGAATAGGTGCCTTAAATATGTACAAAAGAAACAGATAAAATTGAATTGTCAGAATTCTCTTTTTTATTCGTGTTAAATAAAAAATAATAATAAAAAAATCATACAAAACTACTTGTTTATAAAGTAGTCTAAATTCAGCCTTTCAAAATATCCATAAACTTCTTTTACCTTATCAGAAAAGCCATTTTCAGTTACATGTGAGGGAGAAGCATTTGGTTCCCGGTATATTATGAAATCTTTCCTGAAAAAGAGAAAGCAGCGGTTAAGAATTCATTTAAAAAACGGAATATTCAAGTCAAGTTCAAGGAACATACATAACCACAGAAAACACCTAGTGGAAAAGAATACCGAGGCTGATGAGTATGACTATCATTGGTCAAAAAAAGGCTTGCTTTTGTCAAAGAATATGCTACAATAAGACATGCTGGCACAATATGCACAGAATCAAATAAAACAAGTTTTCAGACACTGCTTTCTGGAGCTGTGTCTAGAAAGACAATGGCTCCCCAGTTCTGGAGAAACTGATTACACTTTGCCATTTGGAAACCCACCCCAAAGAGGAGACTGGTTTTATGAAAAGAGACAGGAAACAGTGGTAAGTTTCCAGAAGGTGAGCAATGACTTAGTCTAAATCTATACTAGCAGATTGATTACACACGTGCAAGAAAATTAAAACAAGCCTATTCATACTGCATTTCCATCCTATGCTTGAAAAGTCTGAAACTCACTTCTCCACTTGGCACAGAAAAGTCATACTACTGCTTCCCTTCAATCTGTCAGCATCCAGAAAGGGAAGCAAGTCTTTCCCCCTACCTTCATCACCATTCCTGCTTTCCCAAGCTTCTAAATTGCCTTTTTAATAGAAGTCAGTCTTCCCAACACACGTATGGCAGTAACAATTAGAATGTGTTCAACTCTGCAGTGAAATATTACACAGAGTTGCAACTGTGCCATAAGTTTCTTCACAGTTCCAATGGAAATTAAAAAAAAAATAAAAATAAAAAAATACTGTTGTCAACCAGTATTTCTCTCTGTATTCATTTATCAGCTATGATCCTGAATACCAATGTATCATAACTTCAAAATAAACTGCTTCCGTTTCATAATAATACATTTCTCATGGCTAGAAATACAACAGACTGAAGATCACGACCATCCAATTCCAACATAATCAAGCATGCGATTTTGTTGCCTTAAATTGAGCCACTCGGTGTAGAGGGACACAACTCAATCTAGCCACCAGACCTTCTCACTATGCCTTTTGAAATACCAATTTTTTTAACTGGCTTACAAACAGCAGAAAGAGAAGATGCTGTACATCATTCATTCCTTTGGACAGTAATTAGAATGCAGTTATAAATATTCCACATGTTGTTTCCTCCTACTTTGTGAAAAAAAGATTAATATATAGGATTATATTTTTAAAATATTTTAAGAAATATTTTTAAAATATTTAATAAAAGTACGTCAGCAAAAGCGTTTGTCAGCAAGAGGGGTGTTTATGCATGCACTAATACCAAAACATTTCTTAAGCATAGCTCAAGCTACAGCCCTTGGCAAACTTGTGTTATTTCATCTGTACTGATACACTGGAAAAAGCAAAATGTAAACAGACAAGAATAAAGGTACAGCACTACACCAGGCACTATTATACCAGTACCTACAACTTCATACCAAGGGAGGTGTGGGAACAGCTTTCTAGCAGCCTTCAATACTCATGTCACTAAGCTACCTCTGTATAGAGGTAGTAAGGAGATGGGTATATCCCACATCTTAGCAACAGGGTTAATATTAAAGCCTTGGTGATAAATAGGAAGAAAAGCAACTTTAACAGAAAAATTAAGATCGGAAAATTTAAAAAAATACAAACGGTATCGCTCTATTAGTTGTGCAAGGAAGACACATGACACTATTGCAAACCTGTATTCAAACCCTAGATTAAACATCAGTTTCAAAGCTCACTTTTCTATATTTACCTAACACCTTGACAGCTGCAATTTTCCAACCATGTGTCATTTTCTGACTAATTATGGTATACAGTACTATAGGTATATAGTAGGAATATACAATTCCATCTTTGCAATTCCAACCAATTAGCTAACCAAACACCTGAACCAACCTCAATAAAACATATTTAGAAGTTTCCTTACTTGTACATAAGAGAAAGGGCACTTATTTCTACTTGTCCAACCCATTCCTGCATTGAAAAAGAAAACAAAAGAAAACTGAAGTTCAA
>VZRU01007882.1:13173-25193 GCA_013398155.1 Pedionomus torquatus
ACACAAAAACAACAGTAAATGGTTTGAAGTGAAAGGGAAGTGCTTACTTCATTTGGTAAAGGTTGTTGGTTCCTCTGTGGTCAATATCGTGGCACAGAGCAGCAGTTACCATTGCAAGGGCTTCGAGGTCTGTGTAGTAACGCTTCAGTTTGCCAGTCTGGAGGGTAAGAATTTGCATGTTGTCTGTTAGTATCTTTTATAGGAAAAGGCACTGGGCTGTTGTGACTGCTCTATGCTGGAGATCTCTTCATTGAAACAGTCCCAGAGAACTGAAAATACTTATGAAGCTAAATGCAATACAGAGTACATTTCAGTTAAAATAGGAAAGTAGCTGGCAATTAAATGTTTCAGACTTTGGTAGGCATGTGTGTTGTGCATATGTACTTGATGCCCACCCACAGGCAATGCTGGTGTTGAGCAGCAGTCTGACACCTTTTTTTGGGGGACACTTGTTGCCCTGAGACCCTGTGAGAAATAGCGCTTTCCACGTTCACATTAATAGTAGATGGAGACCTATGCCTTTCCTGCCCAGAAATGGGGAGTTTGAGATTGTGTCTGTCCCAGACAGCTAATTTCAGCCTGGCTCTTATTGTCAGGAACTACTGGAGGAAAGGAAGTCCTCTAATGTCTCTCCCCTACCCTACAGAAGGATTTAATCTGGAGGCTATTCAACACTATACACATCTGTACTTTCAAAAATCAAAGCACTCCATTAATCAGCAGTATTGGCTGCAGCTTTATGTGTAATGCAAGGGCTGTCACTTAAGGCAAATTAACAGGACCTGTGCTAGGAGTAACAAAGTCTTCTCCTACACCTGGATTCAAAGGGAGCAACAGAAGACCTCCTGTAAATAAGGCTGCATCTCAGAATTAGCTGGGGTGGTGTTACTTTACCATCAGGAGTGTAAACATGGTCTGTGCGACATTGAAGCCATGGCGCCAGTTGTGGTAAGTTATCTTCCGGTAGCCTTTGCTGACAGAGTACACAAACCTTACCAGAACCTGCAAATCAGGGAAGAAGATGTTAGTTTGTGTGATGAAGCTCCTACTTGTTGCTCTTGCAATAAAGAGTACATCCAGAAGTCATGGATGAGGTTTTGATGAGCTTTACAGAAGTGACACCAGAAAGAAATTGGAAGTTGTAATATCATCAGGTGTCCTTGATAGTGTTGCTATAGTAAAGCCTAGTGGAGAGTTAAAGGGGACACTAAAACTTAGCTCTCTGTCTTCTAGTACCTTTCCCTTGTGTTTTTTTTTTTTCTTTGGTTTGGGTTTTTGTTTGTTTGTTTGTTTTTGTGATTGTTGTTGTTGTTTTTTACTTTGTTTTTGTTGGTTTATTTGTTTGGGGGGGCTTTTTTAGGCTGCTTTTTGTGTGTGTGTGTGTGTGTGTGTTTATGTGTGTGTGTTCTGGTGGTTTGTTGGTTTTTTTGAAGAACAATAAAACCACAGAAATGCCTAGCTGGGAAAGAAACAGCAGTGTCTAGAGGAAAAGAGATTTCACCTTGATTTTTGTGAATTTATTGAATTTGTATTACTCTGGGTTGTCACTTATAAGATTTATCCCTCCCATGTCCTGTGATTTACTAATATTGATACTTCTTTTTAAGAGGTATGACTCCATAGATGTAGGGAAGAGTGGTATTTATATCACCTAAAATGTTACAATATTACAAAATATTACAATCTATTTTTCCTTCTCTGCATTCTACTTCTCCATATGTACTGCTTCTTGTAGCTATATAGATTTTCTCATTAGAGAGCTGATTAATTATGGGTGACTATTCATTTTTAAAATCCCAACTGCTGAGAGTGGCAGGAAAGCATGGCTATTTTTCACGCCTGTATTAGGGGCTAGTTGTTCCAGAGTATATATTTTGAATACTTTTTGACATTGACATACTGTAAGTAAGAAGCACAGAAGTAAATCCCTTTCAGAGCTGTTGTCTTCCCTCCTACTTCACAGCCTGGGTTTCCAGGGTGAAAACTGTTGCTGCAGGTACCTCTAGATCCCACTAGGTGGAAATAGACCTCATGGAATATGTAGAGAAATCCTTTGGGGAGAAGCAGAGCTGCTGAAGTGTTAGTTTCACAAGTCCTACAGAGACTTGAACTATGACAAAACCCGTGAATTTGTATATCAGGGGCAATGGGGTCCTTGCTCCCACAAGGTCACACCACCCCTGTCACCAGCTGTCAGGAAGTTGGTATGAACTGCACCAAATGAAGTCATGTCCACATTTGCAGGGGGAAGAAGAACAGAGGGACTTGCCAGTGTGGTTTTCAGCATATAGTGGCTGAAAGCTATAGGATACTGCCATGTTTTAGTCTATATGGACTATACTATAGGAAACGAAACACACATACAAGTATGCACTGCCCCATGTTCCACCTGGAAACTCTGCTTTTACACTGGAGTGGAGGGTGGCATTAGACACAGCAAACGCAAGCAATTTCTTGCATGTTGTAGCCCCATCTATATAACCCCAATAGCAAACCCACACCTGTAGCAGATAGTGCAGAGCAGAAAAGGCCAGCTTCAAGCTCCAAACTCACATGGAGCAACTGGGCTGAGAGGGGGTTTCCTGCTTTCAACAGGGCGAGGGGCCTCAAGTCACATGGTCCTCTCCCTACAAGCCCCCATGAACACAGACCTCTGGCTACTTAGTAAGCTGCATAGGGCACACACAAGGACCTCAGCCATGTGGCAAGTCTGCTGGCCACCCAAGATGACAGTCCCTGAGTATTGCCAGCTACTACCTCCTGTGGGATCTGGAACTTTTTCACCACGCCGAGCTCGTAGTACATCTGAATGCCACACTTCACCAGTTCTAACTCAGTGCAGTCAAAATCGGAGAACCTGAACTCATAGATTTCGAACTTGGTGGGCCCTGGAAGTTCTTCTTTCTGTAAGAGAGGTGGGATATTTTGTTACTGTGCAACTTACGCCATCCCTAGAAACACCTCGAATGGGTTTTGCTTGATAAAATTAATCAGTGTGATGCTGTTGGGAACTTTTCCTTTCTGAATATAACACTTAAATAGTCTGAAATGCAGCTTTTCATGGTAACCCCATTAGTAGGGAAAGAGGGAGAACAGTTGTTGTAAAGAACAAGAAATATTGCTTGTTTTCCATTAAGCACTTTTCTTGTTGAGTTGATACAGTTTGGAGACTCTAAACTTAACAGAGGGAGACTACAGCCCTCCATATTTACTCTGGAGAACAAAATGCACGACAAGGCAAGGTGACTGTTGTGTTTTCCAGATGGACTTTGAACACCTTGAGATAAAGTAGCAGAGAGCAGATACTCTCTGGGAGCTGGGGAAAGCATTCACTGTCACTTGATAATAGTAACCTCAAGCTCCCATGTCAGGGGAGGGCAAGGTGTGCTTTGCCTTCACCCTTCACCAGGTGCTCTGTTGATGTGTACCAGTGTGTTAACACTGGGAACTTTTCCCTGTATCCACCCAGGTAGTGTTTGTTTGCAAAGGTTGTCCATTCCAGTGCTATATTGCTCTTACCAGGATGCTTGCCAGCTCCTCCTCCTCGCACTCACTTGGCTCCTTTCCCAGCTTTTCTCGTGTTGGCTGCAAAGAGTATGGACATGTTAAACTGACAGCAGAACCCCACTGGACTTTGCACTGTGCAGCTTTAGGGCAATCTAGGGCAGCTCTCATATGCAAATTGTGTTTTCTCCATGGACCTTACTTCTATTTCTGGTCTTTCAACCTATTCTTCCTGGTAAAAATGCTGTCTTTCTCAGTGATTTTGGCTCATGTTTCCCCACTTGCAAATGCTCCCCTGGAGCCCATGTTCCAATTAGGCCCTCTAACTTAATATCCTCTGCACTGAGGAGGTTTGGGGAATAAATCAGCTCCTCTTCCACCCTTACAGCCCTGATCTGGGTAGCACCTGCATGAGCCTACCTCCAGGGCTGGGGTTTTCTGAGGAAATTAGAAAGGACACGGTGTGGCAGCGTGCTGAGGTGGAAGGCAGACCATAGAGTCAAAACAAAGACTTGTTCTGCTGCTGTGCAGTAACTGGGGCCCTGGTACTACCTCCAAACTGTGGTGGCTGGAAGCATTTCTGTAGGATGGGAGACCTATGTCTGTGCCATGACTTATGGGCCAGTACATTAGGGTGTGTGCTGCATATTGTGAGGCATTACCAAAATTTCCTGGATTTCATCTTTGTCACATTTCACATGGTACAGCACCATATCCTGAGCAATGTCCTTCCGGTTCTCCAGCTTGTTCATCTTATCATATGTGTCTGTGTTGAGTACAGACCAGCCCAGGAACTGTGTCAAGGACTTGGTTAGGGGAAAAGAAGGAAACAATAAAATAACTAAAACAACTGTTCCTCAAAGACATAGAAATAGAACATTGCATGATATATTTGTAGAGAAACATAAACTCTGCTTTGGCCACAAGTCTAGCAATGAACAACAGTGTTTGCTCCAAATCACCACTTGTTCCTCAGCAGAGCAGCTCCCCAGCCTTTGAATCAACCTAGACCTCTAGAGCATCCGTGCTGTGGAGGTTTGAGGACCCTCTGTGCAGTTCAGTGTACAGAAACCTATTTCTGTGTTGTTACAAGTGGAAACATGCCTGTCAAAAGGCTGTTGTCACAATGGTGGCAGCAGTTCAGGAGCCCTCATATCATGGGAGAGCAAGGTGGTCTTATCACCTGTTTACTCTCAGCCTGTGTTTTCTCTCAACTTGCGTGCTGTACAGTGGACGATGAAACTGATTCTTGCTCCCTGCACTCCTCATCCCACTTCCCCCCCTACCCCCTCTCCCAAGTCTTTCTGTTTGATAAGAAAAGTCTGTTTTAGTGAATATTCTGATTGATGACAGATGCCAAGAGCTGAATGCCTATATTAGGTTGAAACTAGCATAGAAGCATTTCTAAGCATAGAGGTTTTAAATACAGCTACTTTTGGTAGGCCTGATAGCTGGCCACCTTTTGTATTGTAGCTACACAGATAATTCCTAAGGATTTTCTCAAGGGAGTTGATCAGCCAGCGTGAGCCACCTGTCTCATATGTGAACATGAGTGAGAACAGTTGTGTTAGCTACATCGTAGCTGCTCATGACTAGACGACCATTTTAAGAACGCTGAAACAAAATGGTGTGAACACAGCAGGTTTCTAAGACCAAAAAGGCCTAGTTCATATAGTTCCTTATAAAGTTTTCAAGCTGAGGTATAACAGCTCCTTAAGGAACAAAGAAACTTACTTAGTTGCAAAATACTGGGGGATGCCTTGCAGGTGTAAAATCAGCAATTCTAACCTCTCTTAATCATGTGAACTGCTTCCAGCAACAGCAAGGAACTATACCTCCATGAGGGTCTCATCCTGTTCATCAAAAGGTTTTCCGTCTTTTCTGTTATAAAATGTGACAACACCAACAATTTCTTCCTTTTTGTTGACTATTGGCATCGACAGAACATTCTTGATAGTCCATCCTGATTCATCTAGAGGACCTTCCTTGAAGCAACAGTAAGCAGAAAGACACCTTGTACTTAATATGTTTTCTAAATACAGCAGCACTCCCATTTTACAGTAAGACTAAAGTCTAAAGAAGTATTTTTAGGTCTAATATTGGCTCTAAATTACATTTCTGCAGACAAAGTAGAATCCCTGGCGGGACCAGAAGTTTTCACAGTACCTGAAATTTAAACATCTCATCTGCAGCAGCATTCATAATGTTGCAAATCTAGGGCACCACACAAAAGAAAAAGTTTTTACAATACAGGCAATGAGAAGTTTAAATGTCAAAACAAAAAAACTGAATTGATCAAAAAACAGTATTTGTATGACTTCATCTGAGAAAGCCTTGATGAAGCCTAAGTTAAGTACTTACAAACCCACTTTCAGCCACATAGGTTGGCAGTCCAGTAACTAGTGCCCAGTGATCTGGGGTAGGATTTCTGGATGAAAGAAAAATGCATAAGGGAAATTAAGGATATTGGAGAATGATCATGGAGCTGAATAGTATCCAGCTTGCTGCACAACTCGTGTTTACATGTTTCACCTTCAGTTACTAAGCAGTTCTGTTATTTTCAAAGGACCCATGTGTGCAAGCAACAATTGTTTACGTAAGTAAATACTCTTCCTTCAAGGAAGAATACAGAATAACTCCTAAAATATCATCATCTACAAAGACTCGAGAGAGTTGTTCCTGGGAGCAGGGGCCACATTTCAAATCTTCAGCACAGAAAAAGATAAAAGAAAGTTCCTGGCTAAGAATATCTGCCAGACAGAAGTTTTGAACACTGCTGTACCTAAGCAATAGGGGCCTTTCTTGCAGCACTTACGCTGATGCAAAGCTGTGTGACTAGACCTGAGTGAAACTCCTGTAATGTTACATTTGTCTAAGGTGCTCAAGGCTCCTTTAAAAAGTTTAATGGCAAGAAGAGAGGATGGTTTTCAGAAAGCGTGAGTCTCAGTGTGGTGTCAAGACATAGCCTTGAGATTGGGGGATAAGAGAGAAGCAAGGAAGCTGGTAAACAGACAGGGGGACCATGAGAGGTCTGGAGGGTAGCAGAGGGGTGAGAGGCAGGACTGGGGTAGTGGGTGCCTCAACAGAAGAACAACAAAGATGAGCTCACCCGCATCACAGGGAAGGCACCAAGGAGGAATGATGTCTCAGCCTGACAAGGAGAGTGGCAGAACTGCAGCCAAGGCAGTTCATTTCTGCATCTAAAAAGAATCACTAGCTCCAGTGACTTTTGGAGCTTGACTTGTAAGCCAGGATCCCAGTGTCCTGCTGGAAATCTTTGTCCTACAGAGATGTGACTCAAAACACCAACTGGTATTCTGGCTCTCTTATGCTGTCCTTTCCTTGTCTCCTCATTAATGTCTTTAAATCACTGGGAACTCTGATTTTCGCTACACTCTGTGTCAGTACCTACATACAGAAAGTGGGCACTTACGGGATGACTTTAATGTCTTCTTTTCCATGCAATATATAATCAATGACCTTGTAAAAGACTATTTCCTACAAATAAAGAGAACGGTGTTAAAATTAGTGGTGAAGCAATCTAGGCAGAAAGGAAAGAGTTTAAGAAATCTGGTTCTCACATACCCTGCCATCTGGGGTGCGAGGTCCTGAGTAGGGGGGAACTTCTCCCAGCAGAACTGGCCACAGGTCAAAAAATTCCTGGTTTTAAAATGAAAGAAGTATTTTTAGAGTAAAAAAGTGTGTTTTGACTTAAGCCTCGAGGTAACCTAACCACTGCTCTGTAATTCTGGTTTTGGTACTGTGTCAAGAAGGTACGAAATAATATAACTCATTCAATACTAGGCAGTAGAATGGTATATCTCAACCAGGAAGTGTCAGTCACATTATATGCCTGTATATGATCATGTACTGCCTATACACAGAAAGCAGTGCTTCATTCAATGAGCTGCATAGCCTGTACTCAGAGCAAATGGCTATGGCAATATTTTATGTTGTTTTGATGTGATCATATGGCTGACTGGTTGATGATATGATTGCTGGCTTCCTAAAGACTTTTTTTTCCCCTTAGGCTACATTAAGATGCTGATTAAAGTGTCTTTAGCACATCAATGACCTTTTAATACACCTCTTCACAAGACAACATGCCACAAAGGCTCTGAACATGGTGGAGATAAAGTTCATGGTAGTCTCAATCAGCCTGTCCATGGAATAAAGCAGTGTTCCTATGACAAGGATGCTGTGTAACCCCCATATAAAGCTTGCCCCAGGTGCAAACATCCAGACCAAGTCAGAGCTGCAGAAGTAACTTAGGTCCTGTCAGCTAATTTTCATGAAGCCAAATTTCACCTAAATGTTCACATCAATGAGTCCTTGAGGAAGGCAGCTGTTTTGTTGCTGGGGGTTTCCACGGGTGTCTCACTATCTTTTGGTATCCATAGGCTTTGTGAGGATGTGCTTATGTTGCAGGCTTTGACCAGCATTCAGACATGTTTGCCCTTCCTCTCTCTCACATGTCTCTGGTTCCTTTGACAGTCACATTCCAGTGATAAGCTCTTTCCTTTCCTGTACTTTATTCCAGAATCTTTGTTTGCACAATGGAATAAAAAAATGCCAACCAAAGCAAGAATAATGACTCAAAGCTAGTTTACATTTGAGGTATACCGGTAAAACTTCCACACATCACACCTGAGTAGATAGCAGTAATTCAGAAAGATGAACAATACACACGAACGCTCACCTTCTGCTTCGTCATGTCCAGGAGACCTACAGAGTACCGGTCACAGTTCAAGTATGCTCTCACTGTGTAAAAAGCCTTGTGGAACTGCCTCTCAATGTCTGTCAGTTCCTCAAAAACCTTATTAGCTGACCACAGCAGCACCTGCAGGATAAAATTCAAATGTAAACATAGCCTCTCCTTAAGAGCTGGACTTCCCAAATGTGTTTGGAGTAACAAGGAAATTACTGCATTTTTATACTGCAGTTTCTGGAAAGAGCAATAGCAACATAGCCTGAAATATGTAAAAGCATTTCTTACACTGACAATTACTAAGGAAAGACGCACTTTGAGGAAGAGTCAGAGTCATGGAGTGCTATGCAAAAGTAGAGTCTTACAAATACAGCACCAAAAAAGTAATAGTGCAAACATGCACAAGTAAAAATCTTGCATTCAAAAAAAAATTAGCACCAAATGTGTTGCAAATTGTGGAGACTGGAGTTAGAAATATTTGAATTAACACTTCCCATAAAGCCTCTGTGCAACTGCTTTTTGCACACATCAGCCTATGATCCTTTTCCCCATTCAGTGCCCTGCAGATGTAGCCTTAAGAAAACTGTTGCTATTAGGCTGTTTCATTTGTAAAAAAAAGAGAGGTTATGCAGTGAATTAGGTAAGTATTTCTGGTGGCACAAGGAGAATCCTTGTGGGCATAACAGAGAACTTCATTTTCTCTGAATTTATAAAGGAAGCCATTTTAACAATTGCCTAGCTTAGCTAGTGCATGTGTGCCTGGATCTGAGTATGTCTACTTTGCCTTCTGAGGCTAGGAGACTTGAGAGCTGCTACCTGAAGCTGACTGAACCTGTGCTTTGAACAAGAAGTACTGTTGCATAACCACATCCAGGAAAAGTGTGTCTCACATCTCCACTGGGCATCAGTAGATATTTTTGACAGTTCTGAGCTGCATCAGTCTCTGTTTCTAATAATTGGCCTCTGAGCATGCCTCAGATAGGACAATGGTGGTGTCATACAAACCATGGAAATCAGCAATTTCTTTCTTTTTTTTTTTTTTGGCATTTCACATCATGCAATAAGTAATGCTGAAGGCTGCAAGCCCAGTGAGGAGGACTGAAAAAGCACCTGAAGAACGGACAATTCTTGGAATGATGTAAAGAAGTTGGGCAAAATATGTTATATGGTCTTCTAATAAAATGGTTGTGTACCTGAGCATAAGTGGACTGAACTTTCTTGGCACAAGCCATTTTATTTATGGTATTTCATTGTCCTAGTAGTTAGGATTTGCAACATTAAAATCCTAGACAACTTTGCAGAGTGTTGTTTTCTCACTCTGTACATTGGTACTTTTGCATCTAACACAGGGAACAATCCAAGACCATTATATCTAGATGGCCAGAGGTCTGACAGTTGAACTATATTCACTCTTACCTGGCCTCTTCGAGTCTCACAATTGTGAAGATAACTCAAGTGGTAAATTTTCAAGTTCAAGGAGGCAAAATTCAGGTACTTCAGAAAAAGCTGAAAAGGCAAACAATAGATTGAGTTGAATGCAGTAGTGGCTTCATGTATACTGGATTTCCCATTTAGCAACATCATGGTAATTCCCCTAGATAAATGCTTTGTTTTGCACTGGTGTGCAAAATGCTTTGTTTTGCACTGGCTTATCCCACTGTAACTTTCCTGAAAGATTTCTGAGATAAGTATCCTCCTAATAAGCCTCTTTTGTTAGAGGGTGAGGTCCCTGTAGGGAAATTCACACCAGTGGAGGTTCACTAAAGCAAATATCTCTAACATAGAAGAGTCTGTGTTACATGGCAGAAGCAAAAAATTGATAGAAACTGAGCTACTGACCACTTACTGTTTCATCAGAGCTGGTGAAGTATGGGCCATTCAACTTATTAATAGCCAAAATGACAGCAACTAAGTCTTTGCCATTCAAGATGGGTGTTGCAAGGATGCTTTTCGTAGTGTAGTCGGTGAGCTCGTCAACAAATGGACTGAACTGGGCACACTGTTCAATAGAGAATTTAAAAATTAAGCAATTTCTGTAATGTCTGCAGTCTTAAAACAAAGCTAAAGCACAGCCTCTCAAAGTATGCTGTCTAAAGAAAGTTTTGCTTAAAAAATTATTAGGGAAGAGAAATGAACTGGCAGAAAATTGGGTAATGTACAGGTGATAAAGCTAGTATCAAGACAACTGGCTGTAGTCTCTGACTGCAACATCTACTTTCTCATTTTTTGCAAACATCTTGCAAATCACAAGCTTTCACATGTCAAACTCTGTCAGAACAAGGAGGCTGCCCACTGGCCATTCTCAGATCACTGCCATCCTTCAGAATACCTCCCCTATCCTTCTCTCCAGCTTCTCATTTATACCACAAGCTAGGTACAGCCAGTTACTGTGCAGCACCATGTAGCCATGGTTTATAAACCTGTAGTGTCTGGTAGAGTCACTGGGAAGTTCACTTATCCTCATTTTTCTTCTACTTTTGTCTGGGACTGGACTCTTCTGTCAGCTTGTAGCCTCCATCAAGCCATTTACCCATCATTTCCCTTCCACATACTCTCCCAGTTATTCCTTCCTATGTTGCTGACCCTTTGTGCATGGGGTGATAGGTGATAGGGAAGCTATCCCAGTTGGCGATGCAGCTGGCACTCTTCCTGTCACTCTCTCCCCTGTCCCTTCTGCTCCAGAAGCATTTTGGCAGCAGTTGCAATGTACAGACAGCACCAATACAGCCTGGGCTGTCCATGAGGGAATCAGCATCCAGAACACTGGCAGAGTGCTAGGTGAATGTCACTGTGTTCCCCGTCCCAAAAGAAAACAAAGCTGTGAGAAAGGCTAATGACCCATCACCTTTCCTGCACAGGGCCTTATTGACATTATACTCACCGGTCAATAGAGTGCCAGGATGGTCTTGCTGACCCAAGGTCTTTTACCTGCTCAGCTGAATAAGTAATCAGTTACGAATCCCTCTAGTTGGCTTAGAAAAAGCCCCACAGCTCTGATCATATTCAGAAGGCTGCACTAGAAAGAATACTCGCTCCCTAACACACCTTCTCTCTGTACCTTCCCTACTGCGGGCCTTCGTTGCCAGCTGGGGTAGACTGAGTATCTAGTCTCTGGGTCTCCTTCAAAGGAATTGTCTTATGGCAATGCCTGGAAGTGTTGGAGTGCAGTACTTGGCTCACAACATTGAAATCCTTCCATATTCTTGGAGAAATGTCTGAAGCCAGAGAGCTTTAAAAAGTTTAAGTCACACCCTGATGCTTCCCCTGGCTCCCTCCCCACTCCCCTCCCAAAAAGAAGGAAAAAAAAAATAGTGCTTGTGAAAATGAATATCTTGGCATGTTCTGTGGAGGGTAAGAAAGTTTTTGTTAGAGCATTTGGATACGCTTGTATGGATGGATACACAGATGGTCTCTTTGTAAATAGCAAACAGTAGATGGAGTAATCCAAAATGCCATTTTTGGGTCACACAGATTTTAGCTTTATACCTATGATTAGAACAAGCAGATTGTTATTGCTGCCATTCAGATTCACATGATTCAACCCAGGAGCATAGGAGGTAAATGTTGTCATGAAGGCATAACAATAAAACATTAAAATTCCTTGGATGCTTCCTGGAATTGCAGTATGCAGTGCTTGCTGAAAGAGGGGTTTTTTAGTCAAAGTTTGTCTCTTGCTGCTTCTGGTCAAGACGACCCATACACAGGTGCAGTTAACCCACCTGCTCTGAGATCCATCCCTCTGATTGATAAAAATGCCTTGTAATGCCCTTGGCCCAAGCTTCATCAGACAACAAACGTTTTCAAATGT
>VZRU01007882.1:25518-66627 GCA_013398155.1 Pedionomus torquatus
TTTTAATTAGACAGAAAAGGTGTGACAGTACACCATTTGCAAGTGTTAACACCTAGTGTAATTAGTGTACCTAAATTCACCTCACTCCATAAGTGACTCTGGAAGCAACTTACAGACTTGCTGCTCGTTCTTTGTCCACTGTGCAACTATTACACAGTGAGAGGTTTGACCAAGCACCAAGTTGCCCTCTTGACTCCTCTGTAGTAGTAAACATGTTAGCCTTTCTTCTACTGAATGAATAAATATTAAACCTACCTCACTGACATCCTTGATGTTCATGGTTTTCTTGGTCTGCGCAACGTAGCCCACAATGCCTATGTCCAATGGATAGACAATCTCGCAGTCTGGGGAGACCAGGCATTCCTCCAGGGTGCTTCCCTCTTGGATATTGAAAAGCCTTGTTGCCAGCTCAGGTGTACCATTTCTCTGCCTGTACATGAAAAGACTACATCGGTCAGCATGAATAAGTGATCTGATTCTTCTTAAGGTCTTGAAAACAACTTTCTCCATGTTGATGCTTTCTTGCATGTCTTGGATCAACTCAAAAAGGATTTCACTCTCATTGCTATCCCAGGACTCTGTTCTTAGTTTCTTCTCAAAGTACTGCTTGGCAAAAGCGGGGTTGCCATCAAGAAACTTCTCCACGTCTTCTTCACTAATGCTCATTGTGAATGCGCTGGGTCTTGTGGTAGGTAGTAGTCCAAAAATGTGATCTATGCAAACAGCACTCTAATTTCTGATGCAGTTCCTAAATTTTTGTAGTAGATGTTGTTTATAGAATGATCAAGGGTGAGGTAATACTGCAAAGAGAGCTTGTCATCAGGAAGACGTATTCCTTTATAGTGCTGAAGGTGAGTCAGTGGGAGGACAGATCTTCTCAACCAAACAGATTAGATGACCTCTATAGGAGCTTTGGGTCAACTTTCTTCTTCTTAATCTAAATGCAAACAAAAATGGAGTACTCACAATGTCTGAAAAGACTCCCCTTTCTCTTGATAAACAGAACACTTACTGAAACAATTACATTGAGGCAGGAGCAACAGGGAAGAACTACATCTCCTAACATTGAAATAAGCTCTTTAAAGTCTAATTAAATATATACTGCTTGGGCCTAATCCTTGGCTAACAAGGTGAGCATCTTATTATTTCTAGTCTCCCAGCTCCCTGCAGTAGTAGGAAGTGCATCCTTCATAAAAATCCCACAGTAATCACAACAGAAATAATGAGGTAACGCTGTTCTTTCTGGGCTTCCTCTGCTATTACATGGTTCTTTGTCTGCTGCTGTTAAGGACTGTTCTCAAGTGGAAGCATCAATCCTGAAGAGTTTAGTCCAGGATTTGGACTGAATTTGCAAGATCTTTGGCCCTAACTAAGAAGTAGGAAAGGAAAATATGCCTCTTTTGCAAGATCTTTTGCCCTAACTAAGAAGTAGGAAAGGAAAATATGCCTCTTAGTGGGATCCCTTTAGGAAGAAATCTGTCGAGCTTCTGGTTGGGGTGGCTGTGAAGCATTCTGAGGAATCATGGGAAGCCCTGCAGACAAAACAAACAAATAAACAAAAAACTCCACCCAGGAAGGTAGAAAATTTTCTTTCATCATTGTCAGTGGAGAAAGGGTGGGAATTATGTCTGTGAAGGACAGAAGTTGTTTCACATCAATGAAGTCACCGTGCTGTGCAAATAGCAGGTGAGGGTTAGGTTCATGCTTGGAGGGAAAATGGCATGGACACCACTAGTGCATTGAACTAGTGCATTGAATGATACACAAGGGTTTTCATCAGCAAGGAGCACCACATTTCTGGAAGATAACCAAGGCCCAATGGCTGAAGGAGTAAAGATCCAAGCTGCTCATCCCTATGAGTATTGGCACTAGTGACAGGAGTAATGCAAAGCAGCCCAAATGTGAATGTGGGTGTCTGGAAGGAGAGTAGCGAGAGAAGAACCTGTGATGGCAATGTTAGAAATGCTTGTGCAGGTGGGTTGGGAGCCCAGAAGGGGGACATGTGGGAGCGCCTTGCTCCCATCATCAGGGAGCTGCTGATCTATGTCCAGCCCTGAAACAGGAGGTGAAGAACTTCACACAACTGGATGAGAGAACTTCTAATACTTAAAGGGACCTATAGAAAAGATGGGGAAGGACTTCTTATCAGGGAGTATAGCAATAGGGTAAGGGATAACAGTTTTATGCTAACATGGGGTAGATTTAGACTATATATTAGAAAAAAAAAATTTATGGTGAGGGTTGTGAGACACTGGAACATGTTGCCCAGGGAAGCTGTGGATGCCCCATCCCTGCAAGTGCTTGAGGTCAGGTTGGATGGGGTTTTGAGTAACCTGGTCTAGTGGGAGGTGTCCTTGCCCATGGCAGCGGGGTTGGAACTAGAGGATCTGCAAGGTCCCTTCCAACTCTAACCATTCTGTGATTCTAGGAGTATAGGGGAAGGCAGCTAAGATAGAAATCTTTTCAGAATATTCCAGGTAAAACAGTGGAAACCAAGACAAAGGTCAACAGATATTTTTTTTTATAATTCCATTTCCTCCTATGCCCTCTTTCAGTTCCCTGGATCACTGGAGATGCAGTAGGAAAGTTGTTGAGTCAAGTGGTTGAATATCTTAGATGCCTTTGTGCTAGTGTAACAGAGACTTGCTCAAGTAATTCTCATAATCAGGATATTAAAACAGAATTATTGCTCAAGAAGACTTGGAGAAAGTGATGCATGACTTGGACGAAAGTGAAGCTTATGCTACCTCCAACATCCATATTTTAATAGAAGCACAATGACCCTCCGCACTATGACAGTAGAGGTCTGCTCTACGTCTCCAATATAGATATGGATGAAAGCTTTCATGAGCAGCAAGCAGCAAGCAGGACTGCCTTAGGACTTTCTGTCAGCAAGGAATTTTAATTGCCTGACATCTGTAGAAATGGCAACACTTCAGGTTAGAAGCTTTTCACAAAGTCTTGCATGATGCAGCAGTTTTCTGGGTACAAAGGATGGCAGAAAGAGCAAGAGTATATGTCCTTTGATTTTGACTGGAGACAAAAGACAGTTTAGGTGAGTGAGACCATGAAATGTTTGAGAGTGGAATAGAGTTTGAAAGTGGAAAAAACACACCATTTTGTATATTACATGCTCCTGTTAATCTTAAGCAAGAGAAAAACAGACAGAAAGTGATCAATCTTGGTGAAGTTATTGAAAATGAGTATAAAAATACCATGAATGAGTAAAAACGTAAAGTCAGAAAGGTCAAGATCCAAAATGAGATTAAATTAAGAACATGAGGGCAGTGAGTATTTTCTGTTATCATATTGGGAAAAGAAGGAATATCAAGGAAAGTACTGAAGGATCAGAGTACTTATAGATGTTGTGTGAAGTAACCTCTAAGCTGCTAATGGCTTATTCTGACAATTTATGGAGGATCTTCTGAAGTTCTGAAATGCTGGTAAAAGGTAAATGAAATGATTCAGCAGAAGAGGAAAAAAGAACTGTAGAATTCCACAACAGACCACTTTAAATCTAGCTTCTAAGAAAATACTGGGACAAATACACTTCTGTAAATAAGTAGAGGAGATAAGTAACAACAAGTATGGTTTTATCAAGAGCAAACTGTGCCATACCAGAAGAATTTCCTCTATGCCGAAGTGAAAAGTCTGTGGATAGGAGGAAAGTAACAGCTGTCACAGCTCTTGACTCATGAGCAAATGATGAAATAGTTGAAAGCTGGTGGTAAATCTATTTGGAAGATGAAGACTTATTGTTACTAACTCATTACAGAGTTCAAAGAACTTCTTGAGTAGTATTCTCTGCAGAGGTTGTCTTAGATATAGAGCGTATCAGCATTTCCACTGATAGGTGGAAAAATGCATATTAAGCCAGCGTATGGGCTGTGGTTAGGTGTCTGTAAATGTATTTGAGCACCATCTTTAAGTTGCAGACTGGTATGTACAGGAGAAGAGGACTAGAATTCACCAAGGATGCATAGAAAGCCCTACTGACATGGAGAATAGTCAGTCGCTGAATTCATGGGGATGAGCCACTATCTGGACTTACCATAGGCTCAACAAGTGTCAACACTACCAGGCAGAAGGAGGTGTACAACCATGAAGATGAACCTTCTATTGTGTAACAGATTATGTCAAGTTACACTAAACAGATGTGTTACCAGAAAGATAGGAGGAAAATGGGATCTTTGAGTAAAGGCTGAGGTTTGTCATGTCTCTTTTAAATCGTCTCTTTTTTAAACAAAACAGTCCTCAATTATATAAAAGGCCACTACTAAGAAAAAGGGAACAGTTTGTTCTCCAAAGCCATGTAAGGAAAAATTTCAGACCTGTGCTGAACGTGCTTCCACAACAGTAGGAAGGGATGGCTCTCACCTTATACTCCTAGGTACATGCCTGGATACCCCTAGAATCAGAGATGTTGTCCTTTTTCCCAGTGGATTCCCCTTGTCAGAAGTGATGCACATGTAATGACACCAGCCTGCTGGAAATGGTGTGGACAAACAACTTCTTATAGCTGGAGGGAAACCCATTTTCCTTAGGGATCCAGCCTCCCCTCAGTCCACAGCCTTTCAGGCCAGTTATATGTAAGGAAACCATTCTTTGGACACCAGGAAATACTTCATTTTCAGCAGTGTAAACTTGCCAGATGGGATTAATTATATTGATGGTTGATGCACAATGAAAGCCAGTGATATCCCTCTGTCTTCCAAGGTCTTCATCTCAGTAGAAGTCTGGGCCCTCCTATAAAGGAGGCTGCTGTAAAGTGTAAGCCTTGTTTTATCTGACAATCCCAGGAAGGAAAAGGGACTGGGTAAAGTAAAACCAATTATAATATTTGCCAGATGACTAACGTATTTTGGATTCTGGTATCCTAAAGGAATGAAGTTTCTTATTATACGGACTTTGAAGAAGGTCTGAAGTGTAGCTCCTTTTATAGTCTAGCATACTGTGGTCTGGCACTTTTTCTGATCTAGTGGACTTTTCTTGTGCCAGGTCAGATTTGTGGAAAGAAGGTCTCCTGGGAGCCCATAGCCACTTCCCTGAATTATTTAACTGTCCACAAATCAGGCTGTGTATGAAATGGGTATCACAGCAAGGAGCTATACAATCAGAGGATATACTCAGGATGCCCTGTGTCTGAACAGAAGGTCCTTTGGCCTTGGTGACATATGGTGTTTTCCAGACTACATGGCTTAACTCTTTATATATAAGCTGACATAAACAGGTTTGATGGTTGTATTAAGGAGTATGCAAATCATTGTATGCACTTTTGGGTTTTGATTTGGGAGCTGAAAAATTGCAAATTCATATTGAATTGAAACTGACATTCTTTTGGACACAAACGTTTCAGATCTATGCACTTTGTTGGATACGAAACTCTCTGTCTGGTTCAAGATAAATGGGTTTTTTGTACGTCTGTCAGAAAAACAAGCAGTGTTCAATAGTGACACTCCAGAGTCAAAATATGTAAGACCCAAGCTCAGTTCCTTCCTCTGCACCCAGAATTTGAAGCTTAATAAGATTTCCCCTTAACAGGGGAAAAGAATAAAGGTCCTAAAGTACTGCAGTTTATAGCTGAAGAAACAGAGAAACTGAGGCAATACTTGTTAAGCCAATACAGGGCTGTATAACTACTGTGCAATTGAAACCATGTAGGAATGTAGGGTGAAAATCTAAATCATGAATGCAAAGTGAGACAGCAGTGTTGAAGCAAACTCCTTGGAGAAAGGAGGTGGGCAGACATACCTGAATTTAAAGCATAGTGTAAAGGCTGCAGGTGTTCCCTAAGCCTTCAGGCAAACTTAGGTGACATCGTGAAAGCCATTGCTGCCATATCAATCATAACTGAGGTGGATACAGTCTAAGCTTGCAATAGGATAATGCTGTTTGATAGGACTTAGGCAGACAATGGAGGATTTTGGAGGAGGATGAGGCTGCTATTTTAGGAAACTTGCATTAAGCTCTCACAGAGCATAATAATATCTAAACACATGTTGTTGCACACATTTGTTTTTAATAGCTTTAAAACTGAATTGCAGAGTTGGCATAAGATGTCTGCCTTGTTGGGTGCTGGTGGATGTCCTTTAAACAGTGTTTTAAATGGAAACCTCAAACACTTAAGCTGCCCTGAAGGTTTGTCTGGTGGCTGTAAAAATGGAGTCCCTGGGAATAAAATTCCTCCCCTCACAGCAACTCATACCACAATCTCTCCCCAGTCCTAGGATGGACTTCTATTAAAAACTCCAGTTGTGAAGTATAATCATCCAGCAAAATGTACTGCCCAAGAGAAGCAGTACTGTTAAGAGCCATTGAAGTGAGGATGTGTCCAAAACAGATGGTGCAGATACAAAGCAATGGCGAGTCTGGGGTTATTGGGTCTGAAGATGCTTTTGCCACTCTTTCATGGGAGCAATGTTTTCCTCCAAACCAAGAGGCTGTGGGAAGGGGAGCTAGAAGTGACTAATTTGATTAGGTATTATCCTTACAGGATGCTGTATTGACAAATATGCTCAAACCTTTCTGGCCCACTCATCCGCTGGCATAACAAGATTGCAGCTTATCTGATTTACTGAGAAAAATTTGCATGCCACCTGCTTGTATCCAAGAATAAGCTTCCCTGCCTGGAGCCATGGGAGTCCAAAAAGGATCAGAGCTGTTTCTTTCATCCCTCCTGGACCAGGGTTGTCTTCTGGCCCTAAAGTTCAGCCTGCTTTTCCAGCCACACACAGATTGTGCCTCTCCATGGGAAGGGCTAGTGTATCAGTGGTCTTACTCAGCACCCTCCCCCAGCCATTCCTTCCCCTCTGTGGTTGGCCAGATGGCACCACAGCATAACCTTGCCACCTGAGCTCTTGTCCCCCATGCCAGACACTGCCGGGGCCCCATTTCCCACCTATGGCAGAGGTTAGTGGAGCCACCAGAATGTGGGAAACTGCTGCAGCCTCCCTGTGGGTATCTGTGGGCAAGGTGGTTGAAGCTGGACAAGGGACAGAGGTTGTTCAGGTAAGTCTGTGGATGGTACAAAATTGAGGGAGCAGAGGGCGGGGCTGCCCTTCAGGAGGACTTCAGGGGCTAGAGAAACAGTTACTGGGAACCTCCCATGGCCCAGCTGGGCAAACAAGTCTTGTCTCTAGCTGTCTGGAGCCTGACAGAAGTGCAGGATGGCAGCAGCGAGCATGTGTGTCAGCTGGAGAGTGTGCGTGAGCACAGCATTAGCTGCTCAGATCTATCAGAAGTAGGTTTGCTCACGCAGTGTAAGGGCAAAATAATGAAAAGGAGAGAAGAGACTCTAAAAAAAATTTGCAGATGTCTACACAACAAAAGGGTAGCATCTCAGATGAGTGAAGTGATTTGTGAGAAATATGACCACAATGGGGGAGAAGGGGGGAGGAAAAAGATTTTTTTAGCAGGGAAAAAATGGAGCAGAGAAACTGACTCTAACTTCAAGAGCAAAGAAAGAACAGAAGAGATTATAAAGTTATAAGGAAGATGGGCTGCTGAGTCAAAAAAAAAAGCCATGGAACCAGTGAAGTACTGAAATCTGGGGAACAATATGGAAAGCATGGAAAATACAGTGATAAGCCAGGAGGGTCACGGGGCAAAAGTCAACAGAAAATGCCCATCCAGATTCTGGAATTGGTTATTGAGGAAAATCCTTGGGTCTCTCATCAGGGAAGATCCAGGGGACAGATGCATTTCTGCAAGCCAGGGAAGGTTGTTTGGCTGACTGAAAGGGCTCCATGGGGAGTATTTCGGAGTTTGTTTTTGGCTACTCAGATTGGAAAAGTTGATGCTGAGTGACTCTCAACACAACTGCTCCAGGACAATGAAAGCAGGATATGATGATGCTCAGAAATATACATGTTCCAGTGAGTTTAGAAAGAGACTGATGGCACACTGAGATAATGATGATAGAGGTGGCTCAGAGATACACCTTGCCAGGATTAGGTGACAGTGCTGGGCACAGGGATGCAGTCACAGAAAGTGGCTTTAACTCAGAGGACAGACTGCTAGCAACAACTGGGCAACCAGAAATATGGGACCAACAGCAGCCACTATTGGTGAGAAGAGGTCAAGCCAAGAAATCATGAGAACAAGCTGGGAGAGATTGTGTAGTCTCGGCTCACACAGCAGAACAGTGTAAAGAGAGGTGCAGAATTGGCAGGTACAAGGCTGCAGCAAAGAGGAAGCAGGTCACTCATATTTGAGAGACCAGCAACAGGGTTGGCCATACAGGTCATAGGTTTTTCTGGTCATAACAGGAGTGGCTGTAGGTCCCTGTGATGGAGCTGCAGGCACAGAACTGCACTAAGTCTGGCAGAGGTTTTGACAGTTCTTGGGCACACTGCAGCCTGTCTCTTCCTCCTTCTTTCCTTGGGACAGTGGGGTACTTAATGTTAATTTCCTGCAGCAGAAGTTGTTGCAGGGATGGTATTTTTAATGTCATTATTAACTACCTCTTTGAGGCAACACTGTGATTTTCAGTGTTTCCAGGTTGTTCTTCAGTCTGAAGTGGATGTAAACTTGTACTTTGGGTCAACTGCAAGCTTACAGAGGTGGTAAGACTTCTGTTACCTGAGAGTTGACTGGAACCTCTGGGCCCCTCTGTAAAATAAATTGCTTTACTATGTAAGTACCCTCAGCTGACAAGAAGCATGCCATGATGAAAACAGTGAAGTTTCCTATCTATGGAAGATTTACTCTATCTCAGATCTCACTTCCAAGAAAATCTCAGCTTCAAAGAAAATCAGTCTTTAAAGCATAAACAAACAAAATTATCTCTGGAAAAAAATAATTATAATCTTTGATAGTTCAGAAAAAATCTCAGTTCTTTTCCCTTTTCAAAGGCAATTCCTCCCACAGAGGAAGCAGAGGTAGAAAGCTGAAGTAAAGTTACATGTGAAAGCCTCTGGCTTATTCTGTGATTGACTAATCAGCTTCACATTCCCAACTGCTGTCTCTTTGGAGTGCAGAGGTGCTCTGATCTTTCCTCCTTAGTCTGTTTCTGCCTTCTGTTGCAGATGGAGACTGTCTCCATTAATGCTTACTAAAACCAGGTGCCTGGTTAATGGCCTTTGGCTGCATGTACATACAGATTCCCCTGGCTTTGGCAATTTGTGTTTCTGGTTTTAGCTTTTAAATCCATCATCAGGGCTGGCATGGACATCCTGGTTTATCCAGAACTACTCAAGTTATGTGCCAGCAATATTACTTTTGTAAAGCACTTTGAGATACATGCCATGTAAGTATCTGCAAATATCCCTCTGGAGCAACAATCTGGAAGCAGCACTTACTGCCTGCAATATGTAGAGGAGGGCATATGTTCTGCTGCTACATCATGCTTTGGAGCCTATAGATTTATTCCTGCATTTGTTGTGTTAAGCTGCTTCTGTTGCATGAACAGAAAAGGAAATAGAGTTAGAATACTACACACATGACTTACACCTTCAGGGATATTCACATAGTTTCTGTGTCTTGTTTTTGGAAGGCACCCTGGAGATAACACCAGGGATTAAATAAACTCAGGTCTGTTACCACACTGCAAAATGTGGCAGGGGGTACTGGCTGCCTCAAGGATTGGTCCATCTTCTTTCTGCCTTCTCCCAGGAGAAGAATAGGATCAGGCCATGGGTATACCCCACAGCTGTCTTCAAGTGCAAAGACCTTAGTCCCAGACAGTTGAACTGCCATTGTGTTTACAGATACCACCCTCCTTGCCAACTTTGAAAAGGCAGGCTCTCCAGGCTTTCTGTGCTGAAAGGGTCTAGATCTCTGCCTGCTAGAGGTGGCCTGTTGGCATGAAAAGATAAATATTGTCTCTTTAAATAAATGTTGTAACTAAAATAAATAAACATGCCAATGTTTGCTAATGGACCAGTCCAACTGTAGTAAAAGTTAGATATGTATATAGATATGTCTTCTGTATGTCTAGCAGTAAATATGAAGAAACAACCAAAATGTCCACCGCTTTATTTGATGCTCCTCTTTATCATCAGGTTGCCTCAGACCTGGATGGCAATTTGGTACAGACCCTTAGAGAAACTGTCATGGCTTGGAGAATAAACAAGCAGCTCACTGATGAAGCTGCAACCCTCAGCCACACAGCTGTGCAGAAACATGGAGATGGACAAAAACTGATCTGTCTCTGTGGCTGGTGATTCTCTGTATAGTAAAATCCTATGTCAGGAGAGATTTTTGCCACCTCTGCATTCACCCTCTTCTGCCAATGCAGGAAAATGCTGAAGGGTTTGGCAAAGAGGCTGTAACTTAGTTTTGCTGCCAAGCCCTTGACAACATGTCTGAGACAACCATTCCCTGAGCTGCCTACCCATCTTAGCAGAGGAGCTGAGGCTCCTCAACTCCTCCATGCTTTGAGCAGCCTCCTGTTTTCACTTGCAAACTGGGTGAACACATGTGTCTGTCTGTGCCTGAGATGTGTTGTATGAACTGGAGCATCTGAGCTCCTGCTCTACCAATCGTCAGTCAATACATTTAGCAAGAATGACACTATCATACTTCAGAACGGAAAGGTTCCTTTCAGTTTATGACATTTAAAGCTGTGAGGTATTTGAATGGCACCTTGAAAGTCATAAGGCAATGATCTCTGGTGCTTTTTTTAATCTGATGATGTAACACACCCAAGAACCTTACCCTTGAACCAGAGAGGACCACACTTCAGATTGTTTCCTCTTCATCTGTATTGCACCACCCTTTTCACTGGGAAAGATTAGCATTTCTGAGCAGAAGTCACAAAAACTGAGAGCAGACAGCCTTCATGTGGTGTGCTTCTTTGGGAAAGCCTTATTTCTCCTGCTTCCCACCCTGGTGAGGAAGTCAAGCAGACTTTCACTGTCCTCTCAGTCCTTGGCAGACCTGGGACTAGGATGTGGGTCTTCCAGCAATGCAGGCATATGTGTATGACGCCCCAGGAAGAAGCCCTGTATCCTCAGCAGCACAAATTAGATCTAAATCCAGAGCAGGAAATCCTTCAAATTTACAGTGCAATAACTATATATTAGATGTCAAGGGCAACTCAAAATACATTTGTCCTACAGCAACCTGGTGGACAAACCCACAACTTGATTGCCTGCTGGCCAGCAAGGAACTTAACACCTGATGCAGGAGACGATTTAGAGATCTTATACTGTGCCATTGGCTGCTGAGCTAGCACAGGTTGCTAAATCTGATCTGGCAGTGCAATGGTAGTAATTCCCGGAGCAGTTTACCCAGTGCTTATTCCAATAATAAGGCAGAAGAAGGGGGACTGCTAGAGGTAGGAAATCCAAAACTGCTGCTGCTGCTGTATTTCATAAGATAAGGAAGAAGATAAGATTAATCGTCTTGTCTGCATACCTGTTATAATGCAGGCCATTAAAACTACTAGTTATTCTTGTGCTGAGTCCAGTACACTGAATATATGTTTTATTTGGTCAAGCAACTTCTAGTGAAAAGCAGACAGTTTTGATGAGAAGGTCTAGATCAAGCCCTTGGATGTCTTCTTTGACAACCAGACCTGCAGTGCGCTTTTGTTTTTGTTAGATCCATTTCATGTTGCACCAAATTTAACAGGTTTAGGAATATTGACCTTCAGTACTTCAATACTTTTTTTTTCCCTATTCCCAGCACAAACTAGCATAATAGTGTGAAATGAAGCTTAGTTTGATTTTGTTTTCTTCTTGCTCCAAACAGCAAATAATGCATTGACAGATGTTATGTTCACCAACCAAAATCTTGTGCTGGGATTAGCTATTATTAGCACGTCTCTAATCTCCAGGGGATTAAGTGGTCACCTAAGCATGGCTTCGAGTGTCACCTATGTCTCACATGGACATAAACTAATCTGTTTTGTTGGAAACAGATGTAGTGTTAAGTGTTTCAAAGCCCTTCTCATTTACAGAAAACACTGCAGTTCATTCTGCCTCAAATCCCTATGTCAGGTTGGAAAGGCTTCTGCACTTAGATTCAGTGTCAGAGGAAATAAAGTGGGCACCTAGCCCTCAAAAAGCAGTGTAAGAAGGAACTTTTTACATGGCCAAGCATTTTAAAGAAGTTCAATGGGTTTCTGTTAATTTTCCTTTCACTTCTAAATGAAGGAACTGCTGTTGGTGAAGGTGCAAGTAAAAGGAATGTATGCCAGGGGAGCTGAAAGTAGGCTGCTCAGTGTGTGGAGAAGACTGTAGGCAGCAAGCTGTGCCTTAAGTAACAGAGCTGGTTATCTTCACACTTGGTGCTGGAGGCTGCCAGCCCTATGCAATACTTTGAGAGGCTCTGTACAATCCTTTCTGAGGCCCTGCTCATCCCTGGAGCACAGTATATATGGTGAGCAGACAGCTGTAGCTGAAGGATTAGTTTGGCAAATGTATGTTTGGCATCTTTATAGAAAAGATGCCAAACCCCTTGGCCAAGGGGTCCAAGGCAGGACAAGGTAGATGCACATTACTCAGGACATGAAGCAGCTGGCACCTCATCGCAGCACCTGGTTGTGTGCCACCTCCCCACACCTCCAGGTCTCAGTGTCCCTTGGTAAACCCAGCCAAAATATCCAGGTAGAAGAGGGGATCCTTGTGCATAACACTGGCCAGCCTCAAAGCACTCCATCTGTCCCCAAAAAAGCCACTTACAAAATAAAAAGCAGTGTGATGGTGTGGCCCCACCATGGCTGGAGAGGGCAAGGAGGCTGCACCCAACCCCTCATCAGGCAGAGGGAGGAATGCTGTGCTACTCGCTCCTGATCACCCTCTGCCTGGGACAGGTGTTCTCACATTTCTATCCTAGTTACGAGCAGGTCACTCTCCTGGAGCTTCCCCAGGTTTCCTTTGAAGCCATGCAGATGGTGTGAATGGGGTATGCTCAGTCCCTCCATCAGACATGCACATGGACAGTATCATCGCCTCCCTCTAAAGTGTGAGTGGAAGCTGCACAGGGGCCAAATAAAAGTTTCCTCTGGCAGCAAGCGAGGACTGTCTTTCCCAGATAATGGGCAATTGTAAACAAGCTGCCTGGAAAGCAATACAGTTCACAGCAGTTTTGGGGTGAGATTGTGTACTTCTGTTCAGGAATTCCTGGGCAAGCAGCTGTAAGTGAGCTCTGCAGCAAGTCTAACACATCCAGAAGGCTTTAGTCTTACTCTGAATGCCAAAATTGTTGGATCAGAATCAGGATGTTCAGGACTACCTGGCCTTACAGGTCATTTTTATAGCCATTTTTGCCTTCTCATCCTTTTGTGCTTTATTGCATCTCTATGGAAGGCTTCTAGAAAGAACATCTTGGGAAGGAGAGAACTGTAGTATTTATGTAACTGGAAATGTTGACCAGATGACTTGGGAAGAATGTGTATAAAGATGTTCCAATGCACAGGAGAACTGGGGACTCCAAGGTTTTGGTGTAAATATAAGGCAAAAATCTTCATTTTTGCACTTCTCCCCACAGCCCTGGTAGATAAAGCATAACATCTTTCCACTGTTGCAAGGATGACCTTAATTTGATGATGCAGATATTAGAACAGCTAATTATATATCTGCCCTATGTTAGTTGTTAAATGCAAACACGTGCCTATGCAGATGAGTATGTATAGGCCATGAGTTTCTCTGGTTAATGCTCTGTGCTTATTCTAACACGTGTTAGGAGCAGAAAGCCTTTGATGAGACAAAGGTGTGGTACAATCACATCAGTGGACTTATTAGCTTTCTGGGCAGCTTTTTCCATTATGTAAAAGCTGTATTTGTATTAGTATAGCAGTCAGACCCACCAGTGTGAGGATTACAGTTGGTTTTTACATAATGGATTATCCAAGATTAAGCGTTTTACTCAGGCACACGAGCAAAAATAACCAATTAGTGACTTTGCAGATTCATTATTTAAAGGCAGCTGGAGGGCAATTGACACAAAACTCGCCTGCTGACTGCAGCCCAAAGGCTGAAGCAGAGTAGTCCGAGGGATCTCCAGCATCTCTACCAACAGGTAGGTCTCTCTTCAGCAGAGGTGGGCCAGATTAGCATCTTTTGCAGCAGGGGAGGGAAGGTTGCATGGCAGCAGCTGGAAACAGAGTAGCTGCTGGGATGTTTGGAAATTCTGAGTTGGTTTGGAAATTCTGCAGCTTGGATGCTGCAGGCAAATTTCAGGTAACTGTGTTTTATCTTGGTATCAGAACAGATACTCAAGATCAAATGTTCTGCAAGAAGTGTGAGAAACAAATATGAGCTGGGATATCCAAGGAGAGAATAAGGCATAGCCACCTTGTGGCTGTGTTGGAATATCAGATCAAGCCTCTAGAAATTGAATAGGATTTGTCATGTTTGTAGATGGAATGGTCTGAGGGCAGACAACACAAAGATATATTTTGCCATTAGAGTAGGCAGCTTGGAAGAGCCTGTTTTGGTGGTGAGAACTGGTCATAAAGAACACAGCTTTGCTGGCTTGAAAGCAAAGTGGACACTCGCCATGAAATTATTAGAAGCAACATTCTTACAACCTACAACGCTTCACCAGAGCTCATCAGAACATTGCTCTGCTTGAATATCCAAGAATTAAAAAAAAATCAAATTTTTATCAGTTCTTGCCAAACTTATCCAGAGTCTGGCTTGATTTTTAAAGTAAAAATATTGTGAATCGTAATACCGCTACTGGCAAGCAAAATACTCTTGCAAAGTGATTGCCATTAATGCTCAGTTTTGGCTGGATTTAGGCACCACAATGACCCAGTGGTTTCTCAGTGGAGTTGGTATGCAAAGAAACTAGTTTTAAAATGAGGGGAATGCACCTCTAGGCACAGCACTAGCTACCCACATCTACTGCATGCAATAAAAATCCACTTTTTTGTCTTGCAGAATGAAATACACACAGTATGTTTTCCTGGCTTCAATCTTCTCCACTGTTGAGTATAGCCTTGCTCAGACATGTGCAGTGGAGTCCTTCTCCGTGAAAGACAATTTTGATCCAAAAAGGGTAATTATGGTTATTTCAACAGAATATGTGAAGAAGCTTCATACATAAACTGTTTTTCCAGGTTACGGTTTGTGTTAATTTAAAGGGGTTCCTCACTGAGAAGTTAACTTCTTTTGTATGCTGTTTAACCTGCTGAGCTTTATGGTAAAACTGGCTTTGAAAGTCAAGGCCGTTATTCTTTTAGACATCATCTGTTACCTTGAAGCTTGGTACATATCCCAGGTTTGAGTGGTCCTATGAACGAAATAATTTATATCCCCATCACGGAGAAAGTCCAAAGACATGACTTGGGGAGCTTCCAACCACCAGCATCCATTTCTGGGAGTAATAGCAAGCAGAAAATTTATCTAGCTGGTATCTTGCATACAAACTGAATCTTGTTCAAATGCAACATTTAATCTTCTTGTCACTGAAGAGGAAATCAGGGCTAACAATGTTGGAAAGGTCCAGACAGGTGTCTCAGTACCTATTTTTGACTGTCCCTCGGCAAATGTCACTTCCAGTTGCTGCTGGGGTTGGGCCAGCACTTCCTCTATGTAAGACTGCCTTTGCTGGAAAAAAACCCATGTCTGGGGAGAACTTTGGGAACATTCCAATTTTAAAACATCAGAGTTTTATCAGGCTCCTGTATTTGGAAATTACAGACTCTGTTTCAGGCTTAAACCTGTAACCTGTCAAACAGATCTCATTAGTTTCACTGAAGAATCACATTTAACACAGCTAAATTGTGCTTTCATCAGTATTTCTATTAATAACTTTTGAGGGCTTTCCTGTCTGTCAGTCACCTGGTTAGATCTTGTTTTCATTTTACTGTTTGTACATTTTCAGGGACCCATTTTTACCTAGAAATTTTATTCCCCTTAATCTCATTGCATTTTCCCCTGCTGCTAGTCTCTGCAGGACATCCTTCCCTCCCCACAGTGCACAGATGGGGAAGCTTTCTTCTTTTTGGGTAGACCCTTTTCACTGACAGGTATCAGCTGTGGCCCCCTGCAGCCAAAAGAGTGCCTCCAGCCAGCTTGCTAAGGTGTTTGTGGCTGCAGTTTGTTGTTGTTGATGGCATCTTCCACAGAAAAGCAGGGGCCTGAACAGGAAAAGGGAAGAACCAGCCAGACACCCAGAAGGCATGCCAGAATGGGAGAAACTTTCAGTGTGGGGTCACCATGAGAGGAACATCTCCTACAACAATGAGTACACAGAAGTGCAGAGAGCTGCTACACCCCACTCCTCCTGGCACAGAAGCAAGGATTCATCTGATGGCTTAGCAGGACCTCTGTGTTACATACCAACCCAAACTCAGACTTTGTCCATAGGCCAGGAATCGGTAGCTTGAAGGGTGCTATGTTTACAAAATGGTTTGGTGCTAATCTTGCTGTAATCCAGATAGTAATAGTCTTTCATATTAGTATGCAGGGAAATGGTATGCTCTGGCCAAGAAGGATCCAGAAGGCCTTTTCCTTCAGGACAACATCTCTGCTGAATACACTGTGGAGGAAGATGGTACAATGACAGCATCTTCCAAAGGCCGTGTGAAACTTTTTGGGTGAGCTCTCTTGACTTTTAGCTCTAGGTAATGCCATGAGTTACTTGAGGAGGGGGACATGGATGGTGATCAATCTGAGCACAGAACACAGGGACACAGAAAATGAGTGAGCCGGTCAGTTCACCCTGCAACTGCTAACAGGGAGCCAAGAAATTATATTCATTTCGCTTGGTGTCACTCTGCTTGTACAGAAGCAGGTGGCAAAAACCCAGCTGAGCTGAAGGAACATCAGGGCACTGCCACAGCACAGTTGGACAGTGGTGGGGTGGAGACACACACCAGACTGTCAGTCACAGGGGCGGTGTCACAGAATTGTATTACTAAACCACAAACGCTGACTTTGCATTAAGAAAGGCCATCCCCACAACTGAGGTAGTTGTGTTGAACTGTAGCCTGGCTCTTGCCCAAGTTCTGAGCAAGAGACAGCCATCTGAAGCTCATGTGCTGCAGTGCTTTACCTTCAGCCTCGTGGATCTCATTGCAGGTTCTGGGTGATCTGTGCTGACATGGCTGCTCAGTACACAGTACCTGACCCAACCACTCCAGCAAAAATGTACATGACCTACCAGGGCCTGGCCAGCTACCTCTCCAGTGGTGGTGAGTGAACTTCTCCAGCCCTCTGGTGCTGGTTCATAGCTTACAGCTGCACAGATTTTTGTGTTTCAGCTTATCAACAGCAAAACAGCAGATTTTTCAGATTGCTCCCAGTAGAGACAAAGCACACTTTTTGGGGGCGATGCTATATCCAAGTAGTGCTTTTTATTTCCACAGAAGGGATAGTATTCAGAGACTCAGCAGAGACTCCACCCGCACACTGTATGCATTAACAGGGAGGATGCAGCTTAGAGGCAACGTGCCACACACACAGATTTTGGACAGCTAAGTTGAGTGCTGAACCTAATGAAGTAACACTTCCTGGACCCTGCAGTGGGCATTAGAAAGGTGCTGAGAGTCAGTCACCCTTGTACTCTTCATAGCTAACAGGAGGTGACATGTAGACCCACTTCTGCAGCAGATGCAGTTTTCTTCAGAGAGACATATCTGGACTCAACAAAATGGAGCTGGTAACTGAAGTCCCCCTTGCAGAAACTGCTCATGCTCAATATCAGTGATGACTCTGCATACCTCATACTTTGCACCTGAGTATCCCATAGCTGTGAGACTCCAGCTGGGCAAGCTGGGCAGGATTTGGCCTGCAAATGCCTAAGAAAGAAGTACATGCATTTAGTACTTGTAGACAAGACACACCAAAATCAATTGATCAAGGCTAGAAAAGAGATAGCATATTTTGCTGAGGCTTCCTGTAAAGGAAGTGTAATCTATATGGCCAGCATTTAATCTGTATACCCTGCTCCTCCATACTTGAGTGAGAAATGTAAAGCAATTTTTTGTCATTGAAAATTTGGAAAGTCCCAATCCTCCTAACACTTAAGAAACCAAAGGTGAAAATGCACTGAGCATCATGGTGAACAACATGGTCTCAAGACACTCTGTGCTTGTCTCAGTTTGTCACTTCGTGTTGGGGAGATAAGCTGGATGTAGGCTGTGACTTTAGATTCTTTGGGAAGATCTCCTTGTCATGTGCTGAAGTGAGGGTCCATCCCAATTCTGTTTTGCCCATCATGACAAACGTGTGTTTTTATGTTATAGGGGACAACTACTGGGTGATTGACACCGACTATGATAACTATGCCATTACCTATGCCTGCCGCAGTCTAAAGGAGGACGGCTCCTGTGATGATGGTTACTCCCTGATCTTCTCACGCAACCCCCGTGGCCTCCCCCCAGCTATTCAGCGCATTGTGCGCCAGAAGCAGGAAGAAATCTGCATGTCTGGCCAGTTCCAGCCTGTGCTTCAGTCAGGTACTATGGGCTAATTAGCAAACTCCCTGAAATGGCTGTACTGGCAGCTTGTAGAGTAGGTAATGGCATTTGCTGTAAATGTGACAAAACCATAGCAAATGAAGTTGTACTCCTTTAGCAACTTTTTTTTTTTTAATGTTACATCTGATAAGAAAATAGTTATACAGGGAAGTCCGTGCAAGTGAGCAAGCCTGTTCTGGGGTGGTTCTACAGCCTGAAGTTTGCCCTTATAGGAACCCTGTGTGCTGAAACTGGCGTGCTACCAAAGGAAGATCAGCTTTGTTACTGTAACAGACAGGATGGAACAAGTCCAACAAACCCAGATTTCTGCACTTGGAAATGCTTGTCTTGGCCACTTGGATAATAGCATTTTGCCTTAGATCTGTGCACTGTCCTCCAGGAAAAGAGGAGAAACTGCCTCCAGGAAGGAGCACTCTCACTCTTAGCTCCACCATCATTTGTGTCCTGGGTGGTCTGAGCAGCAAGACAAGGGTCTCTGAGCAGTAGTTCTCACTGTGTCTGCTGGCAGTGGGAGTCAGGATCTCCTTCACATACATGTGAACAGAGCATGTCTAAAGCTAATTTTGAGAGAACTTCTTCTCTGGGCCATGGGATCTCCATGGCAAGGGGACTAGAATTTTATGATCTTTAAGGTCCCTTCCAACCTGAACCATTCTGTGATTACATGAACTGATCTGTTGCCCTTGAGACAGGTAGATGATTTTTTAGGGCTATGCTGGAGGCAGAAATTCCTCTTTGTTGGCAGCTGAGTGTCTACACGATTTACATGCATGCTGCTTTGCATGGAGATTGGCCCTTTTCTGAGCCAGGACTGAGGGGGTTGCCACAAGTTCAGCTAAAACCTTCTGAAGGACACACTGTTGTGTGAGCTAGCAGAGCTGGTGCTGGCATCATCCAAGGCTATGGGGCAGGGATGCCTTTACTTGTTGCTTGCAGTAGCAGCAGCAGAGGGAGAATAGTTGGTTTGTGGTTACGGCTAGGTGTTAGTATAAGCTGAAGACTCATGGTGTGCTGGGACTAGAAAAGGTTGAACAAGTACTATGCCAGCAAACACAGAGAATGCAAACAGCAACTTTTACATCCCACCATCCTAATCTTGTACTGTCACTCAGAGGTACCTTAGAAAGGTTGTAGTTTCACTGAAGACTAGAAGGCTGCTGAAGCACTTCTTTGCAAATTTACTTATGATGACTAAAGTTTACTTTTCTTTCTTTCCAGGGGCCTGCTAAAAGTACACTTTTGATCCTGTCCTTAAGCACAGAAACCAGACCTCTTGGTCTTGAAGTTGCCACTCAGCTAACAAAAAAGAAAACTTAGTGTGTTTTTCCTGCAAAACACATGAAAAAGGGGGATTTGTAAACTGTGTGCAATACAGTATTGACATTTCAATTTTCAAGGGAATATCTAATGTGGCATTTGTCAATAAATGTTTTTTAAAAACATCTCTGGAACTGCTTTTTGTTACCTGCTGTCTTGACAGGGATCAGGAAGAGGCTGGTCACAGTCAGGAGGTGAGATGGCATGGGTGTCCCCAGTGTCCCTCCCTGACACCAAGCAGGGACAGGGGAACAAGTGTGGTGACAAGGACAGCTCCCCTGACAGCGCTGGAAGTCCAGACCTCAAGTGAGGGCAGCAAGGCCCTGGGCAGGGCACAGGCAGACCTGCGAGGTAGCTCTAGCCAGAAACAGGACTAGAAAGTGCGCCAGTGGTAGGGCTACCTGCAGCAAAGCTCCCAAGGAGATAGGGGCCTGGGCTGAGCTGAAGAGGGTTTGTGGACCATGGGCAAGGAATATGCAGGTGGAGGTGAAGCTGCGTAATGTAATGAAGGCTTGTGGGTGCTGCAGGGCCTGGGCATACACAACGTACCTCTCCCACCAACATTTCTATTTAAATTCTGAAACTGCACAGTCGAACAACAACTGTGAAATGAGGCTGACAGTGTGATCCTCGCTGCCTGGTCATATCTTATGGTTATTTCTGATACATGCGTATACTCAAAAGTCTGCACAGAGGATTTCTAACTACGCACTGAATCTCAAATGCAATAAAGCAGATGTTCCTTCCAATAGCACTGGGACACTACTTTAAATGAGCAGTTACTTCTGCTTCTAGTGGCATAAGCAGTGATTTACTTCCCACTGCCTTCATAATACTGTCTCTAGTACATGAGAGGTATAGAACTGAAAGACAGAAAACTGACAGGTTTCAATGGCAAAGAATTTCATAGGTAATTTAAAAAATAGTATCTGGACAATTCCACAGAGACAAAGGTGACTTGAGTCAGCATTTTTACATATATTGCTCTTCGTAAAATCACATCCACTTTGCATGTTTCCTGTGAATAAACCTACCAGTGCACAGCACTCCCAGCACCTTGCTGAATCCTGCAGTTTGTTAGCAACACAAATTTTAACAAGTAATGATTAGCAAGCATAGAGAGAAGAGCAAGATGAATAGTCCCCACTCCTGCGGCTTTCAGAATGTTGTGGCACAAGGTTCACATTGAGTGAAGACCTTCACAGGTCTACACTATAGAACAGATTCTGCAAGATGCTTACACAATATAACCTAAGTATTCAATGATTATCTACTGCATCTGTTGGAAGAAGCATAAACACTACTGATCAAAGACACTTCTTCAAGGACAGAGACATTATCTCAGAGATGCTGGGAAGTCTTTCAAGCTTGCATTGCCATAATTTCCAGTTGGGATTCCTAAGGGCTCTCAGCCAGCATTGAAAGAAGGTGTTCCCTTTCTCTTCTGGTCTAGGAAAAGCTACCCTGACGAGGAACAAGATGGTGAACTACCATCTAAAGCTAAGGATAGAGTCAGAAAAATAGCAGCAGGCAGGCAATGCAAAGAAAACTCCATACAGATAAGAGACTATTGAATGTTGAAAACGTACCAGCCTTTTGTGCTGGACTAAGTGCAAGGTCAGTGCATTGATTGCTTACCACTTGCTTCCCTCTCCCATGAGGAAGTATAGGGTAGAGATCTGTGAACTTTGGACTTGTATCACAAGTGATTAGACAACATTAACCCCTAGCTGAAAAAGCTTGACCTTTGGCTAGAACATTCAGACCAATACTACCAGTCCTAGAGAAGTGAGATTTCTAATGACTGTAAAAGCAAAGCAGATGGGAGTTCTAGCAAGAAGGATCCAAGTGCAATCTTACTGTTTGGTATAGTCTGTCCAGATGAGTTAGGCACTGCAATCCCTCCTCAGCCACATGAGGTTGTTCCTCCAGGTTCATAGAAGCATAGTAGTAATTCTGGGAGAATACACCACAGTGTTACATATGCCCCAGGGATCTGCCTTGCTCTTGGAGCAACTAGGGAAACACATTCCCATCTGGACTGCATGAAGGCCCTTACCGTAACGATCTGGTGAATTAATACAGAGTTAGCTGATACCCATTTTTCTCTACTGACTGCAGGAAATGTGAAAGATGAGATAGGGTAGGGCAAGTGTATTCTGATCTGATGACTCTTGTTATTCTGTAGAATTCAACATAAACCAGCTAGGGTACATCTAGAGGTAGCCACATTTCTGCATGCTCTTTGAGGTGGCTGATGAGCATCAGTTGATTATTCCTGGTTTTATGTGCATGCATAGGTCCCAAGTAATAATTTCTGTTGGGCACAAACTTTCCACTAAAGAGAGAAAAGAAAAAGCTGTTTAGGAATGAAAAGGACTGTTGTTTTGTCCTCAGAAGGCCCTTTAGTGCTGGCGGGAAGCCTACAATTGTGCAACAGCAGGAGGAACCCTGCATGGATATTGTCCTTCACATGCCAGTGAACCTCATCCCAGCAAGGGCATTGCAAGTCCTGAGATCTGACTACAATATTGTGTTGAGTTAGACCAGTTTCCCCTGGCTGTGGTAACTGAAGCAATCTATGCATTTAAGTTCCATCTAACCTTGAAATTTCTTACAGTGACACTCCCTGAACACTTCAATTTTACACACTTCATCAAGCTCTTTTTTATACCTTGAGAACAGGCTTTACTTTCCAAGATTAAGTTGTTTAAACAAGAGTTTTGAGCACTTTCCAGAATACTGTGATCAGATCCTGTTTTTGCAGGGTTCACGCGAAACTGGGTTTATTGGGTAGCACAAAAGATGGTAACAAATGCAGTACATTTTATGCACACAAAACACTCCTTTAAAAGGTTTTTCCCTAGGATTCGTTTCAACAAACAGTTGCAGAACTGTTTAATAGGTTCAGAAGCTTTTGTTTGAAGAGTGGGCAAAACAATTAAAAAAAATTGGAGAGCATGCAAATGTTGCAGTTGCAGTTAGATTCTCCTATTTGGATTTATGGCCAGGAAGAGATATACATGCATGTTCGGCAGCCTTGCTTTGGTTCTGATGCTACAGAACTACTAAGCACTTTCTAGTCCACTTAGCACTATGCATACCTGGCACTTCTGAAAGCTGAAACTGTGAAGAGGAGCCCAGTAACAGTGGAGACAGTACAGTTAAACATGCAGTTTTGGAAGTGCTATAAGACAGAGTCAGTGACAAATGGTTACAGAAAGCTCAAGTTTCAAGTATGAAATATCATTTTTCTCTAGACATTAAATTATTAAAATGACAACAGCAGCTCAAATCTTCTACACTCTGTTGGAAATAACAAATTCTAATCTCTGCTGCAATTGTTTAGACTTGCTTATTGCTTAAAGGAATAAGTTTCTACCAAAGGAGCAAAAAAGAAGAGAATATTAATATTTAAAACTCATTTCTGAACAAAGAATGCACCATTTTGGGTCATCTCAGCTTTCCATGCATATTTGCCACTGCCAGGAAAATACCTGAAAAAGCATTNGTGCCTGCCACACTTTGGTTGATGTTTAATGTAAAAGCCCTAAAAGAAGGATCTAGTGACAGATTTTCAAAGCACCTGGACTTCACCCAAAGAAAGTGGATGTTATTCGCAGCTACAGCTTGTTAATCTCTGCCCTTGCAAATAAAATTTCTGCTTTTTTTATGGCTTCAGTAAGCAATACAATAATCTATGAAATTTTATCAAGAAACTTTAGAGAAAATAGCACTTTGCTTTTCAACCAGATAAAAAAAAAATTAAGCATGAGAACTACAAAGCACTGCAAAGAGGCAGGTGCAAGCCTCATGTTTGTCATGGCTGAGAAGCAGAAACTCCCAGTCAAATATCTTCTAAAATATGACAACTTGCCCTAAAGGAAATCACTTGCCACAGGGACAGACTGCAATACAGTGAGAACATAAGTGAGACACCATTGTCTGTTCTGCAGTTTTATAAAAGGCAAATATTCCACCAGAACTCATCAGCTGTACGTCATTTGCCACATATATGTCATTACTGATCTCCCGTGTGTGAGGTATAATTTAAGTTAACTAAAGCAGGGCAGTGATTTTTGATTTTCTGTTTTTCATGAGTTGCACACCTATACATTGTCTGCTATATCCCTGAATAGCAAAAGCATTATTCTTCACAACAGCTATGCTTCACTCATTCTCAAACACCTGTAACTAGTGCATGGTCCTTGATTTGATAAAGATTGCTATGTTCTGGTTGCCAGTGTGGGAAAATTTTCAAGCAGAGAACTATTCAAATAGGATATCCTAACAGTCTACACTGTCCCCTCATGCTTCTGTATCCTTCTTCAGACGCACTGAAATCTCTCAAGGACTGATATTTGTACATTTATACATTTGTACATTTTTTCTGTGGTTCCACTTTATATTGACAAAACAGTATGTCTTAACTGCTAGATCTTATTTAACTGCATGTTCTGATTTTTCACTTAGGGGCAACTACAAAAGCTTTTAAATTTATTTTTACTGTCTCCATCCAAGTAAAGCTTCTCACCAAATTTTTTTTGCAACTGAGAAAATTACCATTTAATTAGGCTCCAACAGGTCTTTTATGTCCTGCAGAAGCCTCTATGTGCAAGGAATTGGCAGATTAGGATGTGACAAGCACTCCTTATTGAAACTTCAGTAACAAAAGAAATCACGTCAACTCCGTGATAAAATTGATCTTTTAAGGCTTTCAGCATAGGCACATGAACAAGTAACCAGAAGGTAAGGAGATCCAAGGCCTAAACTCATATATACTGACTTTTTGTATGTTTCTTTTTTGCACTGCAAAGCTGAGGCCATTTGAGGTAGTTCAACTCTCTCCTACTGTGCAAACTTGTTTTTTTTAATCCGAGACCTAAATGTTTCATCAAATATGCAGCCTTTGTTGTTATGTTGGTGAGGTGGCTGATGTCAGCAAAGTGTCCAGTAGGGGATTTGTTTGTGTGACAAAGGTGCTCCTCTTATGGAAAACATTCCAGCTGTTTTCACTGGCATTTATCCTTCCCCCTACAAGCATTTTAAAGGCACACATGAAACAGTGCAATTGTGAAAAGGGGAGAGTAAAAAAACACTCCTGCAATTTCAGGGAACTTTGCTGTTACATAAATCTTTGGCAGCTGCAAGGACAGCCAGAGATGCTCTGTCATCCATGCTCTGGGGTTATCACACCCTTGTGCACACACTTTACATAGCACAGGAAATCAAACTGTCCTTGGTTAATTTTCTGTTTGCGAGTAGCAGCCCTGTTATATTCCAGAACATGCTTTCCCGTAATACGAAAACACATAAGGCTCTAACTAGCATTTCAGCTTTTTCCTGGCCACCGAAAGCCAAGCCTCAGGTCACTGGAGAGAGATCTTAGCTCTTAGTGTTGTAGCAGGCCAGGCTAGGTGACAGCAATGGAGAGAAAGAGGGGCGGTCAGGGTTAGAGCCTCCACCACAAAGAGGCAGTGGCTGATGTCCAGAGTGAGAACAGGAGACTTGTGCAAAGGCAAGAAGCAGAAATGGCAGGGAAATCTGGGAGCTACACTGTCCTGTGCCTTCTTCCCCTCTGAAGATGAGTTCCTATGCCTTCCTCTGCCTATGTCATGGAATAGCTCTGGCCTCCAAGTAACAGCCACAAATACACAGACAGGTGGGTGGAAACCCCTCTGTGGGAGGGTGAAGAACCTCATACATGTGAAGTGCTCTGAATGAAACAGTCCACTGGAGCATGTGCAACTAGTTAGCAAGGAAGCAGGGATCCTTCACTTCATGCTCTGGATGTGTCTGGTTGCTGTGCACTTTTCCATCAAACCATTATGTCAAGACAGACCGTCAGCTGAGGCAGGCAGTTCACTCTCAGACAGATCCTCCTTGTGCCCCACTCATACAGTAAAGAAATGGTCCTGTTCCTGCTGCAGTTTGTAACTTCTATACATCTTTGATTGTCCTGGACATTAGCTCAGTGTAAAATGGGGAATAATAAATACCTATTCCCTTAATTCCTAGTTACCATGCTGAATCACAGTCTTACTGCAGCCTCTTCAAATTGTACCAGTTGCGTTGTCAGTTGTGGTCATTTGACACTGCTGTCTTTTGAGCTCTGAAGAGTTAATGCGGATGGTTGCTTCTAACTCACATTCCTAATTTTTTATACTCCTTCCTCAGCTTGGGAGGAGTTTATTTATCTGGGGAGTTGTCCTTTGCAGAGAGCATACATCACTCAGTCACAAAGCCAGGCACCATTCTTCAGAGTCACTTGAAAGCTTCAACATACTCCACAGGAAGAGAGGAGAGGCCTGCCTTCCCCCAGTAGTCAATGGCACGCACTCTGTAAAAACCGGAGACTGAGCTTCCTGCAAATGAAATTAAATGAAATGGTCACTGTGAAAGGCTGACATCTGTAATGCTTGGAGGATATGGAGCAGGCACTACTGTAAAATGCAGGTTTGTGGAATGGGCTGGGGAAGGGGTGAAATCAGTTCTGCTCCCTATGTAAGTGTGTCTGTGCCTGTCTAACTAAAAATGATTATAAATTCCCCATGGCCGAGTATTGGCTCTTTTTCTTTGTCGGACCAACTATCTCCTATCTCCTCATTAGGATTTGCAAGTTAAACTACAAGACTGCTGTCCCAGCAGTCCCTTTGGAAGAAGGCTATGACATGTTCTGTAATGCACAACTAGTAATTTCTTTTTTTCTGACTAACTTTTCTGCCTCAATTGTGCCTTTGGAACAGGTTAGGTGGGGACAGGATCAACAAAGAAGAGAACAAGAAACATGCAGGCTGACTGAAAAAGCCCTGCTCAACTCAGGAAGCAGCACCACTTGCTCCAAAGGTACGTGAGTTGAAGTTGTGTGGCTCTGCTGGTTTTAATCCTTGATCCAGTTTGAAGAACAAAGCCTTGGCTAGCAGAGCCTTTAACCTTACAAGCAATATACAAAATGTTTGTTCTCATCTCTTTACTTGATTTTTATGTGTGCTTTAGTATCATTATATTTTTTCTAAAAGAAAAAGAATGCTAGAAATAATGAGTTCAGAAGGAAGTACCTAGCAATACAGGCTGCTGAGCTGTGAAATTTTTTCAAGCAGTCTTTTCTTTTTTGTTTTTGAAACAAACAATTAAATCCAGTAGGTTCCCCAGATGCACAACACTAGATGATAATGAATTCTAATTTCACAGTCTTTGTCTACCTGTGTACCCTTTACATTGCAATAACAGCTCTGAATTTCATTATGTACCCACTGATGATGCTAAGCCTTTCTCAGACTGAGATAACCTTGTGTTTCTGGCAAAAAAACTCCCTGAATTATCTTTTATTAGTGTCATTTTGAGTCAAGGTCTGCCTGTGTTTTACACAACTCTAAACACTACTTATTAGTAATACCTGTGGGACAGTCACATTTTAAGACCACAGATTGAGACCACATCTAGTTAAAAAAGCCCCAAAACCAACAAAAAACACACAAAGAAAACATCACTTGCTACCTTATTCCAGCATTTTTCATCTGGGTATACTTCTCTTGCATCTAGGCTGTACTTGAAGAGAAATGACCAAAGGCTCTTGGAGAAGCTATGCCTGTTGACAAAGATGAAACTCACTGCCCTCTAATGTGAAACATCTAAAACTTAGATGGCTCAGTAGGGCTAAAGATAAAGTTCTATGAAACAGCAAAGAGGGGGTCTCTCCTTGGCTAGGTGTTCAGGTAGTCAGGACATACTGTCCTAAAAGAGGACCTCTCCTGTTCTTACAAGGGAGCACTGCAGTAGTGTAAAATTGCCAAGCCATAAAGGGTATGGGAACAAGGATGGGTGACCATGACAAGCGCAGAACTGTGACCTTCCCCTGGGTCAGCTTAGGACATGACAAATGCAAGACAACCAACTGCTCCATGAAAGGTGGACGTGATCTCCCACTTCTTTGTGTGTTGATGCCATTACCCTTAGGCAGTCTAACACTTCAAGACTCAGCGGTACAAAACAAATGTTACCAAGGCAGTTTGCTCCTACTGCTCTACCCCAAGAGCACTATACATATTTACGCAAAAGGCATGGCCAACACTTGCGGGACTGAGCCCAAACCTTAGACTTTCCTTGCTGTGAGTCTGCTACCAAGAGCACAAGACCAAGCTTTGGTCATGTGGAGCATTTTTTTTTGTTGTCATTCTTGCATTTTTGCATTCTACAAATACAGAAAAAAGTTCTGAGCTCTCAGAGAAGTTTCCAGGCCTAAAGCTGGATGACTTTGGTTTCTGAACAAGGAATTTACTTATGGCAATACTCCTAATAATGTCCTCATGACTATTTGTCAATTAGTGCTTGTCCTTGATAATATGGCTTTCACTGAGAACATGGTCCTAAAGGAAGGGACATGCTCTTATTTATGATGGGTGAGTGTGTCACTAGCAAGCTATGTACCTCCAGTAGTTACTAACTGATGTTTCACACACTTATGAGCAGCACTATTAACATGACAGATTACATAATATGCATATACCTGGACTGTAGACCCAGAGAGTGAATATTGTGTCTTTGGCATTAATCCGCTGGTATGCTTCTCCATCTGGTGAGAACTCCACTTCAAAGGTCTTTATACATCTAGAAAAGAAAACCAGACTGCTCAGTAAATACAATTGTTAATACAGTGAGCAACCAAATCCTAATCTCAGGGCATTTCAACAAAGAAGGCCAAAAATAGGAAATATTCAATTGACTCATTCCTAACAAATGTGGGATGGCATGAATTGTCAGTATTAGGAAGAACCATGGCTCCAACAGCTCACAGAACACCCAAACGGATTAGTTATTTTGCGTACTTGCAGCATCACAAACTGTTAAATATTTTTTGCTTCCAAACTACAGTTATCAAGGCTGAAAAATCTCGGGATACTGCCTTGAGAAGGACCTAAGTCAGTTCTTCCTCACAGAGTCTGGATAGACGCTGGATTGCCTCCAACAGTTCACCTACAGAAGATTCCCAGTCTAGTACAGCTTGCTTGACCAAGAAACTGGAGGTTTTCTTTTCCAGCTCACATCGTTTACAGGGATGTGCAAGATCCCAACTAGGCATCTGCTGCTAATAAAACTTTTATCATGGATTCTCCCCTCTGCTATGTTGAAGGAAAGTCCTTCAAAAATGCTATTGGATGTCGATAAGCAACAGGTGAATTCCCTTGCTCAGACTGCAAATGAGTCAGGGTTGAGCTCCATAGTTACTGCATGTAGGTCCTATAGTTCATTTTGACACACAAATTCACTGCAGCATCTATCAAGGAGCAAGTAGTCGTTAATTTGTGAACTTGTTTTGCTTTGTAGCACTAGTAACACCTTAGGGAGAAATGCGCTAGTATTTGATTATATCCACTTTATTCTAAAAGCTACTTACTTTGAATTTACACAGTCATCATCCCACAACACAATGACCTGCCCCTTTGTGAGAGGTATCAAACGAACACCGGTCACCTGTCCAAAGACATGTGCACTTATAAGAAAATGGAACAAGCAGTCAGCTAGGTCAGACTTCTGTGTTAAACTTTCCTTACTAACTCTTTGCTTTGACTCTTTCAATTGAGACATGGTGCAAAACCTCAAAATTCCTGGCTCTGTGGCTTTGTAGTATGTGTCTCCAAACTGTCAGCCTTGCAGAAGACCTTCAGAGGCTTTGGGCACCACTGTGAATACGGGTGGGACTGAATGAGCAGAAACAGATGTTTAATCTATGACAGCCACAATTCCATTTTATGTTTAGCTACCAATTACTACCTGGAGAGCTGTTGTCAAGCCTGGTAGCACATGATGTGATTTTTAAAAAAATACTGCATTTCTAAGTACTGGATTATTTTTATTTTCCCACCACAGATGAACTTGCATTTATCTCAGTGATGGCTCCTATCACTTGCTGTGGAAGGCTTTATCTTGAATTACGCCTTGGAGAGCCTTCTCATCAAATGAGAGAATTGTTTATTTATGGTACTTTTAACAAATAATACGTATTATTTACGTATTATTTAAAAATGCTAGTCCAGCTCTTCTCAGTAAGACTTAAAGCAACAAGCAGTTTCTAATTAAGTAAGTCTGACAGTAGAATAGAACACATACTTGATCAGGAACAGATCTGGGTCTTGCACAGATGTGGATAAGAAAGACTGAGGGAATGGGAAAGTTTTGCTTCACTGTCAGCATGCCGCCTTCAGGAACTGGAAATGGGCCTGTTGTCACCGGGTCCTGTGGAGCCAAGGAGAAGTTTTGTGACTAATCTTTCATTACAGCACCTAGAAGCCTACTGCTACATCAATGTAAGGTGACTGTGTATTTACTTTGGGACTAAAAATTGCCAATAGAGTTGGAGCTGATCAGAATTCTTTAAGCTGGGAGACTTCTCTATCTTGCCTGTTTTCCAGTTCTTCAAGAAACAAGAGTTTTTCTGTCTCACAAACTGGGTTAATCACAAATGCTCTTTACGTGCAATCTGTCGGTTTTAGTAACCTCCCACAGACACCTTTCAGGCTAGTGGTCTTTACAGACCTACCTCTGTCACTTAGCTATGGATTCCCAGTATGCACTGAAAGCTATTGCTAGCTACAACAGCCACTCAGCTGGTCTCTGAAAATGAGGTTTCACCAGATCTCAAAAGTATCCAAAACCTTGCTGCTGTCCTGGTTGATTTGATGACTCCTGTAATATTTCACAGGCTTCAGCAACAGAGTTATGGTACACCAAAGTCAGAAGGCAATAACTGTCTATGGGCTCCTTTATTTTAACCCGTGGGTCTGAATGCATAGGGAAACTATGGGAGAGGGAGCTAAAGTGACAGGCTGTTCAGGTAGTATCACATACGGTAAGTAATCTGGGCATGGCTTTTCTCAGTATGGATGAGAGAAGCCCTCAGAGCGGACTTATTCCTCAGTCCCCTCTGGAGCACATTCGGAACTGGTGAGGATGAGGGGAAACTGCAGGCCTTCGTGTGAGCACCTGCGATGCCAAGTGACTCCTGAACTTGCACTGGGCAGCTTCCACCTTATGGAGCTGTTTTCTGTTATGGAGGAAGGTTCATTTCAACTTTCTACTACAGCAATTTGGCCCTTCTGTATATACACCAGGTCATGTGACTTATTTGGGGTCTGAAAGCTCACTGAAATTTCAGAGAGAAGGTGGAACTTGCTCTGGAGCCGCTCTACCCTTGTTAAGGGTAAACCATGAGCAAAGTTGGTCATCTACCAACTACCATCCCAGGGTTAGTTTCTTGTATAACATAAATGCAAAGATACCATTTGAGAGTATCAGCTACATTACTCTGTATGACTGCAAGTGCATTTTCATTTGCATATAAGATGTGTATGACTGTGGGATAAGGAAACTTTGACTACCTGAGCTGATTTCTTGTCTCTCTAGCTGTAGTTAACCAATTCAAAAGCACTTCACCCGGAAGACACTTCAAGCAAACATGTCATACCTCAGCATCCCTTATTTGCTGGAACTGTTGTGGGGAAGGAAAGTCAGGGCTTCCTAGCTTTTTCCACTTCAGGTAGGGATTGGTTTGGTTGTTATCCAGGTAATACGTCACATACACTAGCTCTTTAAGAACACAAATGAAAAAAAAGTGTAAACTCTACTTGGATTTAAAGATCAAGAAGAATAAATTTAGCAGAAGGTGTCTAGTCTACCTTCTCAACAGTGATTTCTGGTGGTTTTGCTGAAAAGTCACAAGGCTAGCACTCTTACAAGGCTCTAAAATTTATATTTGCCAAGTTTAAATTTCAAGGTATCATGTCTCTGTTCAGAATCAAAACTCTCGTATTTTTCGCATAGATGCTGCATGCATTTGTTGAACAGCTACATCAATTGTGTAATCATGTGGTCATGTTGGCTGTCTTGAAGTCATCCCAGTAAGGGAATTGTTGCCTGGCACTATCCAGCCAAGGACACTGAGATTAATAGCTTTCCAAAAAGGTAGCACTTGCAGCTGCCATTAAAGACAGGGTCAAAGTACAAGTATTAGGAAAGATCCTTTCCTAGAAGAGCACTATCATATCTCAGAAAGTCTGGGAGTGCCCAACAGACAAGAGAGAAAGTTAGCAAATTAAACTCATTCTTGCAAGGAAAGGCAACTCTGCACAAGTGTTCCAGCAGATGTTCTGTCCTAAAGATAATTATGTGAGCTGCCTACATTATGTTTGTTTACCTCTAAGTTTAGGGACGTGGGTGATGTTCACTGTGACCGTGCTGATGTTGGATGAAGTCCTGTTATCTTCACTTGAATACATCAGTAGAGTAGCTTGCCAAGTGTCTGAGTGTTGCATCTCACTTGGGATGTGCACTGATGCCAGGACACCAATTGTGCTGTTTTGAACGCTTTCACCTTCACCACTCTTCACTTCTGCAAAAATCTGCTTTTCCCCTTTAAAAAATGTGACAACTATGTAAGCACCACTGCTAGTCAGTCCTGTATTAGTTCCTGGTAGGGTCAAAATGTAGGGTTAAAATATCTACAGATGAAACAATACTTTAGCTTATTTTACCAGGTACAGCATTCAGTCAGCCTTTTTTTTACAACAGCAGAGATACATGTACTACAGCAGTTCTTTATGCCTAGCAGTTCAGCTAGCAACATCTAAGCACATAACAGTGAATTAGGATCTTCCTTTAGTACGCTGCATGGGTCTTCCAGCTGTTTCTTGAAGATATTTGTAGCCAGATGTGATGGCATAAGAGGGAAGTACCAGTCAACAAAAAACTGAAGTGGTTGGCAGACAGGTGGTATAAATAAAGGAGTAAATTACATCAAATGGATAACAGACTGTCAGGAACACCTCCTGAGCTACTAATTTCTCAGAGGAAATGAAGTTTCATTTTCTTAACACAGCTGGCAAACTGAATGTAGGAGAAATCCTGCTTTTATCAGTGGTGGCTGCAATAATATCTCTGAGGCATGAATCTTCTAGATAGAAGACATTATTGGTATGCTTTTTAATCAATGTTTACTATACCTAGCAATGCCAGCAAACCCATGACAGTCAGCACCGGTTTCCGCACCATCTGGACATGAGGTGGCTTTGTATTGTTCATCTGGAAACGTGCTGTCAGAGTTCTCTGTGTGAAGTAATGGGGGTAGTAACTCAAGAAGGCATTGTCGTTACTCAGCAGTGTGTAGTTGATGGTGTTGTTTGCTTTGGAAATGAGCAGGTTTTGATGCTGGGTGATTACCTGAAAAATCATAGACAAGATTGAACTTCACCCTGGAGAAAACCTAACAGACACAGAATGTCTGTATTTTTAAAACATTCTTTACTACATCTTGAAAAAAACTGTCACTCTGACATTTAGAAAAGTCTGAAGAACTAAACTGATCCTCACAACTATTGAAGAAACTATTCTTTAGGTGATATACTAATCACAGGAAAATGTGAAGTATCCACACAGTTTTCCCAGCAAAAAGTCCCTGAAATAACAGTTACTAGTACTCTGCATGAGTTATAAATATATTTCCTTGGCTACTCTGCCTTGAATATTAAATTAGTAATTTGGATTTACCATCTGAATTAAACCTAAATGGTTCTCCAATTCTGGAGTTACTTTGTACCCTTTACATGAGTGTCTTGGAGCTGTTTCTCAGGGAGTTATTTTACCCACTTGGTGCTAACATGGAATTAGTTCTCCCAGTATTTGCTTTCCTGCAAAATGTCAGTGCTCCCAAACTCTCTGTTTATCAGATCATACGTAAGTATCAGAATCAAACAGAGCTTCAGAAGGCTTAAACTGAAAAGGTCTCATAATTGTGTTCCTGAAGGAAGACCGGGATCCAGCTCCTGTCCATCCAAGTGTTAGTTCTCCATCAGATGTGTCTTTTTTTATCTATCCATATTACCATGTCATTATAAACACTGCTGTTTGTTGTCACAAACTCCCTACGATGCAGTCAGTGACTGGTTGCTTTGGAGAAGACTGCTTCTTTATGGACCTTCAAGGAGCTGACAGATCTTGTCTTCACAGAACAGCTGATAAGACATATCTTGTTTCTGGGTGACATACATGCTTCCAGATCCGGGAATTACTACTTTGCACCAGAGCACTTGGACTCCCGATGCTGTAAAGGTACTGGCTCACAAAGCAACAGTGGGAACTGTTGTGGGAGCATCCAGTAGGAACTATGGCTAAACAGGGACACATGCTGAGCTCCACCCGGGGCCAGGCTACAATTCCTGCAGGGCCAGGAATGCTGAACATTCTTTTCTCCTTATGTGTTTTTGATCAACAGCAGTAGGTACTAGCAGTAATTAATAAGAACACATATACAGTCATTGTCCAAAACTGAAGAATAGGCTTATGATGAGAACTTCATAATTATACCTGGTGTCTCTTGATGAGGTAAACTTATGAAGGCACTGGGAAATAATGTCTCACGTAAGTGAGGTGATAGCAGTAGTATTTCATGAAAAGAGGATGTGTTGGTATAGTCTTCTCAGGTGTGGGAGAATGTTTACAAGTATCTATAACTTTCCCTACTACATAGAAGGCTAGTTCTCATGTGTTTGTTTTTTTCTTAAGGAAAGATGAATACAAACTAAATAAAGCTACTGAAAACAGACTATTCAGGGAAATTGCAGCAGTATCAATAGGGAACTCTCCTTCTGTTGGATCTATAATTCTGATTAGCTGCCTAAAAACTAAGTGTAAGACTACTTTTGCAACTGTATTAATGCATCAGGAGACCCTACTGGGACAAGAATGTCAACGAACTGAGTTACCTTTACAACCATAGCGGCATAGGTCACATCAGCTCGCCACAGTTGTGGAATGGACCATCCAACCATTGGATCTGCTTCATTGTTGTATATGGGAACAGAAGCAAAATTTGAAAAGAGCTTCTGAATTTGTCCAACTGCTTCTACTTCCTGTTGCAAGATGTAGAAAGAACTCCCACTTCCCTGCAACAGTATTTCATATCTGCTTAGTCAAAGTGACTAAACATTAGTAAACACACAAACACAACACAGAGACAAAAACATATTCTGAAAACATGTTTCTGGAGTTCCTGAGGAGCTATGGGTCAGGTACTATTAGTATTTTTAGCTAATATATTACAGCATGTGCTGTTTGCATAACCTCCTCCTAGGACATAAAATGGAAAAGAGGTAGAGGAGCTGTTTCCCCCTGGAAATCAGGGGAAGACAAACTGGTTTGAGTTGAAGTCTTGTAGCTGAACATTGTCAAAGTTTTGTTAGAATATGTAGCCATGTCTGCTGCTATAGTCTGGACACTCATCTGGAAATCAACTTCATAAATTACAGTAAAATGTAATTTGAACTGATTAAAAAAACAGCCTGAAACTGAAATCTTGGACTGACCTTCTTATGGAGAGAGATGTAGTCCAACCTTACACCAGTTTCCCCTGTGAAGAAATTGGTTCCATTATAGCAATGACTCAGAAGACTCCAGCATATGGGTGACTTGGGTAAGGGGTGAAAGGAATCCCCCGGCCCTCCAAATTTCAGTAGAGGACTGGCTGCTCTTAATCCTTCTGAGCAAGCATCATAATAGTTGAGAAACCCTAAGGTCCAAGCAGATGCATATATCAAAGATGAATGATAAATCAAAACAGAACCTTGATCTCAAACTACATGGATATGTTATAATTCTATTATTGCATTTATTGTCAGGACCTCACAAACTGGGGATACTCTTTCCTATGCACTGATAACAGGAGAAAACACAAAAACTTCAGCTTAATTAACAAAGTTCTTCCAAAGGTCTTGTGTGGACAGATTCCCAAAACATGCATCAGTCAACAAACAGGTTTCTTCTTACTGCACCCTTCACCCCCTTTCCTTCAGTAACCTTACTGTATACCCAAATAATAAACTGCATCTTAGTATAGCTCCTGTATATTCTATCTAGTATAGTTCTATCTTCCCTGTTCTACTGTCACTGTATTTATATTGATGTTCAATCAGGGAACAAAGTGTAGTCAGTAACATGACCTTAGAGAAACAGACTAGGTATACCTTCCAAATTCCATATCTCTCCTACCCACCTTATTTATTTGCCAGCATCTCTTCTTTATTACTGTCACCCCTCCACCCACCCTACATGCCTGTTTCACTTTACTACACAAGCAAGTACTTCAAAACATGCTTACCTTTCACTGTCATAGACACATTATCAAAGTTGTGGTGGTCTGGTTCATTCCAGGTTTCAAAATTCCATCTAGCAACATGCTGCAATCCATACCTATCTGTAGGAGAGGCCTCATTTATCAGTGAGCTGCATATTCAGACAATCCTATCAATTAGGACCCAGACAATCCTATCAACTAGCCCTGCAGATGAGGTTCAGCATCCAGACCTACAAATATTGTATATTTGTATATATATTGCCTATGGGTATAAGTATCGCCTATTTTTAATAGTGAGGGAAATGTGATTTTGGTAGTTGGAAAATGATTTCATATTTTCCATGAAATGCAGCAATATTTTACAAAGATGAAAGATGAGAAGGACATGATATGAATTACAGCCTTAGCTCAGCTTGGGTATCAGTAGAGATATCTGAAGCTGCCAAGTGGGAAGTATTCAGGTTATAATGTCTCAGTGCAAGTTGGTGGTTTACAACCACAACAATTAATAAAGTTGAAAGGCAGTCCTCAGAGGCAGGCCAAATATGCTACTCAGAATACAATACTCATCCAGGATGTTGGTGACACATCAGTAAAAAAAGGGGCTATTATCCCATCGCCTGTTCTAGCATGGGGTTTTTCCTATTCTGTGCTGAAATCTAGGGTCTTGAAAATGATCATAATACACAGAACTTTTTGAGGTAGTTAGAAGGGATTAAAAGCCCCCCTAAATAACAGGGTTTTTCCCTTTTTTTTTTTTTTTTTGGTTTGTTTTTGAACTTACCTATGTATCTACTGGCCAGAAGTGTAATTAAGTCTCTCCACTTTACTACCTGTTCTTTGTTTTCAAAATCTGAAAAATATCCTGATGGATTGCCCATCAATTCAAATCCTAGAAAAGAAACAAAAGATTGCTCTCCTTTTATTTTTCTGAATGCTATATCCTTTTGATTAACAAAGGGGTTATTGCATTATCTGAAACAAACTTGCTAATGAAAAAGCACCATTACATCGGCTTTCTTTCCTGTTCCTACATGTCCCCACCATGAATATTTCAGATTTGGGGTTGTCAATGACTACAGAAGTCAATACTACTACTTAGCATCATAAACTCAAGGCTCAGTCAGGATTTTAAACAGTGCATGTTTGCAGAAATTTAGGGGAAGCGATACGTTGACTATAGCCTCCTCTGACCCTTTTAGGTGCCTGCTAATGGGTACAAAGCTTCCTCCTGTTCAAGAGATCTAATTTCCCAACTCATATATCTCAAATTGTTGTTGAAAGCAGTGTAAAACCATTTGTGTTTTCTTAATTGCCCTTATAGTGTTTTGCTCACACTGTTCACATTTACACAGACATGAGGTAAAGGCAAGTAGGAAAACAATGAATTTTTATCAAAATCAGCTTTGGCAAAGATCTCTAAGAATGAGTGCACAATATGGGCAAACAAACAGAGCAACTTGGGGAGGTAGGAAACTGCCCTTACCTGGAATTAGCTTATTTTCCCACAGGTGATCCATAAGGCTATCCAAGGCAGTAAAATTGTAGTGAAGTTTCCCATTCATCACTCTGAAGAATACAAGTAATAAAAAGTACAAATGTAAATACTACAGCAATGGTAGCACTCGGTTGCAGATAATAGCTCAGATGGTTGCCTTCTTTCAGCTCTCAAAATCCACATGTAAGTAGGGTTCCTGGAATTGTACAAAAACTTCCTTCCTCAAAAGTAACAGGTGTTCACCATAACCAAGTCATGTTTCTTGTCCAATCCACACCTTTTTCCTATTCCAGCAGCAGCAACAGAAGAAACACAATGAACTTGCTTGATGGATTTTGTGTTTTAACAGAGTATTAGGATTTCTAACTCTTTGCCAGAGTGAAATTTACCTAGACTTTTTTTTGCTAAACTGTCCTTTTCAGTTTCCATTGAAACTTGCATAAAACATGCATTGTTTCCTAATGTTCTCTTAGTTTGCAACATATAATGTACCTTTTTAGTATCGCTTCTTATGGGTTTAGGTCCAGTTGAGAAATAACTTTGCATCATTCAAAGAATGTTGCATTTATGCACAAAACATCTTTTATTTTTACGGCATTGTTAGCATTTGCTTGCTATTTCTCCTGCAGTCCTATGATCTTAGGCTGCAATCCTTTTACCTAGCTTTGAATAGATGTGTTCAAAGACTTAGGAGTAGCACCATGATGCATCCCTTGATGCAAGTGAATCTTGCAAAAGTACAGGTAGTAAAATTTGGACATATACATCTGCGTGGGAACACTTTTACCCAAGGAATGAAAACTGGTATTTGCAATCTATCTATGATAAGTTTGAAGATACGCTTTAAGTTCCTGAAAGGCTTTTCATGACTGGTATCCAGTAAAAAAAAAAAAAAAAAAAAAAAANGTTGTAACAAAAAAAAAAAAAAAAAAAAAAAAAAAAAGAAATCTGACAGAGTGGGAAAAGTTTTGCCAGTATGAAATGACAAACAGGAATTAAACTTCTGTTGACAATATTCTGGTTGTGAGACTTATTGCCATTTGGCCCAAGCCACAGCCTTGGCCTAGTGCCTGACCTCAATATGCCCTGAACAAAAGGCTTTGTAAGCACCCCTGAACCAAGTCCAGCCTTCGTCATATAGGAAGGCTGCTCAGGTTTTTGCCAGTGCCTCTCAAAGCTGATTTCTCCAGCCTTTCCTGAGCACTACACCTAATGTCTCTGGTTCAGTGCAGACTGAGCTCTGCCATCTTCCCAACTCTTTCCTGGGCACCTTGCCTCTGTTTGGGTGGAAAGCTGTACCAGTGAACTACAGATACAATGTCCTAGATATGATGGAAGGTCACAATTCCTGTAACCGGTTCAGTGCAGGTAAGGCATACTGGTCACACAGGATAAAAACTGAGAATGGGACAGTCAGCATATCTCTTAAATCAATACTGGGCTCTGTGCTGAGATTCACAAATTGTTTCTTTCTGTGCTGTCTCATGCATTTCTGAGCCTTTTAGAGACTGAGGCTCTTCCTCTGTGCTTTCTTGCCACAGGAAAGTTTCAGTGAAAAACCTGCAACAGAAATCCCGAAGTTCTCAGAGATTTAAGAAGGGCTGGCAGAATTGCCTAGTGAATAAAGAAGAGAACTATGCAACCTGAAGAGGACAAAGTGACATCAGCATCTCTGACTGTGATCTAGAAGAGGAAAATAGGACAGGGAAAACTAATGTAACATAAGCCATATGCACTGTACCAGCTCCATTTGGGATATGACTGAGCACACAATCTTGGCCTGAGTATGATCACACTCTTTTCCCAAAGACCTGACTCTGGCTTTTCTCTTTTAAAGTATGTCTTACCACATGACAGCAATTGTCATGTCTGCAGCCACTGATGGGCTTGCAGTTCTTGGCAGAGTCAAGTGGTGCAGCTGTGAAAGAAGCAAATAGCAGGAAGACATTTATTTACTTTAGTATCTGTAAAAGCATTTTAGGAGTTACTGTTGACCTAAAGTATGGTGATTTGGAACTATGGGGTTTTTTTTGGCTTAGACAGAGGTTAAAAAATAGTATGACAGTCTTATTCCAAAGTTCAAAGACAAATACGTTGTTGCAAAAAGTAGCTCTGCTCCCTCAGATCTATTAACTATTTCCAGTTGTACCTTGTGTTCTATTGAAATATTTGCTTACATGTACACTTACAGTCAGTGAGTATAAGAATGATTAACTCTACTGTCTTGTAAAAACTTAATAATGCCATTTAGATAATAGCAAAGGAATTAGTGTCTTCCCAAGTCCAGTCTAAGGTCTAGAGAGTCTTATGTGAAAACATCTGGATAAATAAGGCCTTCTATCTGGTGCACAATTAAGATCCTAGTATATCTAAATTTTTCCTCCTGTATCAATTAAGTAAAACACCTAAAACAGAATGCCATTGCTAGCCATGATGGCAGCATTATGTAACAGTACATGAGTGTTATATACCATATATACCACAGTGTTATATGTGTAGGTGTAGAGAAGCACTTCTTACATCCTTTGACTGATGTGACATTTCATGAAATTTTTTTCATGCTTGCAAATGGATTAGGCAGCATGCTCCTATTAAAAAAATGATTACTTGATTGATAGGATTGCTGCTTTTTCATATCTTGATCTTATCCTTAATATTCATAATACTTTTCTGATGTGAAAGAAAGACTTATTTTTAATAACCTATATAAGATATAAGATCACTGGAATCTGGGTTGCATGGTTGCATGCCACCGTTGTGTCTGGAAGCCACGCTCAATGACTCACATGAGGCACAACAGAAACTTCACGAGCTGTTACTGCTTACAAACATTCTGCAAGGGGAGAACTGGCTCAACTATCGGTCCAAGTTCTATAAATACAGGAATTTTAGGACACTGAAGACCAGATCATAACTGTAACACGCATGTGACAAGGTAAAGCCCCAGCCCAGGATAAATTCACTTGACACTGTCAAAGTTGTTTGATACAGCTTTGTACATCTAACTTAGGACCTGCTGGTGCAGCATCATGCACCTGTAGTTGGTAGCTTTGTATTAAGCTCACAGTCAGTCTTCTACCTCTTTTTTTTTGCCTACTCTTCTTGTGATCTCTCTATCCATAAGCATGGTTTCTAGACATCAATGTCTTCATTTACGAACATGCAGAAGGCTATGTCTTTGTCATTTCATTTGAGTGCTTTGCCAGACTGGGATTGTTTATTATTAGCTCTTGGCTATTTCTGATGTGGAGTGGCAAAGATCTTCTAGTCCATGCCTGGCTTTCAAATGTTCCTCAAGTGGGCTTCTGGGACACTTGCCAGATAAGGCCTTCCACATAACAAGCAACTACTATAAAGCATGTTTACTGGCATCATGGCACCAACGCCCTCATAAGCCCTGGGCCTGGGGCTGCTATATTCCAGAGACTGCTGCCTGCTGGTGAGCTGTCTTTTTGGTCTTTGTCATGGTCTCAGTTCCAGACCCATTTGCTGCCTCTTGAGAGCAACAACGGTGCTGTGAACATGAAAAGCAATGATGACTGCAGAGGGAAGTCTGTTGGCTGTCACAAAATCTTGTGCTCTCTTCCTGAAAAAGGCTTGTTTTGTGCACTATCATTTGGCGACTCATAGGCTACACGCCCTAACAGCTTTCCACTGTCTCCTTATACTGGAATAAGGTTTATTCTGTACAGACGTTAATTCTTTTCAGGTGCATAGGCAGCTACTGAACAGCTTGATGAAATGTTGTAAGATAACCATGCTTCTTACCCATGCCACTTTCAGCCTACTCCCATTTAC
>VZRU01007882.1:71026-97211 GCA_013398155.1 Pedionomus torquatus
CAGCTATATCATTTATGTATGTGGGGGCTGAAAATCTGCTTGCTTTACAATTATGGCAAAGAATCTGCACAGAGTAGATGAGGATGCATTACAAACCACAGAGCCAGACAGCACCCAGCCCTTGCTGATGTCACAGCTTGTCACAGTTAATGCATCCACACAACCTACCAGCATGATACATGCGCAAAAAGAAGGACAAGTATAAATCTCTGTGGATTAGGGAAAATTGGCTTCAAAAACGCAAAATAAAACATCTGTTATTTATTGTAAATTACTGCCTCTCCTACAAGCCAGCCAGCAGACTGTTCATTTGGCTGAATCTTTCTATTTTTTAAAATATATAAAAATAGAATTTACTTTTATTTACACAGCTTCTTCATTACCTTCTTTCCTCTTTGAAATCGGCTTTATTTGACCTTTACCTGGCAAAGCATCTCACAAAATCCGTGTTGTGATCTGGCTAAAACTGACATGCAGAGAAGTACAAGCTAACAATGAATGCTTTCAAGCTGATGCTAATCACGGCCTATGATTTTCCATTTCTTACTCAGCCTGCTTTTGTGAACACAGTCTCAGTCCTTCCTTCAAAAATGAGCGTGCTCTGTGTGTGGCGAAGAAAGAGAAAGGCAGACAAAGCATCAACAGCTTCCTGTACTGAGGTGAGTTAGCTTACTAGGAAAATATTGTTAAGAGTGTTGTGCCTCTCCTTCTACCTCCCCCCTTTTAAAACAAATTCAAGATGTAAAAGGGGAAATAGGGAATAGGGAAATTCTCTGAAAGGATAGCAATTTAGGAAAAGGCATAACGTATTTTAGTATCCAGCCTCTCTAGACTTCTAGACATGCAAACATAACCAATCAGATTATCTAGGCATGAACAATTTAGACTGTTGTGAGATCTTGTTGTGATCCCTTGTTGAGGTCTGTTTTGTCTACATGCATTTACAAAAGGAAGTAATCAAATAATAATCAGGGAAATCCAGTAGCAGGAAATGCTTTTTGACTGATTCTTCATTACAAATATAAAGGCTCTGCCAGTGACTGAATGGTAGGCTCAGTTAATGTATCTATGCTGAGGTGCAAGAGGACACTTTTTCTTCAAATTGAGTTTGATGTATGGAAGTGATTTTCTCCTGGATAGCACATGGCTATAAGCAAAATATTCATTGCGGTTTTATGCTGCTCTTGATGATGGAACTATGGAATGTCACCTATAAGCTAAAGTTTTGGAAAGATGGTGTAGGGAGACTAAACACATAAGGAAGTTTAAAAGGTGACTGACTATTCAGATGCATAAGAGGAATGATGACCAAGTGCTAAAATTAGCATTTCTTCAAGCACGTAACTCCTTTTGGCACTGCCTAGGAAAACTGTCACTGAACTTTTCTTTCCAAGCAGCAGCTGAACTGTTCTCTGTATGCATCCTGCATTCTAAATACAGACAAATATGCATCCAGACAAATACTGCACCTTCAGAAACCAGCCTCTATGGTACATATTTGACTTCCTGGTTTCATAGTACTGTTAATGCCACTCCTTCATTTACACATCTTTATTTTATGTTTATGCCCCTTTTATTCTTTTGCCTGTTAGCTGTATGTGGAAATACAGTTCAAAATTATGTGAATCCAACTACAGCACAGGACACAGCCTATTTACTGCTGGTTAATATCACAAGAAGGAATTGGAATGATTGCCCTCCCTGCTGCCAAATATGCAAAAAGAACCAAATTCAATAATGATCTACTTAGTCTGCTCTGTACATCTTGCAAGCTCATAACGCATAGACTATGAGTTAGGGGTTACTGTAACTTAATCTGAAATTTTGCATTAATGTGCAGTGTGCAATTTCTATCAGGTTTTTAACTTTCTTGATTTTATGGTTCTCAAAATTTATTTCTACTTGGTGAGATCTGTATTGAGGAGCACATTATTGGACAACAAACTAACAGTCTAAGAAAAAAAACATGGAACAGTCTAAGAAAAAAACCTTCACAGTGAAGGTGTGAAGATCTGCAGCTAGATTTCTCAGCTGATATGCTTCTCTAATGTCTAATGCACAGATAGCACATGGTGTCTGTCAAAGTCCAGATGCTCTTGGATCTATTTGCATTGCAGATGTACTTTCAGGTGTGTCTTTCTATACCAGTCCTTACCTGCCCACAAGGAATTGCATGTCTAACTTCAATATATCACTCATTCGCAGAATGAAAAACAGAAGAGGTCTTCACTAGATGATACTGAGTTTGTTTCCTAATTTAGTGATGTTTAATTACTTAATTTGGTGAAAAGGCACAATGAACTTGTGCAATCATCCACTCTCTTGCTCCAAATCTTGCGAATTTTTGTGATGTTTTCTGAATACTTCAGACCTGACAAATGAACACTACAATCCAACCTGGAAAAGAGTAGCTCTTTAAACGGCATCCCAGTGTCTGCTCTTGGCTCTTGAATGCAAATTACAGCAAAACCTCTTATCATTAAGGAGGAAAAACTAACCAATTGCATTTATAAACAGTTTTCAATGATACACAAACCTATACCTCTCACCAAACTAAGAGCTGATAATTCTATTCCAAAGCTGGATTTGATATTATAATGTAGGCTGGTATTACTAAATATGGCAGTGATAACTCTTCCACTTTGTGGTCTTCATGTTCGTAACCCTTTTTTCTTCTTTCTTCCCCCATCTCAAACAACTTCCACTAATGTGAAAAATACCTCCCTGTTCAGTATAAAATTGCATTATATTATGTCCTTATGAAACATGAAAAATTACCTCACAATGCAAAAAGAAATGTTTGCTTTGCACACAGAAATGGGTTTTGAATATCCAGTTAAGATTACATATTAATGCAAGGAATGGATGAACAAGCTTCAGTATTCCTGAGAGACTACCCTTGCTACAGCAAATTTGCCTTAACATTTATGAACATCAGTAGTAACATTCATCCCAAACCAATCAGCAAGCAGGCTTTGATTCCACAGCTCTGCCTGTTTAGGGGTGAAACAACAGGCAGTTTTGTTTATGAAGCAGACAGGCTCAGAATTTTACAGTCAATGGCAGTTGAAGATATGTAAAACCTTCAACTAGACATAAGGTTTATGAGCCAACCCCCCTCCTTGATGTATTTTAATAAAAATCCTTTTTCAAGGACACAACTCCATTAATGACCATGTAGGGATCAACATTGTGTGTAAGGACAGTTTCACACACTATTTCAAATGCATTTCATACATTCGAGTATTTTTTTGGCTAACTGAAGGAAGTATACAAAACTTTTGAAATTGTTCGAGCTGAGTCAGGACTGCACTTCTATTTGATCTCAACATAGTGCAACTGGCTCTGTTATAAAAGAATAGCAGGGGATGAGTAAAAAGGGCAAAGACTACCAGCACTGTAATGTAACAGTTTTAAGCTTATCTTCTACCTGTGATTACATTCTATGGGACAAAGATTGTTTTCCAGTGCTACTATTTATTTACATTATCTCACTGTGAACATCATTGGAGTAATATCATTGGGCAGACCCAATGGATATCATGACAGAATTTCTAACCTGCTCTCATAAAAAGCTGTGGAACTGTGCTACTGTGTGCTGATAAGAAATCTGTGGTGGAACCACTGCAGCTACTTTGTGCCTTTACCAAGTTCTAATCAGTTGATTCCACGTTTGTAGTGGGAAACTGAAGGAGGAAGTCATAGCAAAGGATGGCCTTACTCAGTTTTGAATATATACATTTGTACCAAACCTTGCAGATCTTGAACTTCTCCTGTAGTGCAGACTAAAGAAGATCTATTTCAAAAAAGCTAATCAGTACCATTTCTATCTCCTCCCACATACACATCATTTTCAGCTACACTGGGCATTTGCCATATGTAGAGAAGGAATGTTTCAGGTGTATCACATAGGGGCTTCTAAAAGAGCAGATGCTTATTTTTAGTGTTCTCATCTTTCTTATTAAATAGAAACCAAATGTGGGCTTTTTAGGCACATCATCTGGCTGCTATGGTATAAAGGTAAACTGCAGTCTAATTAAGGCTTGAGAGCATTTTAAATAATGGATATTAAGCTAAAGCATTTTTTATAATTCACTGAACTTATAAACTTCAGACACACAGAAGGCAGAACAAGGCTATCACATCTGCACTATGTACCTTTGCAGATTTAACTTCATTGATTGTAGCCCAGCAAACAAACACTTTTCACCTTCCCTGTATGACTAATTTAACATTATTATTTTTAATATATAATTCTGTTACCAGATACTAACTGCATGTAGTAATGCCATTAATTGTTCTGAAATCCTCAAGTAAACATGTCAACAAAGCAAAATATATTTTATTTTGTTACAGCATTTATTTCATAAATAGCCTCATGTAGATTTCAGTTTTAACCTGTTGCCATTCTTGATTCAGTTAATATTAGGCACCTGTTCATAAACAGTAAGTCACACAAAGGAAAATAATCTGTAAAGTCTCAATTACTGGTCAATGGTCATATTTTTAATTTTTTTTTTTTAACTGTAATTTCTATTTTGAAAAATAGTTATTTCATTGTAGCATGTCTTTCAGTAATTTTGGCCAACCACCATTGTTTCTTAAGACACAACTGAACATTTAACATGGAAAGGCAGACCTTTTAGAACTTACTCCTGCTTCTCAGTATCAGTGGAACTCAATCAGGATGCCATGAGCTGCTCACTCAGAAATTGCTGTTGGACTGAAGTCTTGATGAATGACTTCATGCTACGGAATATGAACTAGCATCTCCATAATTAAAGCACTGATGAACCTTCTGCTGTCAGTACTTCTGTGTGTTAAGTAAGCTTGTTCATTATAAAGTTTCTTGAAAATAAGATTATTTTCACAACCCTAAAGACAGAATAATAGACTGCTTCATTTTGTCAATTTTTCCCTCCATGTGTATTTATCCTGTCCAGAAATATTTAGCTTCACTTGAATGGTGCTGTGCCTAAGTGTTCACATGTTCCAAAATAGTATTTTGAAATTTCAATCTTAAAAAAAAATCAGAAATTATTATTATTTCATAAATTATGATTATTATTGTTATTTTTAGGCTAGCTTGAGGCAAAACAAAATTACAACCAACTCCATATAGTGAAGATCAAGTGATAACCTGAACATCCTGTAGTATTCTTAAGAGCCAGATATTGGGAAAAGTGTTGTTGGAAGTAAGTGCAGAGAAGTCTCAAAAAAATCAAGTGGGGCAAAACCCAATTATTCTGCAAATTTCAGGATTGCAAACACTACAAGTTGCAGAGTTTCCAAATACTGCAAATATGTTGTAAAAGAGAACAGAGTAGGCAAGCTTACTTTGGTCCTGAAACAGATGGCATGCAGATTTTAAGAGACCGCTAGAGAAAATTACTCTTAGTTCTAAGAATTAGGTACTAAAATGGATGAAAGGACAAATTTAAGAGACTGAGCTTAAGTCACTTTATCTTCAAAAAAGTAATGCCACAGGACTGAAAAGAAATGAACAGAAGTAATAAAGCCATTTTCTATTCAGTGGTGCACAAGACCAAAAAGACCGGGTAAGAGACTATCTTACTGCCACCACTATGCAAAATTCATTACAGAGATTAAGTGCACTACAGATTCCCTTTTATTCTGAGGACACAGAACCTTTGGAACAACAAAGAGACAGGAATTCTTGACAAGACTTTCTACAGGAAAGGGGCAAGAAAGGATTTTTTTTTATTAAGACTTAAATGACTTTCACTAGCTTTTGGCATGTCAAAACTACTGTCAGCAAGTTTGAGTTCTTGCTAACAGCCAGCAGTTTTAAGAACTCATGACTAGTTTTGCATCACACAGGTGAAATATGCTTCCCTTTCTATTCCACCTTCATGGTGGTGTTCTGAATTTCCATATCCATAATTTTCATGTTTTCCTTTTATTTACAAAGAGCAACAAACAACTTTTTGTGCTGCGATAAAAGATGAAGTTGGAACCTGGCCCTCTGTAGACATGTTTGAGCACTGCACCCCCTTGCAAGCATTCCTACTGCCAGGGAAAGAGGAACTATCTTTGTCTATCCAACAACACAACCATTTTCAGGCCTCGCTCCTCCCATCTCAGATTTTTATTGCATGCATGTTCGTGTACTTCCTTGGCTGAGAAACATAGTCAACTGAATGCAGTTCCTGTGAGTCCTGGCCTTGTGCCCAATCTGTTAATCTGCACTTTTTAGCAACCATTAAACATTACCTATCACCTTTGTCAGGAGGAGGAGACAGATGATTATTTGTTATTTAGATTGGTCTGCACCTATCCAAAGAGCTAAGGTGACAGAGAGGGGGCTTGCCCATTTAGATACCTCACAAGAATGAACAGAAAATCAGTCTTTGTCCTGTTGATCTGCCCACATTTTACAGTCTTTGGTTTACATGGAAGGTACAGAGATCTTGTGATCTGAATGCAGTGACGTGTAGGAATCGAACTCTGACCTCCAGCAGTCCCATCCTAAGCAGAACAGTACTTATTCCAGCCTACAAAATGGACATCTCAGGCAAGACTGCATTTCTCTTCTTACACCTTGAATATGTAAGATCAAAATCTAAAGCTATATGAGGATGTGTAAACAAGATGAAATCTCAGACCGGAAGCAGCTTCAAAGGTCAGAAAGGTGCTAGACTGAAGTCAGTGTAGTTTTTGGATCAGCGTTAGTTAATTAATAATCTTACACATTATTTAAACTCAAATCCTCAGCAAGTGCTGCATATATATACAAGTATTCAGACCAGTACAAGTGACAACACACTACCAAGCAGCAAGCTCAAGATTCCATTCTTCCCTAGAGAAATATTTAGCTAATAATTATCTTTTATGCAAATAGAGCAATGCCTGAACTGAAGACTTTCATTCATTCCAACGTGCAAAAACAGACCTGAACACTCCTGTCAAAAAGCTACCCAGGTAAGAGATTTATCTCCCTTCCCACACCTCTGAAGTCAGGTTTTATTTGTTCTCTCCCTGTTTTAAAAGGTGCAAAATGGCCTCTTTTCAGTTATTTTGCACACTGGTGCTGCTTTTTAAGTTTTGTGATTACTCTGTTCTTCACGTATATTGCTTATAAGGTAGATACTGGACAAAGGTTTGTAAAACATACAGTCAGCTGTAACTGGTATGGAAGCAATCTTTCCAGCAAACTGCTTTAAGAGTTCAAGAACATTTATTTGACTAGTTTTCATTTGTATTTAAGCAAAGTGGATTATATTAAGTTTATCTGGTTCTCAAATTATTAATTTATGATTAAAACTGAACATTTTCTTAGTGTTTAAATACAAAAGAGGGTTTTCAAAATATTGTCCTTATTGCATGTAGTAAACCCAAGATACCAGGGAAAGCAACAGAAAAAAACATGAGAATGCAACGTCAATTTGGGTTTCTGTACAACAGTTTAATGTGACCAAAGACCAGAAAAACCACTGGGGCAGAAAACGGAGCTTAGTGTTTAGTTTTGTGACTGATGACTGCAGTCTTGGAAAGCTGTTCTGAAAAAATTTCCTTAAAAAAAACAGACCTTCAATTTGGACCAGCTACATTCCCAAAAGCAGGAAGTCTGATTTTTAGGGATGTTCTTCGACCCTGTACAAAACATCTTTTTAGTAGTCATATACTAGGACACTTCAGAAGAATAATGAGTCTTGCCTTCAAGTGCAATTTCATATTTTGATGCACACATTCTGAGCCACTGAACAAAACCATCCCTGTAGAACCAGTGAAACTACTTGATCATCTGTTTCCAAGGTCTCACCATTCCCAAGGATGTTCTGATGGGCCTGCCTTTACAACAGCTGCTGGCTGACTGTGCGAGTTCTGCTGTAGCCTGCTCACCACTACTGGGATTGCTACATGTCCATGGCTGTCATCTTACTCACTGGGATGCTGGACTGAGAATCCTCAGGAAAACATGAGTTGAATCAGAGCTGCTGGTGAATGCAGGCATTTGAAAAAGAACATAACTTGCCTTGGAAATTCTAGATCAATTTACAGTTGAAAATAAAAATTGTGATTTGAAAATTTAAATTACAAATACAGCAATCTAAGAGACTGCTTGACTCTCAGAATAAGTTATCCTTACAGTGTTAACGTGTAGAGGACTTAGACAAATGTTCTGGCTTTCCTGACTCAGCAGCAACATGTTTTGAAGCCACAATATTTTGCTCAGATACAGTAATAAATGAGCCCATCAAGTGTCATATGACATTCCTAAAAAGCACTGCAATATTAGAATCACAGAATCATAGAATGCCTAGAGTTGAAAGGGACCTTAAAGATCATCAAGTTCCAAACCCCCTGCCATGGGTAGGGACACCTCCCACTAGACCAGCTTGCTCAAAGCTCCATCCAGCCTGGCCTTAAATACTTCCAGGCCAGGAACATTCTTTGCCTGTAGCCAAAAAACATGCTATGTCAGTGTTTAAATAGTTCATTTTGGTTGCTGGCACCTTGCTTAAGTTTGCTTCCAAGTACATCTAGGTCCTCTAGGACCATCTCTACAGCTGAAAATACAATGGCTTATGGAAGACAGAGAGAAACACCATTTCACTTGTTCTGTTTTGTCACTTGATCCCACTAAAATACATAGGTTATGTCAACATTTCTAAGTAATTCTGCACAATAAAAACAACTTAATAAATCAAAACAGTAGATGCTGAAGCAGTATTGTATTGTATTCCATGCATTTCAGGGGAATTTATTTCAGACTGGTCAGGTCCCACAGACTAAATGTTCCCATCAAACCTGTTTAAATGTGTCCAAAGAATCAATTGCTGGCTCAGGTTTTTATGCCACAATACAGGGTCACAGTGCACTAGGGCAGAGCTTCTGGAAATTTTCCTCTGAAAAAAAGTTCAGTTTGCAGCCATAACACACCATTGAATCTAAGCCCTGTACAAGAGACTAAATGGGGATTTTTTTCAAAACAAATGGGGAATTTTTTCATTTTTCTGTTAATGCTCAAAACCAGAACAGTAATGTAGTCATGGCCTTTAGGGACCAAGGCAGGTTTCTTACAGGCAGAAAACTTTGCTGATAGGAAAGATGAATAACATTAACAGTTTAACTCAACACCTAGAAGTGTTTTAAAACAAATGCTTAGCTAAACTTACGTCTCTCATATTTTTCTGTAATTTATGCAAAAATATGCAAAAAATAAAACAAAACTTCAGATGATAAATATAAAACCTGCTCTACCCTCATTAGTTTTAAGCTGAATTTTCTTTGTTTGGACATAGAGAAAACTGCAAGCATCACTTGGCTCAAACCAGATGAAGGGCTCTATTTTAAATTACAATTGCAACCACTACTTTAGCAAGAGAGATTCTGGTGTAGAGTTGGGTACACTGACTTCTGCCTGAAACGCAGCATTTAAGAGAAGTAGGCTTACCCTGCCTTCTCCCTCTTGGGCTTCAGATTTTCTGATTGACAATCAGGATGGAGAGACAAAAGGATGCATCAGAATGACCTTTTTTTTGGGGGGGTTGTGCTGTTTCACAAAGAACAACTCATCCAGCCAGAATGACAGTATGTATACCAGCAGAAATTGCTTGCCAAGGAATGTGCAAAGGGAAATCCCACTTAACATGTCATGATGAATGTTTCCCCTCCTGCAGAGATTTTCTCAGGTTAGTGGCATTGTGAAAGGAGAGAAAGAAAGGTGGGACTAAGGCTAGTTGCAAATTCAGCAGTATATTTGACCCTTATTTGGTTCTTTGCTTTGCTTCTCTTTTCACAAGATAAATGGAGTGACAGCATTTAACCTGAAAGAATGAGTGGTTCAGTGGTTCTGCTCATGCAGAAAAGAAAAAAAAAAGTCCCAATGCTTTATGCTGTTGCTCATATGGTCAAGGGCAATTTGAAAAAACTTAACTCTGAAGATTCCAAACATCAAAATACAACTAAAAATAACCACAACTACTTTGTGTTGTAATGATATGGATGATATATCCATATGAATGGACACGCAAGTAACTTTCCCTTGTATTAAACAGTTGAGAATGTTCTGATACCTAAGACAAATGCAATGGATAGACAAGTTCTATGCTGTATGCTGTTTTATCTGCACATCCCTGCTAAGAACAGCTCTTTTGCAAGCCTTCACTTGAATAAAATGTAAACATTACGTTCTGTGAAGCTCCGGGGGGTGTCGTAGAGTGAAATAGGGGTTGTCCCTTTTCTTACAAACCACTTTGTAAATTCTGAGCTGAAAATGGGTCAGTTTGACAAAGTAGTAGAGGAATCTCTTTCCTGACACCCTTAAGGCTCCTGAATATTACTTGAGTATTACCACTGTGGAAGGATGGTTCTGCATCTCAGCACCACAATCAGAATGCTGGAATCCACTCATGGGCACAGGATCTCCTCTCCACTCTCCTGCCTTTGGAGATGGCAGGCACATTGAAAGCTCCCAACTCTCTGCTAGGCTGCACAAATGTACAAAAATAGCACACAGCTATGGCAGAATCCCATTTTCTTCAGGTGAACAACCGGGTTATTACTGAGATATATAGGTATCACAGCCTGAGAACTCTTATACACAACTGAAAAATTTTTTGATGGTAACAAGGTCCTTTACATTATTTGGTGTGGCTTTACTATGTTCTAAAAGCAGCAATAAACCCCTGAACATTAGCAGTTTCTAGAAGCCAGTAACATCTCGGTTTAGAGCCGAGTGTTCTACAGTTAGCACGTTCATTTGACAGGGACGCTGAAAACATAACTAGCAGAATAAATGGTTATTTAGTGAATGGTTTAGTCACATGTTTTCAGGAGTAAAAAGAACTGAAGAAAATGACCTCCTGAAAGCATTTGCCATGGTTTAGCTTGAATGTATTTATTCCCCTAGGAAGTTTTTTTTTAACCTTTTGTCAAAAATGCATCAAAACTGCTGAAAAGATGTATGTATTAACATTCTAGCTTTCTGTTATTGTTGTTGGCTTTTACAAAAAGCTGCTATTCTGATTATCCAATAAGGCAATAAAGCTATATTACTAAATTACCATTCATACATAGGATCTCTTAACAGATTTCCAGATAAATTATATTTCAATAATCTAATGTATTAAAAAGTGTCACCATCCTTTCAGGAAGCTGTGCAAACAATGCATATGTGCAAATTTTCTTTCTTTTTTTTTTTTCTTTTGTACATACAAATTTACGTGCAAGTAAATTGCTTTAATTTAGAGAGAGGCAGAAGCAATTGTACAATATGAGCTTAGTGTACAGAAGCTGATGCAATCTCTGTTACATAGTCTATCAAAAGCATCCACTGGATATTGAACTGCCCACTAGCTTTTAAGTATGCAGAACAAGGGCACCGTATTTGTTTCTTGGCTGTCTGAATTCACCTGGCTGTAAGAAGTGGGTGGCATTTGAATAGGACTTGTTGCCTTCATGTGCAAGCCTCTAATTCTCCAAACTAATTCAGGTAAGACAGGAAGTGTCGAGGTTCTGCATCTTAAAAATGAGTGCCTTTATTTCTTTTTTTTATAATTATTTATTTTAGTTCCTAGCATTCTGTATCTGGCAAACTTTAATCATATGCTCTTTAGTACTTCTCTTGGTGTTGAAACTTCTATCTTTTCTCTCACCCTTGAATTCTAACAAAGACTAGATCCAGTCTATTTCCTGTCCAAGCAGATCTTGACTAGCACAACCACACAGTAGAGTCTAAAGAAATTTGGCATTACTGATAAAAAATAGCTATTGGTCTTTCTAAATAATTGCATTAAATTGTAATTAATTTTCTCTTATGATGGAAATAAACATTACTTACAAATGTACTTACAAAGAAATTCATCGGGAACTAAAAGCTATTTCATATAATTGGGATGAATAGAAATCTACAGATTTTTGAAAATATATTTAGAGAACCATACAGATCATTTTCAAATTGGACAATCAGTCTTCACATCTCTAACAAGAATCTCTTTTCTGCCTTTACCAAATTATTAATTACTTATCTGTAATACTTAAACATCCTGTTTGAAGCTGTAGTTAAACTTCACAAGGCCTTAGAAATCATGCTGTGTCAATTAAAATAATACCTGGGAATCTGCTTAAGAATTTCGCACTAGTTACAGATATGTATCTTCATATTGTTTGTAATCTGTTGGTAAAATGTATTTGTTAAAGTCTTGGGAAAAAAATTCTAAGTATGATACACAGAAGACATTATAATAAGTCACTCTCTATTTGGAGTGCTACAGATTGAAAGCTCACAGGCATACTTTGGCTTATCAATTATGCTTCCAGTTGGGCTCATAAGCCCTTTTTTTCCCTCAGCTTGATATTCTGCATTTATGTAACTGGGTGTTATCAAACATTAATGAATCAAAATTCTCTTCTTTTAAAAGACTCTTCTGTCATTAGAGTTCAAACTTACTGTTAACTGTTAAAATTGTTAAAATATACCAACAGAATACTGTGTCAGTGAGTGTACTTCAGTTTTTAGGAAACTGATGGGTATGGTTTCTGACTCTACATAATAAAGGAGGAAAAAAAAGAGCTTTTACTTGCAAGTGAAGACAAACTTTGACAATATGTTGCAATGTCACACCTGACACCAAAACCCAGATATCCTGGCTGTTTATGACACTGTGAGAAGCTAGGCTTGAGAAGTTCCTCTTTCCTGGAGATTCTGCATACTATTGTACTCTTTTCCTATAAGTCAATATGAGTAATTTCTTATCTCCCTTATCTCATTTCTATACAGGCATCCACTCTTTCCACTGCAAACCTGAAGACAAATTTTAACTCTTGGCATAGTCTGACATTTTCCGCCTTCCTGCTACTGCTTTTATTTTTAAACTGTTTAAGATAGATCACTTCCATGTTATACTGTTTTACTTCTCAGTAATATCCTCACCCACTCCCACATGATTTATGAACGCACTAAGCTAATTGCAACTTAATTGAACAATAGGGCAAAAATGCAGTGATTGAGTTTGGTGAAAACAGTTGTGTTCATAGAGACAAGAGAAACAAAAAGCACCTCCATCTACAGAGTACAAATCTTCCCAGTCTTTATGAATCAGAAAACTGACATGCAGAAAAATCATACAAAACATGGTACCATGTTTGTTCTGCTGCCCACGAAATTATTTGTTGCATCTCATTCCCTGGAAAGAAAAACTAGAGTAACTATGAGTTTAAACCTGAAAATACTAACATGTAGCACTCTTTGGAAATTGTAAGATTCCATGAAGGTGCATGGTCCATACGCTGCAGTATTTGTGAGGAGATGCTTATTAGTTAATGGAAGCTTCCTATCAAAACAATCTACAATTCAACAGGTTCATGTCATGTAGCAGGTTCCAAAAATCCATCAATGGTCTGTGTACAAATTTTTCCATAAGACTAAATTGTTGCTCTCCAAAAAACTCTACTTGATAGCTTCTACAAGTAAAATCTTTTTCCTGCGCATTAGGCACAGCTGCAGTGACATATCAATATACCACATGTGAGCTCCACATCAATGACTACAGAATGCATTATTAGAAGGACCATAGCCTACCTTGCTAATATATGTTTACTTCGCACCATCAAGTGCTGCCTGTGATCACAAAGATGTCTATTACGCAATATTTGGAAGAACTGATGGAAACATGTACTGTACAAAGAAATGACTAATTCAACTCCATTTTTCCTTAAATAAACTGGATTCAAATGAGTGTACTCTTAAATGTCTAAAACACAGGGGTAAATTTGCAGATTAACTTCTTAGTGTTATGTGTCACTGGAGCCTTGTGGTGGTGTTCTTCTTGGGATGATGCTTCCTTAAAGCACAATTGGGTGACAAACTTTTAGTGTTAACATCTGTGCTCAAAAAAAATTCATTAACTGCAACCTCACAGCTGTTTTCTTCACATTGCAGGATATGTATCAAGTAAATACCAGGACAATGGAAAGACCACTTGAAGCTATTACAATGGAAAATAGCACCTCTTCCTGCTTTGTCTTAGAAAGAAAGACTAAGGTCAAGATTAGTATGACAGAACTTATGCTAGCTAAGCTGAGGAAAAGCTGCTCCTGTACCCCAAAGAAGCTGAAGAACTTTGTCATGGACTTCTTTCCTGTTTTACGATGGCTTCCTAAGTACCATTTCAAAGAGTATATTTGGGGTGACATTATGTCTGGATTAGTGATTGGGATCATTTTGGTGCCTCAAGCAATAGCATACTCATTGCTGGCAGGTCTGAAGCCCATTTATAGTCTTTACACATCATTCTTTGCCAATATCATCTATTTCTTAATGGGCACATCTCGCCATGTCTCCGTTGGAATTTTCAGCCTGATAAGCTTAATGGTAGGACAAGTTGTGGACCGAGAACTTCTCCTGGCTGGGTTTGACTTGAATGACGATGTTCCACCTGCCTTAGGTGATGGCTCTCTGCAAAATGACAGTCAGTCCAACATAACTGCCTTCAATCTTACAATTGCAGGGATGAATGCTGAGTGTGGGAAAGAATGCTATGCTATTGGAATTGCTACAGCCTTGACATTTGTGGCTGGAGTGTATCAGGTAAGTGGTTGGTTGCTGACATCCAGAGGCATGGTATGAAGTTCCTGAAGCTTCTTTGCATGACATACGTTCTGGTTTGAGTCCCTTTCAATGAGAGATACAGCGTCAGTTCACTTGAATGACCTTGGACTGTCTTCTCCAGGAAGCCTAACTGTAAGCAACTCAGAGAAAGCATGAGGTAGGCAGTTTTTTAGCTACTAGCAAGCACAGGTAAAACAAGTCTTCTGCAAGATCGTTAACATTGTTTTGATACTGGGCTGCCTCTTGGCCTTCTGGCTTTCATGGGACCATGAGACCAATACAGATCTTAACAAGACAGAAATTTCCAGATAGCTGTGCACTTCTACAATGAAGAAAAAATTGTTTCACTAGATATTTTAATAAAAGTGCAGACCCACTCACTTACTTCAACACAGTTCAGAATGTGCTGCTCAGTGTTTTGCTGGTGGGTCGTATAGCAAACTGCTATCCAAAGATAATTCAGAAGCAGAAAAGATGAGAGCAGAAATAGACTGGCCAACCTACTTTTCAGATAATAGCTGTGCTGGACTCTGAGATTTACCAATGTACTGTCGGACACAAGGATATGAAGACAACACAGGAGGAAGCGTGATGAACTTACTTACCTAGTAATCGTATAAATATTTGAAACAAGAAAGACCTAGCTACCTTCCTGTTTACCAAGAAATTTCAGGTCACATTTATGAACAGCAAAATGCCCTTGTGAAGCTCTATTTTCCAAAGCCATCAAAGCAAGGAGAAGTAGCTAATTAAGGACAGTATTCAGGGATCTGGGGAAGTCTGTGAGCACTTCTGCCACTTCTGACCTTAGGCAGGCCACAAATGCTGTCTGTGCTCCACTCCCCCTTTTGTTCACAAGGCAAAAATTAAAAGCTGCTTAATACAAGAGCACCATTAAAATAGGAATACTAGCTGCTCTCATTCAAATTCTGTTTACAATGCAACGGCCATACTTTTTAACTTTATTCACTTTAAGACAGGAAAAAAAGAAAATTGGGTTTGGTATAGCAGAAGCATTTTTGGACCTACTACTCTTTTGCATGGGAAATAAAATTCAGACAAGCCACTTCAGTGGAGTCACGTAAGACTAATGTTTGACTCTGTCTCAAATTCCTCATTCACCTCTTGAGTTTGTAGTATCCCACAACAGTAAAAGGAATCATGTTTTAAAAGCAGATTGAAAAAATCAAAGGATAATTCCTGTTTTAAGATTCAAATTGCCAAATGCTACCGTCTTCCAGCTAGTTTTCTCCTATCTGTACTTAATTATTTGTAGAACCATTTAAGACTCACCTCTTCTTTTTTTTTTCTGTGTCTCCTCAGGTTCTAATGGGAATCTTTCGTCTGGGTTTCGTATCTATGTACCTATCTGAGTCTGTACTAGATGGCTTTGCAACTGGTGCTTCCTTAACCATTTTAACAGCTCAAGTGAAGTATCTGATTGGAATAAAAATTCCACGTAGTCAAGGGCATGGGATGCTTGTTATTACCTGGATTAACATTTTCCGGAACATTTCTCAGGCTAACCTTTGTGACATCATCACAAGTGCAATTTGTATTGTGGTGCTGGTCACTGCTAAGGAACTTGGAGATCGGTATAAGCATAAGCTGAAATTTCCTCTTCCCACAGAGCTGGTAGTTATTGTTGTGGCAACACTGGTGTCACACTATGGGAAGTTAAATGAACTGTATGCATCCAGTGTTTCTGGAGCTATTCCAACAGGATTTATTCCCCCCAAGGTACCACATTTCAATTTAATGCTTCGAGTTGCTGTAGATGCTTTGCCTCTTGCCATAGTCAGCTTTGTATTCACTGTATCCCTCTCTGAAATGTGTGCAAAGAAATATGCTTACACCATCCGTGCCAATCAGGAAATGTTTGCTGTGGGGTTCTGCAACATCATTCCTTCTTTCTTCCACTCTTTTGCAACCAGTGCAGCTCTAGCAAAAACACTCGTCAAAACATCTACAGGCTGCCAGACTCAAGTCTCTGGAGTAATTAGTGCAATGGTGGTTTTGCTGGTGCTGCTTTTCTTGGCACCTCTATTCTACTCCTTGCAGAAGTGTGTCCTGGCTTGTATCATCATTGTCAGCCTTCGAGGAGCCCTGAGGAAGTTCCGAGATGTGCCAGCACGGTACCATGTGAATAAGGTGGACACACTTGTTTGGGTCATTACCATGTCTGCCTCTGCTTTGATCAGCACAGAAATAGGACTGTTGGTTGGCATAGTTTTCTCTATGTTATGCATCATAGTTAGGACACAGCGGCCACGCACAGCCCTGCTTGGCCAGATCCAAGATACCACCTTTTATGAGGATGATTTAGAATATGAAAATCTCACTTCTGTTCCAAAGGTCAAAATATTCCGTTTTGAGGCCCCACTTTACTATGCAAATAGGAACTATTTCCTAAAGTCCCTGTACAGATTGACTAATTTAGACCCTAACCTAGAAGCTGCTAGAAGGAAGAAATATGAGAAGAATGAAAAGCAGCGTCTGAAGGAGGGAGACTGCACAACTGCTAATGGACTGAGCATTGGAGAAACCGCTGTGAAACTAGTTCCTAAGCAAATGGATTTCCAAGCCCTTGTTTTAGATTGCTCTTCCATCTCATTTTTGGACACCACTGGAGTTAATACTCTAAAGGAAATTATAAAAGACTACAAAGACTTAAACATTTCCATTCTCCTGGCTTGCTGCAATCCCTCAGTAATAGACTCTCTGAAAAGAGGGGGTTACTTTGGGAAAGATTTTGGAAGTATGCGGGAAATGCTTTTCTATAGTGTACATCACGCTGTGCAGTTCGCAAAAGACCAAAAGGTTCTAGCAGATTGCTCAATTTAATCCTGTGTCTTCTTTGACAACTCATTACAAAAGTGACAGATGGGGAGGGGCAGTTTGCAATAATTAAATTATCAGACACTCTGTCAGCTTTGTACTTCAATGGGCCTACACGCCATTCTCCCCTGAAGAGCTCTGCTGTTTGTCAGATGCCACACAGAACAGCCCAGCCACTGGAGGTGCAGTCCAAGACAAGATGAACCAGGCTGCATTATTACCTGCACCTTCACTTTAAAATGCAGGTGTTGTACAGTAGGGCAGTTTAGTATTGACTTCCCCTTTGTGGCATGATCCTGTGTGAGCCAACGCATACATCATGAAACTATTGAGCTGGCAGGTCTGCCCAGTGTCAGTTGACTTTCCCAATGGTTTAGTGGTTTGTTTGTTTTAAGAGCACTAAGCCATCTTCATGAAAATGCAATCAGTTAGCATCTTGGACATATAAATGGTTTCAATTCTGGCTTGAAGGCACTGGTCCTTTGCATCATTCTAGGTGTGCTCCTGAACAACTCCCACTGTTTGCATACTAACAAAACATAACATATTCTTGAATGTAGCATGTCTCTCCTCCTTGATTACCTAGGCTGGAGCATCAATCAGTGGTAATTAGTTAGTGAAAGTTGTGATATTTTTAACGATGCTGGAAAAAATATGACTTTGGTGCACAATTTTATAACTAGTAAAAGGATCAACAGGATTAAGAAAAATGAATGGCTTTAACTGGCAGTCACACAGTAACCCAGGTACCATCCTATAGAAATAAGTTGCCTCTGGTAGGCAGATTCAACTCCAATTCAGGGAAAAGGGACGTATGAAGACCATCAAACGTAAAACCTCAGAACTGTAATGCAGCACAGCATGTTCTTCCTAGAACTGCCTGACTGGATGCAAAATAAAAAGCAGGAGAAAGGAAGGCAGGGTGGGAATGCACATCTGTGCTCTGCCTAGAAGGGGTGTGATGGGTCAGTCAGAACTGCCTGACTGGTCTTTTCTAATGCAACCAATGCTAACGAAACTTTACAGTAGCATAACTGGGCCAAGTAAAGGCAGCAGCACTTCGTAAGTTGTGTATCACCATGTGCTGGAAAAATTCCATCACTGTTTGAACATGCTACAGATGTTTGGAAGGTTTTGAGATTTTTCCTCTTTTCATATTATTCTTTGATTTAAGGTCCTCTAAACTATGTTTTCCAGGTCTGGGATACTTTCATGTAAAAATGTGCATTAACTGCTGTTCATTCTGCTTTGTGTAAAATTATACTGCCAGAGTCAGTTTTGCTCTGTCTTTACAAATAAGCACAGATTTATATTTTGATTGTCACACAGCTAGTATCCATGGCATTGGCAGAATATTCTCTCTCATACTCTTGCTTATAATTACCTGCATGGAAGGTATGATAGTTGCCCTATCTTTCTCTCCATAATTCATGGCTTTCACACACGGGACCAAGCATGGAAGTAAATTCTATCACAGCCATGCCTCATATAATTAGCAGACTTTAGAAATATGTTTCATGTATGCAGAAGACATTTCTCTGCTGTGTCATTTTAAAAAATACACATCAGGTCAACACATCATATGACTTCCTTATTTCAACTTTTCAGGTCACTAAATGAAAGAACACTCAAACTGAGGTTCTCCAGGTGCCCCAGAACCTGCCTGGATCTCAAGAATAAATATTTTGCTAATAGAAAAGCAGTGCATTCTCAAAAAATAAAATTAAAAAATGTCTTCACAGGGACTGAGAATAACAAAATATTAGGTAAGTGATTCAACGCTGACATTTTCATGCAATCACTATAAAAAAGTTTATCAGCTGCATGCTGTTAGTACTGCCACAGCAGTAAAATGTGACAGAAATGTCTGTCAAGAAATGAAAGGATTGACCATTGGCAGCAGTTCCTGACATAAACAATTTAATTATTTATTATTTAAATTGCTCACTTGGTATGCCTGGCTTCTTTCTGTCATCAAAGCAAAAGGGCAGAGCTCAAGGACAAACTTTTTGTCTTTGTGTCTGCTTTCATTTGTAACCATTCTTTGATCAGGGAATATCTCCTACCAGGGCCTAGCTCAAGCATGTGGGTTTACAGGGGTTACTGCCAGACAATATCAATATAGACACTCTTAGGCGGTTGTGCCAAAGGAAGTTGTCAATGGAAGTCAAACAAAATTGTTTCAGTGCAAAAGAACACACATCCTAGCAATTTAGACTTATTTTATCTTTATGGGTCAAGCTACCAGCCTAGAACATAGAGGAAAAAATGCAAAAATACCCTTAACTCTAGATTAATCTTATTTTAAGACAGAAATAAAAAGATATTCTAATGGAAGGTGTATCCTTGCAACAGTCTCTGGAGAAAAATGAAAAAAGGCTTCCCTTCTTTCTCAGCAGGCTGTGAAATTAAGTCAGAAATTATATTTTCATCATATTTATTGTTAAGAAAGACACCAAAGTTTCAGCAAACAAACTTGACTATGCATAAGGGGGATGTAAGATTTTTGACTTTTACTAGGAAGAAACTATTGACCAGAATAAATCATAACAGTTTTCTGTTGGCGGAGCTGGCTCACAGTCAAGTTGTTGTGTTGGACAATGTCAAACACAGCAGGGAAACAGCTTTCAGTGCTCTGGTGTGGGAGTGACAATGCTGGGAGACCGTAAATAATTTTCAAGCAGTATGCAAAATGTAACTAAAAAAGCAAGCCTTTTTCTGGAACATTTATGTTTTCTGTACTGCATTATACCAAGATCAAGGGTATGAAGACTGAAAATGTTAAAAACCGATGATAGTCTTCTCTCCTGTTCTACCAAAAATTAGGTACTGTGGCTTGGAGATGAATTGGGGATGATCTTGTAATTCCAAGTAGGTTAATACTAACGTTGAAATAAAATAATTGTATGCCTTTTAGGAAATGTTATATCCATCATGTATATTGACTATATTTTTGTTCACTCTAGTGCCTTGTATATATCATGTATGAAATAAACTTTAGTACTGCTACGTAATAGGAAAGGGTTCTTAACTTGCAGGCTGTGTGGGTCTCATGGAGCTTGGCAAACAGGTGGGAATCTTTACCTCAAACTCTCCTGTTGACCCATGCAGGATGACCAGAATGTGTCACTTAGGTGTCAAAATTGATGTGTTCATTGGCACTGGTAACTAACAACCAGGGAACTGTCCAGTCCGTGAAATAGTTCTTGGGTTCCCCTGTAACCATCAATATTCCTGTGTCTTGTGACCTCAAGACAAATGTGTGCTTTTTGCTGGAAAATTAAACTAGCAGTTTTTTGAAAATTCTTTGCCTCATGGTATCTTTTCACGGGTTGTAAGAAAACAGGATAACTCAGAATACAGAAAAAGGTGAGAAGTGGATTTGCTGTCCTAGAAAATGGTTAAAGACATATGGATGCACTCAGCATTGGTTTAGAAGACATAATGAGAAAGACAGAAGTGAGAAGGGGAAGGTGGCAGTCTTTTATGTGAGCACATCTGCTTCTGCAGAGAAATATTTATGGCACCTTTACACAGATGGCACAGCTGTGAGGAAAAGTAATGCCTGTGTCTGCTAGCCTTCCACAGTTGTGGTATTGACTAGTCCTGTTTTCCATAAGTGCTCTTCTTCAGTCAAGTACCTACCATTGCCTTTCAAGAAGTCTTCTCTACTCACCCAACCCCATGACACAACATAGTTTTGCTGTTATGGTGTTCTCACTCAAAACACCTTTATGTTCTTCTGGAAATCATTGGTTCAGGAAGAGGATTCTAAGCATATGTATAGAACTCCTCCTGCTCAGACTCTCATTCTTGCCTCTGTTGCTTCTTTGAATCCCAGCATTTGTCTGGAGGCTCCAGGTTCTCTCTCTTCCCAGATTATTGCTGCCACTCAGTCTGCTCATTGTCCTTTCACAACTTAAATGTCTTCTTGTCTCTGACAAATGCACATTTTTGCAAAATGTTTTAGCCTAGTTGTAAACCATAGCAAAGTTTCTAATTTCTGCATGTCAAAGCTGGGCTAAATATTGAGGCTAGTGGGTTAGAATCCTCCCCTTGAGGCACTACAGCTTTTCTGGGGCTTCTTGCTTGACTGCTAAGTTTCCATGCTCTTAGAATTTTGATAGTGTAAAGGATTTTGTCCTGCTTTGAAGGGCTCAGTGCCTTGCTCCCTACAAAGGCTGAGCAGAATCCATGACAGACACGTTACTTTTCCTCAATCATCTGTAAAGCCCAATCCAATACACAGCCCAGCAGACAGGCTGCTAGGAGGGTTTTTTTGCCTCTGACTGTAGATGTGGTTACTTTCTTTTCAAAGATATTTAATAATTTTTCTGTAAGCCAGTTGTTCACAGAAACCTGAAAGACCCAAGCCATCTCTCAGGACAAACTTCTGAAGTCAAAGACAGGGACTCCAGAGGTGGTGAGCAGTGACAGTTGTCCTTGTCCCTGCTGAAGCTGGTTCTCTGCAAGAGTAAGTACAATACCCATAGCTCAGTGAGAGAAGAAAGCACAGCACAGGAGAGGGTGTTTTACTGGAAAACTTCCACAGGGAAAGATGGGAGGGAGGGAGCTGTGTTATCTGCTATATACACAGATGGACTAACATACAGAAGCAACTATGGGTACAAGTGGAATACTAATCTGTGTGTAGGGCCTCTGAACACCTTCCCAAACAAGCACAAGCACACCCTAATACCTAGGGAAAAAAAAAACTTCTACTGTTCCTTATCTATGCTCTGAAACCCACTACTCCTCTGCTCACATGCTATTTCCAGAGTCTCAGCTCTCCTTCTCCTTGTTGCTTTCCCAAACCTACAACTGGTAAATTTCCATCCTCCTGTGTCTGGGACAGCAGATACAGTAATGATGTGGACTGTAAATATGCTCAGCTCAGTAACAGCCTGAGCCAGGCAGTACTTCAAGAGCTAGCACAACTTTTGTAGTGTTTTTTATGGTTTGTCTTTCCTCACAGACCAATCACTCCTGTTCTAGGAATCTGTATTTGGTTCTTACCATTAGGCATACTGGTATGAATGTGTTTAAGTTGAGTTAAATGGGACTTCAAAAATAAGAACACTCTGACCTGCTTCCCTAAAACTAGAAATGCTATTATGTATATAAATCCTTTTCAAATAAGATATTAACTGCTATTAACTATAATCACCTTGTTTTAGTAGTGACTACCTGTCACTAACTTGATGCAAAACACAGGTGGGTTCAGTATGCAAAAAGAAACTACCAAGTTAAGTGGAAGGAAGACAAAAGTAGTAATAAAATAGTGGCAGGTTTCATTTGGACCTCTCACTAGTCAGATTTGGTTTAATCTTTGTGGGACTTTTTTTTAACTATATCATGTCTGAAATTAAAAGACAGAAAAATAAGCCATCTTTCTAGTTCTTAGAATGGGTAACAGTTAGCAAAGCACATACAGGAAGAGTGAGAATTCTTGTTCAGGTTGGAATGATCACCTGAAATGCTTTGGTAAGGAACAGACTGAAATTATGCCTATCACCCTATTCCTACCCATTCCTAACTATCGTCAAAGACTCATCTAACCTGGAAAGTGAATATTAACACTGTGACCTGAATATTAAAAGCAGACCTACAGCCAGGGGCAGCCCTTGGTACACATGTGGACAGCTGGCATGTGGACGGAAACCAAACTCTCGAAGTCTGGCTTCTCCCAGCAGTTCTTAGTACTGAGTTGTTGGTGGTGTTACTGCACTAAGATAAAACTCCACTGTACTTGAAGTAACAGCAGTGATAATACCCAGTAAGAGTCTTGAAAACAGTTGGAATGATGCCTGGAATCCAGCTCAGACCAGTGTATGACACTGGGCATAGATGCCCTGATTGCAAAGCAGAACTACTCCTTGCTTAAGGAACTACTTCTTGCTTGAAGACTCCTCTAGAGTTCTCTTTTCAAAGTTGTGCCATGAAGTATTTTAGAAAGGATGCAAAAAGTTTAAAAAAGCTGCACTAGAACCTTGTACACACAATGGTCTGTGAAACCCACTTCTGCTAGCCTGAGACCTCTCTGGAGGTCATGGTGCTTGGGAATCAAGATGTTCAGGCTTGGAGATGGCAGCAGGGGAGATGTGGAATGACTGTAGCATATGACCTGAGATGGTCTTGACCAGTACACCCACAAGACTCTTCAGATGAAAGGAAACCTTAAAATGCTCCTTAATCTGATAGGGTGTAATGCCTGCAGGTTAGCCACATCTTTCTCAACACAAGTTTTCTCTTTCTGAATGTCATACACCCTCAAGTTGATTTCCCTCCACTGATACTTACCTGACCTCCATGGATGTAAAGACATGCCCAGATTGCAATTATACTAAAATAAATATCAATGAGAGCATCTGCTGTCACATTTTTCTGGATTATTATTTGAGGTGTTTGCTTACCCAAGAGCAACTAATTCCAGTAACCAGTGAATTCGAACTTGTTCAATGCCACCATGTGGAACAGAAGATACGTAGGCAAGATTCATCTCTTGGTCTTTGCTCAGGTCAAACAGGTCAGCACGGCTGTGAGGTAAAGGAGGACTTCAGGAAAGGAGGGACAGAAAAGAAAAAACACATTGCAACATTAACTGGCAGCTCCATTTGGTATCTGAAGTGATTTGGTATCACTATGCTAAATCCCCATACCACCTCCAAGATCCTCCACAGCACGATGGGCACTGTATACCATGAGATGAAAGCAAAATGGAGTTGCAGGTTACTTGGGGCTAACTGGCTACACGTGCAGCCTGGTAAAGCAGAACACAACTTGGCTGCATCTCACTGCCATGTTCAAAGGAAAGGATTACATGCAGTCATTGCTCCACTGACAGCAACCTCAGGCAGCACTGGCCTGAAGAAGAGCAGATGACATTGACAGTCATCTTGTCTCTGATTAACCAATCATAAGGGAACTCTTTTAGCCTTTGCAGTGGAAGTCAAACTTGATGAAGTCTGTAGTAAGACAAATACAGGTTTGATCTTCCTGCTGACATCCATGCAATGATGCCAATTCTTGCCCTGCTGTGGAGGCTACACTTGTTAGAAGCAGAATTAGACCCTCAGATTCTCCACATTCTTCAGCCATGTTCAGCTCACATCTAAGCATAAGGAAGCACAGGAGTACATGGCTTGAGATTTCTTAATTTGGTATTACAAGCAGTTTAATCTGCCCACAGCTATACAGCAATAATAATGGCTTCAGTTGTCTACTTATTCCACTGAAATTAGCATAATATTTGGGTAAATTTCTTCTGCCTCTATCTCCACAGATAAATAGCTGCAAGACGAAGAAAAATCTCACCCCTACTCTCCACAAGTCAAAAACTTAGAACAGCTTACTGCATTTGGGCATCTGTATAGACTCTCATTAAGCCTTGTGGTAATGGGCAAATCTTGAGTCTTAAAGCATTTGTATTACAAAAAAGCTAAAACAGCATTGTGCCCAGGGCTTGGTAAAATATTTCCACATCTCTTCATGTTGCAAAAAGACACTACCTGTGCTCTAACTACAGACTGTACATTAAATGCATAAGTGAAAAACTAATATAGTTTATTCTTTGCCTACTGTGATCTGCCTCCTCTGATGGGTGGATCAGCTCTGCATTGACTCTCACTGTACTGTCACCCTCTCCTGCTCTCCTCCTTCCAAATACTCATCCCAAGGATGAAACTGAATGAACCTGCAACTGTATAACCATCTGTGCACAAAGTAAGAAAAGCCTAACTCGACTCAGACAAGAACTTGATACACTTTTTTTCTTAGCTAAGATACTGCCTGTCTAGTACCCCACCATCTCCTGCATCCTTATGTGAAATTGCAAGTCTCAACACGGATAACATCCTTGTATTGTTTTATCAGCATATCAGCCAGCACATGAGTCCCTCTGCGCAACTTCACCAGTATACAAAGCATGTAAAAATCATCTCCTGAGATCCCTTCAAGTCATACAAATGAGACCAAGAAGTTACTAATTCCACACTAAAAAAATATCAGTCATTTGGGTCTTTTTAATTGTTCCAGGGGACAATGTTAAATGTTGTTTTCTGAAGGAGTGCTTTACAACTGCTCTGAGATTCAAACCTGCTTCAGTTCAAGTAGTAGCAAAGATGGAAGTCAAGGCATAAAGCACTCACATATTTTTTCTTAGTCCATGCCGAATAAACACTCTGAAATTCACATTCTGCTAGGGAGAAATCTATCAGAAACCATGATACAGGCAGAACAGTGGTGTTTGTTAGTATCTGTCTTTTCCTGTTCTGAGTGGCAAGTGCCCATTGAAGAGAACATCAAGCCATGCAGTCTCCCAGGCTTTATCTATTGCTGATTTGCCCAAATGTCTAAAAGTGTGATGTAGAAAAGAAGCTTTAAGAATGGGAATCCAGTTCTGCCACAGTGTAGGCTTTCAAGGGAGCTGGGACCCTACAACTTGAGAAATACCAGTGTTGGCCAGGTGTTATAACTGAACAGTTTCTGACACAGGAATCATAGAATCACAGAATTGTCTGGGTTGGAAGAGACCTTTGAGGTCATCTAGTCCAACCATCAACCTAACTCTGATTAAAACAAAGCAAAACAAAACAAAACAAAACAAAACAACCACCAACAACCCATCACTAAAACAAATCACTAAGCAGCATGTCAATTCATCTTTCAAATACCTCCAGGGATGGTGCCTCACCACTTCCCCAGACAGCCCATTCCAATTCTTAATAATCCTTTCTGTGTAAAAAATTTTCCTGACATTCAATCTGAACCACC
>VZRU01007885.1:0-37571 GCA_013398155.1 Pedionomus torquatus
GACTCTGTGATATTTTATCTTTTATATATATATTATATTGGATGTCTGAAGATACCTGTAATGCAGATGTGTGTGCTTGTGCATACGTATGTACACACACACAATCTCACAGTACTTGTAAAATACCACCACATGCTATTATATTATTGTAGATCTTTTCATAGAGGTATATATTATTGGGGGCTTCCATTCAAAAACTGCAATGCAGATTTGTGTGTGTGTGCATATATATATACACACACACGATCTCCAATATTTGCAAAATTCCACCACCTTTCCTCCATGTGCTGTTCAGAATAGTTTTTAAAAAAAAAAGTTTACTCATTATAATTTTCCCTGGAAAGCTCTGACCTGCTGTGGTAGCGGGTCAGAGCTGTGCCTTCAGTTATGGCCGCTTCTCTGCTCGCAGTTGTCATCACCGTGCCTGCAATTAGCAAAGAGGCTTTTTGCAGGGTGACTGCGTGTATTCATCCACCTCTGATTAACAGCTCCAGGAAAAACTGCCCTGGAGAGGGAACTGAGCGATCCAAAAGATGAAGGCCAAAACAAAACCAGAGAAAACAAACAAAAGAGCAACAAAGCAACGAAACGCCAGAGAAATAGAAGCCTCAGGTCAGGTTTGGCAGTGTGTTGGGATTAGATCACCGTGAATCCCAGCTTAAATAAAGCTCCAACATGAATTTCCTGACTAAGGTGAAAAAACCTGGCTCCTGGCAAGGTTACCTCTATCCCAGAGGCCTCCAAATACCGAGAAGACTCTGGCCCAGAAATGCAGAGTTCAGCTGGATAATTCAAATACATTCCTCCGAGCATCACTGTTCCTGCAGCTGTAGCCTAGGCAATAAAGAAATAAACTCCCATACTTCCAACTTCACATTTTTCAGAGTCTTAATTTAAAAGTGTGTTTCTGAAGATTGCAAAGTGTATTTTTGATGAAGTGGATATAAGCCCTGTAGAGAAGGTTATTTTTAAGAGGCACCCCCAAATCTCCTCCAGCTCTGTTGGATGCCGCCCACTCCACCTACATTTTGCAACCATAAAAATATTGAATTTTCTGCTCTTCAGGACAATCTTCTGGATTGCCTTAATTAAAATGTAATTCAATTTTACAATTACATTTGTGAACTGTAAGAAGAAAACCCCAAATTGAACCCCACACTTTCCCACGGGAGAGATTCATCACTACCTTTACACCTCCCAGCCTCTATTTAAGTTATTCTGAATTCAGAGAAAGCAGTAATTCTTAAAAAAAGGATTTCACATTATTAAAATCTTCCTGGTCATTTTTTTTTCCTTTTTCATTTCTTCTCCAAGCACATCAGATGCTTCACTGAAGTCTGTAGAGATTAGATCTGCTCTGCTTTGGAGAGCACTTGAGCATCAAATATTTGGGATACAGCTCCCCCCCCAACCCACCACGTCAAACCTTTGCTCCCCAAACCTGCCATTTCCCAAAAAAAACTTCCAACTTCCTCCATGATAAAGCAGATTAAAGTTTTAATATTTTGCCCTATCTTGGACATGAGCACTTTTATCCACATGCTTTCCTTCTCCTTTGGCATCCCTCATGCAGCTCCCAGTCCAAGATTTTCCTCCTGATTAAAAACCGTAAGTAAATCTGCCTTATTTTAGGACAATCAGAAATCTTTGATCCCTACCACAAAGTTGCTGCATAGGAATCCTGTTTCTCTGTTCTTTTTCCCTGCTATCAATATCAAGGATATTACACATCTGGAAAACACTGGCAAAAAAAAAAAAAAAAAAAAAAATCACATTTTTTAAACTCGCATTATGGCCAAAAATTGCTGAACTTTTCTTTTTCTTTCTTTTTTCCTCCCCTTTCTTTTTTCCTTTTTTTTTAATTTAAAAAAAAGTCAGCCTCATCCCTAGCATTTTCTGGTACACATATCCCCTGTTTTTCCGAGACTTGTGAGACTTCCGAGACTTCAAAACCTCACTTTCCCAAAAGTGGTAATGAGAGGAAGGGGCAGTTTTAAAAGCAACTTCTTTTTCTGAAAAGGTCTTTTTTTTAGTATTTCTTTTTTTTTCTCCCCCTCAAAATGAATACTTTCTTAATGCATGGCATAAGAATTTCTTTAAGCATTTTCACAGGAACTGCTTGGAAACCACTACATTACACCCTGCTACCAGTCTGCCCACAGCAGAATGAACTGGTCCATATTAAATTAACCCTCTTTGGGAATGCAAAAGCATTAAATATATCCAGTAATGCTTAAAATTAATCACAATTACTCAAATCCCTACTTCTCCTATTGTGGGTTATATGGTTTCCTGGTACCATTTATAATGGAAACAACTGACAGAATTTGCTTTTATGACTATAAATCATGTTTTTCATGACAGCCAACCATCCTGATTTGTCTTTTGCTGTGCTAAATTTTGAATTATTAAAATTCTTAAACAAAATTGTACCCTTTTCTTCTCTATTCTGGCTTTACTTATGGGCACTCTTGAAAACTAAAATATATCATTTTAAAAATGCTTCGTTTTTACAACAAGGAAGATTAAATTATTCATTTCACATGCAGACGGCTTTGCCGCAGCTGACAAGCCCCACTGCAGGCGGATGGCAGATATATAACATAGACATCCTGCATTTTATCAATCACTCCAATAAGACATACCAAAATTTTAAGCTGTAAGGTGCATTTTTATGAAAATTCTTACTGGATTTAGCAGCAAGCAGTGGAACCAGCCAGGTGCTAGCCAAGAAGTGCACTGCTGTTCCTATGGCACTGGCTGCAACAAAGAACATTTAAGATAGTCACCACAAGCTTCACGTGGTCAGGTTGACCCCCCCCAAAACCATCCAGATTTATTAGAGATCGACACCAATTCAGGAGATCCCTGAGCCACAGAGGACAAAATGGTGAGACTGGCAGGGAGACATCACCCTGCCCTGTTTAATGTTCTCAAGGGATAGGATGAAGGACGAGGTGAAGCCTCCATCGCTCTCCAAGGCTCTTCCCTAAAAAACACAGGTGGTGTAAACCTACATCATGAAGCATCACTGGAGCGAGCAGTGATGTATGTGGGGCACTAGCCATCTCAATGCTGGAAAGCTATATTAGGTTGTTGCTCACACTGATATAAAAAAGACGTAATTATTTTTTTTAATGTTTCATATTTCCTAAAATAAATGATCTGCAAAATGGCTCCACTGTTTTATGCTCAACAGTAAGTCTTAAAATCCAGCTTGTCCTTTCATCTTCTCTATCTCAGCCTTCGCCCGTAAAAGTCCAAATCCCCAATCACTGTGACAAAGCCAGAGGCTCAACTGTCTGGCACAACGTTTATCCCTCATCCATCTTAATTAAGTGAGTAAAAGCGAGTTGCATTCGGCTGCTGCATTTAAGTCAGATCCTTTTAGCAAACACAGAAAACAATGATTTTATTTGCCTACCCCAAGTCACTGCCATGAGTTTAAGCGAAACTTACGCAATGAGGTTTTGGGGAAAGATTGTTCATCCGGCACACACCCCTCCAAGTTTTAACTTAAGCTCTATATAATATTTAACCTCAGAAGCTGAACAAATTGATCATCGCTCTGGAGCAGCTACCTGCCTATGCTTCGCTACTTGCTTTACTTATTTAATTCATGTCTGTTGAATTTGTAAAAGTTATTTGCTCAAAGCAGAAGGCACTTGGTTAAGCTTCTTTGTATCTGGCAGATATTGAGACCATGAAGAAAAAGCAGTCTTCTCTAAGATGTAGAAGAGCCAGTCAATATTGCTCATCCCAGCAATTCCTGGGTTTAGACATGTTCATTGGTGCAATCCTAAATGACGATGACGATCAACACTGACACTTACACTGTAATTGCAGATGTTAATGAATGTATTGCTGTCCCTCCTCATACATATATATATATACAGGAAGCATGTAGGGAAATAAAGTACATACATCACACTGCTGCAGTGCTGTAGTTGCCTCGGGAGGTATTCAAAGGGAACCTCTTGACCCCTGTACTAAATCCACTTCAGTTTCTACGCCTCTAAATCCTGGCTGTAGGCAACTGAGGTCTTCTGCTGCAGGACCAGATGGGAGCTCATCCCCAGTGAGAGATGCACACTTGGGCTCGGCACCAGCTGCTTCCCTCCGCACAACAGCTCCCTGTTGAGCTGAACCGCTTGTTAATGTATACCTAGGGTATATATGCACATGTATAAAGCACGCATGTACATGGATCTTTAGTTTCCCTCCAGGACAACTCAGTACTTTAGTACGCCTACAAATATGATGCCTTCAGACCTGTCCAGGCTCATACAGGTCTCTAGAAGTAACCCTCTTCCTTTAGGTTTACATACATCAACAGTCAACAGAGACATTAAAAAGAAAAAAACAAAGTTTTAAAAATTGCATTTTCTCTGTCTCTCCACTGTATAATATAAATGCCAAAACCAATTTCTGTGCTATAAATAACCTGAGAACTCTTTGAGTTTAAAGACACCAAGGACAGTGTTTTCAGAATTCAGAAAGTTGTATTTGCTACCTCGGGAAACTATCTGTTCAAACTCCCAGAGCTCAATAAGACAAAACCACCTTGGCATGAAGCAGACGAGAGAGAGTAGTGCTTCTTGGCACCAATACAGAATGCTCTCACCAGAGAGTTTTAGTGGACAGCACTTAAATTTTGTGCCCAGAAAAGCCCCTGGGACAGCAGAAGCCATTAAAAAGCCAAAATTTGACAACTGCTGCCACAGGAGCTAGGTGTAGTCCCTATTCTACAAAGGCTCCTTCTTCTCATGTTCTTCTGTTCCTCACCAAGGGTGACCAAGCCACAGTACACCATCCATCTGGCACCCACCCAGCACCCAGGTCGTGTAAAATCTGATATGGGCTCCCAGACCACAAAGAAAGTCACAAGGGTCTCAGTAAAAGCTCCTAAAAACATATGTATAAATAAATATGTATTTTGAATGGGAGAACAGAGGGGAAAAGAGACAAAATCTCTGCTAGAGCATTAATTTCTTTTTCCGTCACTAGAAAATACAGTGCCATATTAATTATGCTCATTAAGGATAAGAAGTCTGTGCTCTTGTTATCAATATTCAGTTCTCATGGAAGCCTTACTGAGCAGCAGCAGCACCACAATCTTAGATGAAAAACATTACTTATCAGAGTGCTACATTATCATTATATTATTTAACTAATATATCTAAGCGGGGGAAAAAAAAGAAACTAGAAGCTTTCAAGAAGAGGGTAAGAGGGTCTTCCTTCATGCTTCATAAAATGTACAATTTTACATTCAGGTTAAAAAAACAGGCTTAACACAAAACTAAACAATAGATACACTGGCACAGTAAGTCAGTAGATGAAAAAAAAATTGTATTAATGAGAAAGATAACTGTTCTCTAATACCATATAATGCTGAGCATCACCTGGGTTTGCTGTGGTTCCACTCAAGCATAAATACATGGTCCCTGCTGTCCTGGTTTGAGGTAAAATGAACCAATTTTCCGTTTTATAATTTTACTTTCTTAGCTGGGCCTCTAACTTCTAAACTATCTAACTCTACTTCTAACTATCTAAACTCTGAAATTAACAGCACATTGTTCAGAACTATTTAATCTTGCAGTGATAAGACCTGATTATACCAAGGGATGGTATGCAGAGAGGTCCTAGATTATACTTATTGCTAGAACAACCAAGGTCAGGTAATTTCGTTATTTGCCCCATTGGAGGGTCAGAAGCGGAAACGCGTAAAGAGGTCCCACCTGCAAGGAGAAACAGACAGGACAGGTGACCCAAAACTGACCAACAAGGGTACTCCATCCGATCTGCATCATGCCCCATATAAACATCAAAGGGTCAACTCTCCTCCTTCGATGGCCCACATCCAAGGAGGACCCTGCCTTTTCGTTTACCTTTGATCCTGATCCGAGTGTTCCAGACACCAGATCCAGAATCTAGCTCCTGTCAAGCCCCAAGTCCAGTCTGGGACTTTTCCTGAAGCCTGCTGGTGATGTGGTTGTCACCCTGGGAGCTTGATACAGTTTTGTATATACTGTATACTTTTTCCCCATTTTCTAATTTTTTTTTGTTATTATATTATTATTATTTATGTTTTCATTAAAGTAGTTTNGTTTTCATTAAAGTAGTTTAGCTTTTTTTTCTAAACTTGGGAATCTCTTTAATTTCTTTCTCTTTTCTCTTTTTCTTAAAGGGGGGAGGGAAGGACATCATCTGTCTTTTCTGATTAGGTCAGAACCACAACACCTGCTCACATCAGCCTCAGACTATTGTATAAATTTATTATAAATTTATAGATATCCATATAGATAAATATCTACAAAATCCAGACTTCCATATATCTGGATATCCAGCAATCCATAAACTCTGGATATCTAGGGGTCCATGAAGACTGGATATCCAGAGATCCAGATATGTAGAAGATCTAGATCTCTAGATATAAAAATATCAGGATATCTATAAATTCCAGATCTAGATACAGATTACTAGAGGGAAAAGTGAAACCCTAAAAGATCAGTGAAAGAAAAGTAAAGAAAGTGATAAAAATGCAAGGTATAAATGAGAATGCATGGCAAAACAAAACAACTCCCACAAAAAGACCCAGTGAGGGGAACAAGAGAAAGGAGGGGAAACGATGAGAAGCTTGGACATGCATGTCCAATAAAATGCTCCCTGTAAGGCAATGTTCCACCCAGCGAAAGTTTTATTAAAAAATGTTTTATGAAGCATTTCCCTCCTGGAAACAAAATACCTGCTAATTCTTAAGGGTGGAGAAATAGGCAGCTCCTCATAGACTGGCTTTAGTACCTAATCCATTTTACTGCAGTCATCTCAGGTCAGAAATAACAGTTTCTGTTATTTAAGCACAATAAATTGGATTTGGTGGCTACAAAATGTTTGCTGAAGATAGCAAATAAAAAAGAAAAAAAAAAAAAAGCCAATCTGGATATTGCAGGAAGCCACTAAAGCAAAAAGATTGAAAAATTCAGCATCTGAGAAATGGATCAACAAGACCCCATTTAATACAGAGCCTGAAACTGTAAAACATCCCCAGCTGAAGAATAACAGCATTTTGAAAGTGCTGGTGAAAAGCATTTGGTTCATGAGCCCTGCTGTATGACTCCTTTGTGTCCCTGCTGCCTGCGGAGGCCTGCACAAATTCTTCCCACATTAGGCATCATCTGCATAATCTCTGTGTGTGGCTCTAAGCTTTCCCTGCATCGGGGAGGGAAGAATGCAGGGTGAAAAAATCCTGGCTGCTGCACTAAACACCTAACTTAACCCCAGATCATGCAGGAGATAGGTTATAGTTGTATATAATATAGATTGAAAATTATCAAAAATGAGTACTGAGCAAAATAATGAGTCCTCTCTCTCCCCTTCACATAAATCCATTTTTCAGGTAGACACACAACACAACCTAATTACTTTAAAAAAGTTGGAAAAGGGACTTCATGAACCAGATCAGAAAATGTTCGGGTTGGGTTTTTTTAAGTCCATTTTAAGGAAATTTGGTTACCTCCCATTAATTCTGTTCCAAGTAGGATAGAACTGTAAATATGCTCATATTTTACCTCCCGTCACTGCTGTTTTGAGTAGGAATAGGAAAAAAAAAAATTAATATATTCAAAGTGTACCCTCTCATTAATACCATTCAAGTAAAAACATTGATTTGTCGGATTTGATAATTCCAGAGATGTAACTGCATCATGATTTGCCATACAAAGCCCACACAGCCACATGGCCTTATCCCGGCACTGTGCTGTGGGAGTTATGGGGTAGGATCTGCTGGCAGAGCTGGATCCTGCCTGGGATTCCTACAGGCCTCACACATTCCCAGCCAAACTGCCAGGGAGCAGCAGGGAAGGACACAGGCACATTATGGTTCAGCATCTCCTCATCTGACACCACCCGAATATACTGAAAATCCAGGACAGGCCTGATTCTGCTAGTTAATTGATTTTATTTTTTTTTTAAAACTACACTCAACAGCTCTTTGTTTGACTCTGGAACCATTCAGCAGCATCTACTGAAATTCTGGCAGCGGGGTATCGTTTTCACTCGCACCTACCAGCAGCCAGTTCTTCAGCTGCTGAATGCAGCTCAGTGAGAGCAGAGAAGGAGGCTGTATATCACTGTCACAAAGTCCTTGAAAATAAAAGTCAATATTTATAATAATTTTTTAAACATTGTTTACATTTTCTTCTATCAGGATTAAAAAAACAAAAAACAATAATAACAAAAAAACCCCNAGGCAGTAGGACTGAAGCTCTAACTTCCTCAGACAATCAACACACACCTACCAGCTAATATTGCTCCAGAAATCAAAAAGCAATTCCAGTTGCTGTTCCTAAGGTTTCTATGCAAACCACCACCTACTGGGAACGCAAATAGCACTGTCACCACTACAAAAGGTGAGTTGCTTTTTTTCAAAAGCAGTTCAAGCAATCAACTATTTTTTTGCTATTATTTTCTTTTCCTGCATAGATGCTGCAGATGCGCATCAGCTGAGAAGGACAGCAACAGCTACTCTGCTGCCAGCAGCGCTCCTCGGCCTGTCAGAAATACTTCTTTTTGCCCTTTTTTTTTTTTTCTTTTTGTAAGCAATTGAGAAATCCCCACTGGGACATTTGAAGATGCATGTAAACAGCTGTTTCGAAAACATGCCTGTTTTTTGTAGCTGCCATCAGCAGTACTTCTTGTGACAAATGAGATGTTGGGAAAGTTAGGGATGATAAAACAATTTGGTGCAGACTCATTTAGGTCCCAGATCATCTGATACCTGTCTGGGGACCGTTGGAACTACGTGAGCCAGGAAGAAACTTGCTATTTCTGCTGAGAACTGGGAGGGGAGGGTGGAAGTAGTAACATGATGTAATTAATTTGCATTTAAAGTTCCCCAGGCAAGCTGAACTATGGGTTTTCCTTTGCACCCAATGGAGGAGGACATTCCCATGCAGCATCATGCACCAGTGCAGGGAGACGATGCCAGGGAGGGCTGGGGAACAGCACACCAACACACCACCTCTAAAGGTTTAAGCCCATGAAAACAAGCTGGGTTTCTGATATAAAGATCATCTGGACATTTCTAGCTGAAGAGAAAACAGCGTCTTAAAGCACTATCCTGAATTCAGATGAACAAATTACCAACCTATAGGGTAAAATTGCCCTGTGGCCAAACCGTAGCTCTCTAGATTGCCCACTAATGGAATCAAAGAACCGTTTGGGTTAGAAGGGACGTTCACAGATCATCTAGTCCAACTACCCTGCGATGGGCAGGGACATCTTCCACTAGACCAGGTTGTTCAACCTACTCAACAGAACCGTGAATGCTTCCAACGATGGGGCATCCACAGCTTCTCTGGGCAACATCTTCCAGTTGCACCCTTAATCGGAAGTCCTGTGATAATGATGTTTCACATTGTTTTAGAGCAAACCTTTAATTGTGGCGCTCAGAACTAGAAACATAGTAGAAAGACCTTGTGATCCCTATAAGTTGCCTATAGGGAGTTCCTCCTATTCCTATCTCCAAAAAGAAGTGCAAGCATTGAGAGTAAAGCGTTTAACTGACCGGCACGCTTCCTTCATGCTTTCTGAAACAATATCAGGGTTGGCATTCAATCAAAAAGAAAACTACCACAAGACAACAAAGTTACGCACCTTTAGTAATTGGTAAAGCATCAAGCGAAGAATACTTCAGTTTTCGTTTAAAGCATTGCAGAAGTATATCAAAACCAAAACTGAATAGTAGCACATGCAACTATTCCTCTGATAGCTACATAAAATAATTGAATTTGAGAAGTTTGGTCTTCTTGGAACTAAATAGCCAAATTCAGGTCTATATATACCCTGCTGAAAAAGTAATCTTCTCTAGGGAAAGATGTGCTTAAGAAAATGAGGAAAAATACTGAAAAAAAATAAAGAAAAATCACCTTTTAAAGGCAATTAGAACCTTGTTACTACAAAAATAAGTAAGGTATTTAAGTAATCGCATTTATCACAAATAAGTAACATATAAATACAACAATATTTTAGAATATCATTTAGCACAAGACAGACAAGACATATTGCAACCACTCCAAGGAGCACCACTAAGAAACAAGTTTGCTTATTAAATCCTATTGAAGGAAAAAGAAAATCCATAGGACTTATGTCAAACATGATTTTAAAGGAGACATTTGGTCTCGGAACACACCTCTCATTGCAGGCGCTGCTACACACAACTGCTGGATGATGCTACCATGTTTAGATGGTGGTAACAACTTGCCTTGACACCCATCCCCAACAGTGTAACTTGGACAAGGCTCACAGGAATCTTGTGGAAGAAAAAAAAAAATCCTAAACAATAGCTTGAGGCTATTCAACAAAGGTAAATTAGGAAAACAGCGAAGCTGCAGAAAACATACAATAATAATCTTAATTTTGCTCTGCTTCCGCTCCCACCGTGCGAGCGTGGCTGCAAAGGCATTCCCAGGAAGGGGTGGTTTGGTGCAAACACTGGCGCTACCTGCGATGCTCTGCAAGCAAGGAGAGAAAAAGAGATTTACGGGCCTGGGTAAACTCTTATTTGCTGCGCTCTGTTCCCTAAATCACAAGTCACAGCACAAAGAGGTGTTTGTTGCCTCCTAAAAGACACTGAACACCTGAGCTGAACACCCTTTCATTTTAAATGCACCAAGGGGAAAACAAGAAGATCTAAGAAAGTGCCTGGGGGAGGGGAGAATAATGAAGAGGGGATGGAAAAAATACACAAGTTTGGCATCTAAGCCTATAGAGAAGTGAAAAGTGTATTTCAACCACAAATGCAGGGAATCAGAAGGTCAAATCTGCAACCAGGTGGCAAGATAACACAACCCAACCTTTTACAACAGACCTCCTCTAAAGATCCCTTTTTTACGTAATTCTAGGAAGGGGAGGGAAGGCAGAAGTGTGCACATTTTATCTTCAAGCCTGCGTGATTTGTGAGTCTTCAGGGCTGGCGCTGGCCAAGCAGAAGAAATTCTGGATTACCCTCGGTTTCTGCAAGGGACCTGGAGGCAGCGAGAGAAGCATAGCAGCAGCCGTCCAGCTGCCAGAGCAAAGGAATGCAAACTTCTGTTCCAAAAGCAAAAGAAATAACAGAGATGATTGGGTTTTATTTATTATTTTTTTCCCCTCTTAGAAGCAGCTGCAGACCTTGCAAAAGTAAAGCAGAGAGGTTCTGTGCTCCCCTGTACCTAATCCCAAGACACACAACAGGCCCCTGGGAGAAGAAAATGGCCAGCAATAAAGCAGCTTTACCATGAACCATTTTTGCTGCTGCCCTTCATCCAACAGCCAAGAAAATAGCCATAAATTTCAGATCCTGAGACACAGGGGTAACTATAGGGGTCTTCAAATTGCACCATCTTGAAATGGTTTGTACCCTCTCCCCCTCTTTGATAGCATAAAATAGCAGCAAGGAGAGAGAAAAATGCAAAGAAATGCGTAGCTCATGGGCAGCTTCATTCTTGCCTCCAGATATGAGAAATGACTGAAAGTCTGGTTTTGGGGAGGGGAAGGAATAAAACAAAATAGATTTTATCTTTCGAGTAGGTGGAACAATTCATTTAAGGGACAGCATCAGTGAGCTGACTGATGTTTGGGCATTTTTACAACTGGATTTTTTTACCTATTCCTGAAAAATATAGTAGAATTTAAGAAAAAAAAATCCCAATTCCTAAAACTTCCTTCTACCTTCTCTTTCACAGAGATCTCTCTTCTCCATCTCTGGAAATCTGAAGTAGACAGAGATGCTCTCTCTGACACTGCTTGAGAGAACTATAAAGTGGACCTTAGTCCAACAAGATACATTTAAAAGCATACATCCCTGCCCCATTCATGGAGTGGTTCAAGGTCAGGCTGGATGGGGCTTTGAGCAACCTGGTCTGGTGGGAGGTGTCCCTGCCCAGGGCAGGGGGTGGGACTGGATGGTTCATTCCGACCCAAACCATTCTATAATCCTATGATAGGAAAAACTGAACAGGCATGCAAATGTTTCAATTGAATAATGGGATTGGAGGTGGAATGCAGTACTTCTCATACCCATCTTCTTAAGTTAATGTGGTCACCTACTTGGGTCACCACAGCACCAAACATTAATTGCAGACTGCCGGAGTCTGGGCTGATATTTTCTCATCAACTCCAGCAAGAAACTGCTCCATAATCTCTTATACAATGACAGGAGAAACACTGGTGAGTACAAGAATTTGGAGTCTACCTGCCCATGTACTTTAAAAGAACTAACACACAGTTACATGCAGACTGTCAAAAAAAAAAAAAAAAAGCCTTTTAAATGTCTTTACCTTCAAGTTATTATACAGCTTTGCTGCTTTTCAGGGCAAATCCCATCCTGAATAGCTGTAATCATTTGCTACCTCCAGATTAAGTTAGCTCAGCCCGTTCTTCCAGACATGAAAACAAAACCAAAAAAACACTGAAAACTTGTTGGCTTTGCAAAATGAAGCTGTTTTCTTATCCTCAGCTGAGACATCCACCAGTACCAGTCCCTCCTCTGACTTCCAGTCGTCTTCTGGTAGTCGAAGCTGACCCAAGTCCTCAGACTCATTAATGGAATACAAATACAGGTAGGGGATACCTTTGTCTACAACTGCCAAAAAACTCTTTAAAAATAGAAAACAAATCCGCCAAAATCCTTCATTTTTACTACCTGTTATTCAAAGCCACCTTTTATTTTAGGAGAAGAAAACTCAGCCATCAAGCCACCTCTCTGTACCACAGCTTCAGAGAAAATGCCACAACCGAAGCAGATGCTCAGGTCATCCATGTGCAGGTGGGCTTTAACGAGCAAAACTCTCCAACAAGTAAAACTGGCAATTCTAAGGAAAACCATTTCAAAGAGTTACAGGGTAAACGCAAAGCAAATTAATTAATGAATACTTATATCCCTCTTTAAATTTTCATATCACCAAAATCAATGGTACAGTTCATCTAATGTCCTTTCATGCCCAGAAAAAATAACTCGAACTAACTAATCACACCAGCCAAATCAAGTACTCATAAGAAATAATATTTTGACCGTGAAATTTACCTTGGATCTCTTCCCCAGCTCAATGAAGTCAAGCACACAGAATCTGCATAAATGCAACACTATCAATACGCTATATGAAATCAATACTCTTTTCAATGCATTATAAAGAAAGGCTACTGACAATTCAGGAAAGGCTTTTTCATTTCCATTTTCAAACTGAAAAATATCACCAAGATATATCAGTATTAAGAAACACTTAAGTCAAAACACAGCAACACAGCTCTAATAAATTTGTCAGAAAGCCATTTGCTGTACTTCTATTTTTCTTTTTTTTTTTTTTGTTTAAGCAGGTAGGATACTATAAGCAGAAACAAAACCTTCTCTTACTTTGTCGTTAACTTTATTACCAGCATTTAGCAAGATAACCCTAGATTGGTGTCACAATAAAACCCCAATGACTTAAGTTGAGAGTGGTTCATCTTTTTTCCTCCACTGTTATAAAGCTTCCACGCTTTTACTGTTTTCATCTTACCTCAAGTACTGGTCCTGCTCCAAGAATAATCTGTTCCACTCCACTGGCAAATCCTTTCTGGCTGAGAGCGGTGAGGTGATGAATCAGAAAGTTTGTGCTCTGTGTCTTTCCTGAGCCACTCTCTCCTGAAATCACGATGCACTGGTTCTTCCTCCGCTGAAGCATGGCATGGTAAGCCACGTCTGCCACAGCATAAATATGGGGCTCCAGCTTTCCCAGCTGGTGGTTATCATACATCTTGACATACTTGGGGTTATAAATAGGTAGAAACTTGAAGGGATTAATAACGATGAGGATGCTGCCTACGTAGGTGTAGATTTTCTCTTGCTTGAAGCGGTTTCTGAGATTTTCCAGGAGAGTTTTCTCGTTCAAGTCTGGCAGGCTGCACAAGTCATCATAGTCCTTCTGCTGGGGCTGGGGAAGGAAGCCACGCTCCACCATCCTGCGCCGCTCCTCCGTCACCTGCAGCCACGACTGGAGGCTCCCATAGTGAATGGAGCCATCCAGGTTCTTCTCCCGCAGGAGGAAGCGATAATCCTCGCTGCTGATGCGGTTCTCCAGGGCCATGCGAGGCCACAGCATCATGCGCTGGACCGGGCAGTCCGTAGGGTTGAGGATCCATTCCTCCCCACCAAATTCCCTCACTTCGGCAAGGACATAACATTTTGTTTTCTCCAGCTGAAGTTTATTAATGAGCAAATCAATCACCTCAGCGGCTGTGGAAGTTTTCCTGGCAGTGATGAGGCAGTAGATAGTCCCTTCCGCAATGCTCCCTGGGTAAATGTGCAGCGTGTACTCGCTATCCTCAAAGCGTCGTCTTCCTCCAACATCATTTACACTCATATTGGATCCTTTCCCATCAGTACCTGCACTGCATAGTCAGGACCGTCCTATATCTTGTCAGGTCATCACGTTAGCAAGGCTATAAAAAAAAACAAAACCAAAAATAGGTTAGGTGGTTTATCCTGTTAGGGATCTTTGGGAAACGGTTGACCTGCACCATGAGATGCAACGGAGCAACTCAAGTGACAATACCAACCACATTAAAAAAAGCAAAAGATGATTCCCAACCAGCATCTAAAAATGGAACAGGTTTTTCATACACCAAAGCTATAATAAAAAAAGTATTTTAACACAAAAAAAATGACCACACCACAGGCTCCCCTCTGCTCAGTTATAACTACCCACAGCACCTCAAGCTTTGGCTAAATTTTTGCCAACTCTGAAGCAAAGATGCAAAAAGACCCCCTGATTTTCAGTGTATTTTATGGAGAATGAAATAAATACTGTGTGAACAACATACCAGACAGCCCACTGAGCCAATAGTGGCATTCTCCTCATGTCAAAAGTTGCTACAGCCTTATTGCTTAATATTACCAAATAACTTATTTAAGAGTTAGTGCCTCCATTTCCATGTTTGCATTCTTCACGCCAGCTTAGGAAAAGTGTCATGCAGCTAACCATGACCTTGGAAAACTCCCCTTGACTTTCCCCAACACTGAATTCCCCATACACATAAATTACATATTTTCCAGATGTTGTTACAGAACTAAAATATGAGATTTGGAACAGCTGCACATATTGCTAACTTAAAGACAACCCACAACTTCTAAATATCACCTTAAAAGCGTGCTCCAACCAAAAGCAAAATGCTTTCTTTGTCAAAGAATCATAGAACTGTTATGGCTAGAAAAGACCTTTAAGTTTTCAAGTCCAACTGTTAACTGTCAAGTGCACCCCTAAGCCATGTCCTTCAGCACCACATCTACATGGCTTTTAAATGCTCCCTGGGATGGAGACTCCACCACTTCCCCAGACAGCCTGTTCCAATGCTTGACAACTCATTTGGTGAATAATTTTTTCTGAATGCCCAATCTAAGCCTCTCCTGGAACAGCTTGATGCCATTTCCTCTTGTCAATTCAAAGACCTTGCTGAGAACATTCAAAATGACTCCTGAAACACAAGGTTTTGCCTAGTCACACGTTTTTTAAAAAAGCTTAAAAACCACAGAACACAAATCTCTGGTGCTGAAACGTCAAATGCACAGCCCATTTCTCAAACTTACACAAAGACGACACCCCACCACCAGCCACAAATTAAACCAATTTCAGAGCTAATGGTCCTCAGTTCTCCACCAAGTGGTTCTAACAAACTCAAAACTCCTCTAGAAGACGTCAAGAGTTATTCTAATATACAGACAAAAGGCAACTATGAAGAAATGCAGAGGACCCCCAGAGCTGGGATCTGGGCAATAAAGCAGCAGGTGGCATTTATTACAGATAAAAGTTTATGTGACATTACGTATAACGTTAAGCTTTCCTTGAGCACTGCCCCACAGGAGCAAGACCTCACAACAGTTCCCTGATAGTATTGACAAAATGCTCAGGAACAACCAAAAACTGAGGTCAAAACCCAGGTCAGGTTCAGGGAGGTGCTGAGCTTCAGATATTTGATGTTGGGAAGAGTATTCAGGGGAATCTTTTCACATGGTCACCCTGTCCTAGCACTCCTCCTTACAAACGCCGACCCAAGACCCTCAGTCCAAGCACAGCCACCCTTATCTTCTACATTCACACAAGGCTGGGATTTGGAAATTTGTTTCATTTACTACAAGCATTTCTGTGGTCCTCACATGAAAAACATTATTTTCCATTGTATTGTTTCTTGCTTCAATATTTCATTAAGTATATTATCCCAAGCCACGCGCTATTTAAGGCAAAGAAACTAATATGTCACAGTGAAATACATCTGGCAGGGATTCCTGGCACATTGCTTGGTAGCAGGACATATATTATACACTGGGAAATGCTCCAGCTGCTTTCCTATAGCTTTAGTATAGGCACAGATGCAACAGGGATGATGTCAGTTAAGTCCTGGGTTGGGCTTTCTTTGTTTAGTTCTATGGCTCCAGCATCAGCTTTTCTTCAAGGGGAAAAAAAACACAACACGTCACACTTAAGTTAGATAATTCCTCATCGAGATTTTACTTCAAAGCTTACAACAAAAGGGCTGGCTATTTTTATTTAAGTAATCAGAATGTACCAAAGACTCTTGACTCACATGACTTTTTAAGTTAGTTACCTTGAGCAAACCAACCTTCCCTTCCTATCTCCTCCCTCCCGTTAAATACAACCTCAATAAATCCTCTCTAAAGCATGAGGTCACTCTACTCTGCCTACCCAAAAGCTTTCCACACTTCTCTATAGACGCTTATTCTGCATGGACTCGACAGAATAACAAACATCTGTGCCTTCCTCTTCCAAACGACTTCAATCAAACAGAATTGCAAGCCAAGCTTGAACCCCATGGAAATACTAAAAGCCCCAGTAACTCTGGGAACGCAAAAAAGCCAAATCCTCCCCCAAAGCCACTCAAGCACCAGAAGCTTCCACTAATGACTAAGAAATTTAGTGAGCTCAGAAAGCAAAGAGGTGTTAATTTGAGCCTTATAAATCACAGGAGGCTTGCTACAGTATTTACTTTTAATAACGCTAAACATGTCTTGGAGTATTATGGTAGGTCAAAGAAACATTAACAAAGATAGCTGCTTGTGGGCTCCCAACTGCTGATGCACATGAGCCTGGCTGTGCTCAATATCAAACACACCTCTTGCAGACTGTCACTTTCCAAAGTATTTTTGAGCAAATATTGCAATGAAATACATGTAATTAAGTAATTAGCATAAGTCAGGGAGAAAGGCTCTCCTATTACCAACTGTTCAAGCAGGCTGTCATATAAGCTTTTACATGACTTTTTAAATTAACAGTATTTTTGTGTTTGGACACAACAAAAATAGAACATGAAAAGAATAAAATATATTGCATAAATACATTATAAACATATAAAATATTTTGCAACCCATGAATACTTGCTCCATTTAAAGTATAGGAATTTTGTGCTGCTACATGTTTAAATTTAAATGAGAACATATAAAAAATGATGTTACATGTAAGTCATTCATACAGGCTTATGAAAAAGCTACTATCTTACTGAAAGGAGATGTTTGTCTCTGTACCCAAGTAAGTGGTTGCTTATGAGATGACCTGACTTTATCACCGAGCTGTGGTTCACGTGCTTTGTGCCCCAGCTTTGGCAAGGATAGAGGTGGCAGTAACAAGTAACTGCTGATCCCACAGTAGACGGAAACCCAGAAGATACATCACACAATTGCAAACTTCTGTGAACATTCTGGCCAAAATTTATGGGCTATGCATGCCTATGAAAGGAACAATTTATGACATTTTAAGCCAATATACTTCCAGCCTAATGTTTTCTATATCCATTTTCTACATTTGAATGATGATTCTTACTCAAATCGACCCTGCACACCGATTTTGCTCAATTTTACTAACGTAACATAATTCTACTTTCAATGTAAAAAGCATGATCTCTAAACAATCATAAGCCTTGTGTCCTACATAACAAAACAGATTATTTTCAAAGAGGCCCTTATAAAAACTGCAATAAAAATCTGATTACCAGCAGGCTAACAGAAAAAATTATGAAAATTATGATGGTCAACTAGGCTTTGTGCATACACTAAACTTGAAAATAGTGGTTTGCTTTTACATCATATCCAATCTTTTACTAGTTGACCGCAGTTTAATATACATAAACATTGGCTGCAACATTGTTTTCTCAAATTAAATATACATACAACTGCATATAGTGAATGCTCTTGTGCTGGGGGCTGCGTTTGTTAGTATGTCTTATTCTGTAAGGGATATCAAATAAATAAAGATACTTCAATCACTTTCAGAAAAGCAACCAAAATGGAGGCTTTCAGTCATGCCATTTCTTAGTTTTCTATTCAGAAAGATCAATCTCCATATTTTCATTTTCAGGGACAGCATAAGCAACACATGGCAAAAATCCAAAACTGTCCACTGGAAGCATCAGTACCTGTCATAAATAATCTGTGACAGATGAAGTCTGAAATCAGGGCTAGAGTTTGCCAAATATGGGATGATTTGGAAAAAACAGAGATTAGTGTCAACATTTAGGCTGCTAGAGGGGCAATTCTGGAAGCAAAGTTCATTTGGTTTTATCACAACATCCATAACCCAGACAAGAGACTACGAAAATAGTGAAACTTTCTCCCCGCTCCCAATCTTCAGGCAATCATTACAGGCTCGGTTGCTCAAGACAGCCCAGATCTATCCATCTACCCATATGTCAAAATGCATACCTGTTGAGCCAGAAATTCCTGAAATAGATAAACTTTAAAAAAATCTGATAAAGAAATGGCCAATTTAAACATACTTCACGGCTTTATCTAAATATACCAGCAAAAGAGCTCTCTGAATTTCTGTCCTGCAGGAGCAAATAGTCTCATGCTTCAGGTACCTGAAATAACACCCCTGTGAGATCAAAACTGATGCCAGAGGGACACAGCTGTAACAGCTGCTGCTGGAAAAACTACCATGTCCTAGACAGACAGAAAAGCCCATGTATATGTTCAACACCTCAGTCACTACTGCACAGCTTTACATGTCACTTCATTTGATCATCTATGTAATACTTAACCCTCTCCATTTTTACTATCTTTTTATTCCATGTGCACCATGTTTTTCTCTGCCTCTGTTTGCTGATGGGATAGAAATGTCATTATTGTCAATTATCTATGTTGGTCCATCTCAAAGAACCTTGTGGTGTAAGTGGCTGAAGTAGTGCTACCTAAACGACAGATTTATGGACACAGGTATCAGTGCAAGGAGGGCAGCAGGTGCCAGGGGAACTGCTCTGCAGTAAAACTGCATGCAAAATCCCTACAAAATGATTTTTGGCCAAAAAGAATGAAACCTCTAATGCAGGAAAAGTGAAATTTGAAAGTGTTACAGCAATCATAGAGTGGTTTGGGTTGGAAGAGACCTTTAAAAGTCATCTAGTCCAACCGTCCTGCAATAAGCAGGGATATCTTCAACTACATTTGTAATCACAATTCAAAATTACTTCTTCAAAAGGGCTGAGAAGTTTGAAAGGGGGGGGGGGTACGGTTGTCCATATACAGAAGAAAGGCCTTTTGGATACATTTCAGAGTAGTTTATTTAGACTGAAGCACCTAAGCGAGATGCCTACCAGTGAGATGACCTAAAGTAGAACAGAAAATGAAAGTAGGAACAAAGACACACTTGCAGATGTTGAGCAGCAACCCAAGTCCGGGTTGCACCTGGCATGATGAGGTGTCAGCACACAACCAAAACACAACCCCTGCAGGCACTAAACCACCTGTGACAGTAAGGACAAGCTCACAATAGCAGTAACATCCCAACTACATGTTTTACTGCTTTCGCAGTTTCTTTCTTCTCCCCTTAAAATTTCCGATGTTGTCCCAGTTCTGTAAGCAAGAAATCTTCTCTCTTGCTCAATCCACTTTACCTTGTTCTGAGTTCAAAGCAAACATGAGTGAACCTAAAAATCTGGTGTCCCTTCACTTCATGCAAAGCAGAAGTATATTGTAAATAAACCTTCTCGATTTCACAAATTCAAGCTGGAGTTGAAAACTGGGCTTTGGCTGTTATTTGCCAAAATAATAATAAAAGGAGAAACCATACTTGGCCATCATTAACCACCACACCTCTGGTAGGAGGATATATTTCTGCAAGTAGGGATGGCCCCCCACTATTGTGGCTATAAGTCAGAGATGTCTACTCAGCCTCTGAGGAAGTTTCCCAGAATATAAAAGAAGTTGTGAATACACAGCTCAAACTGTGCAAATCATTCCAAAAGGCATGTAGTTGTCCTCCCTAAGCGTAACCTGAAGTAGGTTACTAAGATGTTCCTAAGCCCACACTCGGCCTGAGAAATTGAGAAGAGCTCTATCTGGCTCTTTTTTCCTGTATTTTTCATTTTTATTCAGCACTTAAGGCAAGCTTCTTTTTCATTCCCTTCTATACTAGATGACAAGACTTACACTTCAGTTTGTCACCTGGAAGTTTCTTGCTCTGTACTGAAATACTTTCTCCTTCTCTTTTGGAGATGGCTTCTGTTTACAATACTTTAATCTGACATATCTTGCTATTTAAGAAGTATATGGATACATAAAGCATCTCAGTAGATGACAATCTCTTCCAGAACCTGGAATTACCTGATGTCTAGAGGTTTTAATATTCCCTTGTGGTCCAAGAACCACTCAATAGTTCCTCTCCTTCTAACAGCTGGAAGACCCATCCATCCTACTCTTGCTAAAGCAACTCACATGGACAAGTGTCAGCTTCTACCAGACCTTTTGTCTGAGACAAAATGAAAGTGAGAAGCAAAAAAATCCTCTAAAAAACTACAGGAAAAACTGTTGCAAAACTAATTACTCCTAGAAACTATTGCAGACAGTTCTGACAAACAAGGAACTGAATTAGGTCATGAATAATAGCATGATCACTCTCTCTTCCCCTTAAGGACAAAACCCCTTCTATGCAGAATCAGCATCCGAGGAATTAATCCAGGCTATACAGTGAACAAGACTACTGTCTGCAGGATTCCTGCCTCACCAGCTGGAGATGCTACCATAGCCATGGACGAAGGGAAAAAAAAATTAAAAAAAAAGAAAAAAAAAAAAAGAGGGACTTCAGAAAGGCTTGGTGAGGTCTTGCTATTGAGAAAAGTGACTAGAAGTGATTTCCATCTTTGTCTCCATCAGAGAATTTCTGCGTGATATTGGGGGACCAAAAAAAAAAATAAAACAATGCAAACAAAATTTTTGCCCTGGCCTCTTCCTCTTTCTTGAGCTCCCTATTTGAGTCACTGTGTCTTGATTTCTGGAAGCAAAACTGTTTTCCAAAAAGCTGTGCCTTACAGACAAAGAGTAGCCGTCTTAAAAGAATCAGCTTTTTTCGTGGTACTCACTGAACAGCTGGCACTTGGAAGTTAATTCTCTCTGTGTCTCAGTGTTTGGCGGAGGAAACTGCATCAGAGTAAGCAAAGATGGCAAAAACCACTGGGTAGTTAGCATAATACAGCATCATTAAAAGTTTTGTTCTGACCAACAGGGACCATAATGCAGCCCATGTTGGGCACCATGCCCCCCAGCTGCTCACAACTTTTTTCTCTCAGAAAGTAAAAAAAAAAAAAATAAAAAAAAAATTTAAAAGTTNATATAAAAAAAATTTACAAAAGAAAAAAAAAAAGAAAACAAAGGAAATTGCTGAATCCTCTATCAGGCTGCAAGGGTGGCACTCATTTAACTTAAACTTGCTGTTCTCTTATTCCCCACGTGGCTAACCAGAACTGCAAACTGAATGGTAAATGGACTACAAAAGTCAGAAACTAAGGGAGTGCTTTGTGCATCCCAAGTGTTTGGAGACTTCTGGGGAAAGAATCATTGTTACGGATTCTCTTCCTTCTTCTAATGACTACTAGTCACCGGCCCAGAGGCATGACAGCTCTCTTCCAAATACCAAGATAAATTTTACATCTATAGAAGTGGAAAATTACCTTTACAGCACCTTCAAATTTTACCAGATTAACTCTGGGCTTGATCATCATTGTCTGACAGAGCATCCCTCACCAATACAGCAGTTCTGTTCACATGAACGGCCAAAATATCTGATTTTCTAGCTTTGCTGGTTGGATTTGCTCCTGACAGGTATATGCAGAGCGGTTCACTAGAAATCCAACTGGAAACAAATCTGGAGCTGATATCCTGAAAGCACAGATCACTGTCAAATATCACATTAATACCAGAAGAGCCAGCTAACAGGCAGTTGGCTGTACAAACCATAACTAGACAATCTCATGAAGCACAAACCTAGCTATTTATATTTTTGCTTGCAGCCAAAATTTTCACATACAGATCTGAAAAAAACCCCAACAATAAAAATACTCAGTATTTACAATAGAAGCGTTTTTGAACCTGTTACAAAATGAAGGCTATGAAGCGTTAGACCAGAGAGACTACTGCCAAGGACTAGAGGAGTTCACACAGAGGAGCCTCTTGGCAGCTCCAAAACAGATGCAGAAAATACTTTTTTCAGAGCCTAGGAATTACACCAACATTGAGGACAAGACACTTCTATCCTAGAAGAGCTCAAGAGCTTCAGAGATCAAACCCAGGGAAAGGAAGGCATCCTTCCCCTCTAATCCAGCCCTGCAGGCACCAGTGGTAAGAGAAACTTGACCACTGCTGTGTTGAAAAGGATCAAGGATGCAGTGTGGCAGTCCAGTACCACTTACTGCTTTAACAAGCATCACACCCGAAATAATAGCTAAGCAAGAAGATACTTGCCTTTCCAGAAACAGTAGGTATTACACAAACACACTGTACTAGCACCTAAACACAACCCTATCACTGCATTAGAAATTTTTTAAATATAAAGGACATAAATAGCAGCTCATTAAAAAAAAAAAAAAATTTTTATATGCTATCATCAATAAATAATTTCTCATATTGCAATTTCATTGTAATGTAAGAGTATTTTGAATACTGATGTATCTATACGTGTTGATACATATGAACTAATATGTATTTAAATCCTGATATATTGGTATACATCAGCACATCGATCCTTTTGAATGCATCTTGTTGGGTTAGAGAACCATGTCGTTCTACAGATACAGCTTAGGTACAAAGTCAATTTTAAGGGCTAGAAGAAGTTACAATAATGTCCTTACTGATGTTCTCGCTTTCCTCCTGTTATGAAGGATTATGAATGGAAACTGATGGCAAGAAAAGGATGATTTCAATGCCTTCTCACAGAAAACTCTTTTCAGCAATCTGCTTTCAATACAATTTTCCAGTGAACCAATGCAATTTTATTACATTCCACAAAAATTACCAGCCTGCTCCCAGCGACCCATCATCACAAAAACCTGAGCTTTCTCTTCTGCCAAAAAGACACATCCAACTTTCTTCTGACAAGACACATACTCCTTTAAGATGAAAATGAATGCTAAAAAGCTATATATGGCTTCTGGCCGGTCAGAAGCCAAATACATTTTTTTTACATTTTAGGTAAAGCACAGCTTTTAATGAAAGATAATTTAAATAGCCAATATATACCCATTTTTCTGCTCTGTTTCAAATTCTTTGAGTGACACTACATTTCATCTTTATTCAAGCGTCTGAATAGGAAAAAATTTAGAAGTCCACATTGTTACAATACCATAAACACCTGCATGAGGTGCTGGCATCTACCAGCCATGGGTTCTTCTCCTATAACTCTTAATTTCAAAACACAAATCACCAAGGCTTCCACCACAACCCCAGCCACGTTGTTTTAAAATCTGCCTTAATTTAAGGCAACACTCAATCAACTGCAAGACATGAATTTTGTCCTCCCGTTTGTTGCTTCTGCTTGCACCTCCTTCCCATTTTCCATCTGCAGATGAAGTCATTTCCCCGAAGAGAATCATCTTTGCTGCAATAAATGAAAGTCAGCCCTCAGCAGCAAAAACCGCAACCTCGTCAAGGGGAAAAAAAAAAAAAAAAGCAGCTGTTCATGACTAGATTCAGGTTCATATTAAGTAGGAGATGATGCCATGTGTTACCTGTCTCCTCTCAAAGTTCAGCAGCCAAAACAGCTTAGTTAGCATCACTTAACCTAGACATTTTAGAAATTTGATCTATACAGGTAGCTTCCATTCTTTAAGAATTTGTAGCAATGACCTGAAAGCCTTCTTCTACTCCCTGGGTCCATGCAGGTGCCAGGTACACGATCCCATTATCCACAGACTGCAAGCTCATGATAGAAACCTGTACACTCCATAGCCTAGCTAGCACAAAGAATGGATCTTAAAGCATTCAGAATCATGCCATCAGAGAGAAAACAATATTAAAACTGTACTGCCAGATCTGCTTAGTTACCTTACAAGAAAAAAACAACAGAACAACAAACAAGCAAAAAAAACGCCAAACAGAGTGACTCACATTTTAAACAACACTTCTAGAAACTTAGTTTATGAAAAAAAAAAACAAAGTCTTTTTCCTCTAAAGGCCATATTTCTAAAAAAATATTCATCCCATAGATTATGATAATTTACAAGCAAGGGCACAAACAGGATGTTGCATTTAAACTAACCACAAAAGAATATATTTAATAGCAAAATTTAGCTGTCAGGTAAGTGCCACAACACAAGAATGGCTTTTAAATAAAATACAATAAAATTAAAAAAATGTTCTGAACGTATGTGGACATGAAACCAAAAACAAAAGCTGCCTTACTATCCAAGAAGTACTGAAAAAATCACTTGAATTATAGATGACGGCTTCACTAAAAACAGCTATTGTCAGCTCCCTGAAAACATAAACTTTGTATTCTTTGAAAACACTAATATTGAAAAGAGAAGAAGAAAAAAAAAAGTGGGGGGAAGCTATCAAAATATTTAATAATGCATGTCAAAGTATTTCAAGGCTGATATTTCACTAATTGATATTGATATTCTAAAACTGAAGGCACAGCCTGTTTGAAATACCACCAGTATTACACATTATGTATTCCACTGCTGTTAGCACAGTCTGTACTATCATCCATCTACACTGCAGATTGTCTTTTTGTCCACTTAGGGCTAACAGGAGCAAAGCTTCCTAAGCAAATCTTAATTTTTCTCAAATTTTTGTTTCTGAGTTCTGTAACTGCAGCTGAGGATACAGAGCTGCAATCAATGGCTACTTTAGTTGTTCACAGTATACCTGAAATAAACTCTGCATTTCATGTGGAGGACTAAGAAAACTAAACACTATCTTGGCATCATTCTCAACGTCTTTAATAGGGAAGGCAGGAACCAGATGGACTATGGGCTATTCTTTTGGGGAAACAGAGATTCTTTTTCTAAACAAGAGTCACAGAATGGCAACGTGGGAAAAGCTGCCACCTCTACTGCTCATCTAGGAGCAAAAATATAGGAGGAAGTCAATTTGTATTTTGAAAAAGGACTTAACTCAGTCACTGTCCTCTGCAAGATGGGATGCATTGCTACCAAGATCCACTTTTTATTTGCTCAGTTAAAATAAGCATTGGAGTATCATCGAAAAGACCACTTTATTCTAAAAAAAAAAAATAGCAGTAAAAGGAAAAATCTCTACATGTGTATGGACTCTGTTTTTCAAGGCACCGGGCTGCAGTGAGAGATCAGCACTAATATCCAACACAACATGTATAAAACACAAACATTGATCAAGTGGGGACTGGACCTTTTGAGGGGTCTACTGCTAGCCCTGGTTGAGCTACAGTCAGCTTCTCCTGAAGGTTATCAAATTATTGCTGTTCTTGATGGAGCAGAAATGCTGACCGAAGTCAGCAAAAATTCAGTGATGTTCAGTGACCGGCAGCAGGGAATCAATGTATTGATTAGGGTTGCCATAATTCACCTTTTTAAAATGAAACAGGCAGTGAATGATCGAGGATCTACAGCAGATACTGTAACATAGCACATTGCCATAATAAACATGTATTTTAGGGTGCCTCTGATACCAGCTTTAAATAACCCAGAGGGTTTCTTGGGGTTCATACACCTTTTGCTAATTGTACATCACTGACAAGGATTAGGAAGAAATCACCCTGATTTCCAAACCTGCAAAGCATACAGCCACCCAACACAAAGCAGGACAAGCAGCACCGAGAAACAAGGATTAAGATGACACCAGGGGAAAAAGGCATTCTGCACTTTGTTTGAATCTTACCAGCTGTGGACAAAAGCTAGAGCAACATAGCAATATGGATCACAGTTTCATTCTTGCACATGCGTAACAGCTTCTACCTCACCTGGCTAAGCTAGAGCTCTACGCAAAATAATGTAGAAAAAGAATGCAGCTGTAAAATTCAAAGGCACATTCTGGATTATTTTATTTTTTTTTTAATAAGGTAAGATTTAAGCCTCTTGAAGTAACAGCCTGAATCTCATTATATTCTCTGAAAAAAAAAAAACATATCTCCTCTAGAGGCTGGATATCTGGTTTCTCTGGAGATAAGTACCAAAAATAGAAATATTCAGATGACTGGCAGTGGAATGATTTCAATGTTTCATTAGGCACAAATTAAAACTGAGCATATTGAATTCAAACTAGCACAATGAATTTGCTTTTTCTCATCTGTCCCGAGTATCTTGTACTCCTATGTGTTCTCCCTTGTCTTTAGAAGGACTATTTCTTCACCCAGAGTAAGAGGTGGTGGATGAGCTTCCCACTTTTTTTTCACACCAACAGGCATTATTTTTCATTAGGATAGAGCACTGCTACAGAAGATAAATTCTGACCTGATCCATCCTCAAAAAGAAAAGATTAAAATAAACGGAAAACAAATGGTGCTCGAGCACACACTTCAGGCAATCTGCATTGATAGAGGTCAAGCATCTTCAGATGGTTTAAGAAACTAGATGACAGAGATTGCAGCAGAAAAGCATTAAACATCTCAAAGATAATTCTACATCCCAAGTGAAAACCTAATGGGGAGAAAGAGAAGCTCTTTTAAGCTGGGTCTGCAAAACTGCTTCTTTGACATCTGTTTGTGCATTTACTGCAGGGCAGCTCACAAAGCAGCTCCAGTGACAGAATCTGCCCTAATTGCAGTCAGCAGGTAATCACACTTATCCTGAAATGGGGTGTCAAATGCAATAGAAAAATCTCTCTTCCACCTCATGTATTCATTTTCTTTGAAAGCTGTTATAATATTTTGGGTTTGAACATTTCTAAGGTTATTCTTCTAATTATCCAAGGACTATTATATGCAGTTTGCAAGATTATTCCCAGAGAAAGTCATCAGGCCTTCTCACCTTTTACTTTCCACCACATGCCAACCTGTCACTTCCAATTTTTCTTTTCCATATTCACAGGGAAGCAGAGGCACCTCTTCCCCTCAAAACATGCAGCAATCTCTGTATCTCAGCACAGAAAGTCATCGATTCCACCAAATAGCTTCCATAAGCTTGAAATGAGATCTAGGCCTTGTTCTCCACGTCCAAATGTTCTAGGAGAAAGGCTTGTAACAGCAAGCAAGGTCCTCATAATATTCACCTTTTCCTGTGAATTCACCTTTCATTTTATCCCACCCCTATAAACAAATTATTTCCACAACTGGACCACAGTTTCCAAAATGCTGCACCAACTCCTAATGTTATATCAGCTGTATTGAACATCAGCAATAAGAAACATGAGCAGTAGGATTTAGTAGACCATGAGTAGGTCTTTAGACATCAGTAAGCTTTACTAATATCATGACTCTACCCAAAAGCAAGGAGGTCCGCTGAGCATCTCTCCATGCCAGCATACCCCACACCACCACCCCAAGTCTCACAGCCCAGAGCAGACACAGAGCAGGACCAATATTTAAGGAAGAAGACACCCCCGAGACTGGCATCCCTGCCCTTGGAAGGGGACAGGACACGACCAAGGTCAAATGTGTTATTTGAAGAAAGTGAAATGCAATGCTGATTGTAGTTGAATGGGCTCAGATAACACTCCTGGTTTCATTTCTACCTTTTACTTACATGAAGGACAACTGAGATGGGAGCTACAGGCTCTCCACAATATCCAGAGATCTAAATGGTTTTCCACAACATCATCACCTAGAAAATATACAGCATTTTCTCTGACCCTAGAACCTTATTTACAAGAATCAAACATCAGTCATAGAAGAGGAACCATATTTTCACCACTGCAGGGAGAAGTTTCTGATCTTACATCATAATTTAAAGTCATCAGACCTCAATGCAAAAACACCTTCCAAGATCCTACTTAGAAAAGTTACACCATTTACTTTCCTCAAGTTATGAGTATGGGTTTTTTTTTTAAATTCATATTCAGCGACATTGCATTAATTTCAGCTGAAGTATTTGCCAGCTTGTGCCTGTATCCTGTCTATCTTTTTCATGCTCAAGGGATTTATTTCAAAATGCTCATCTTCTCAACTAAATGAACATACCTAGAAGTTTCACAAGAACTGTTTTATTTAAAGCAGAAGTCAGGGGAGGGGGAGCGTAAATGATTTTAGCTCAATGCGTTCGGAGTACTACACACTATTTGGCTGGCATAAGGCCAGCGCAACTCTCCACATCAGAAAAAGAGGTCGGGCAAATCCAATAACAAGTATTTAAAAAGACAAGTCAACAAAATCAGTTCAATTTTCTGCTGGAGGCGAAGCAAGGTCATTATGAAACAGGGACATTGATGGGACACAACACAACAAAGAAGGGATCCAGCAGTAAGTAAAAAAAAAAAAAAAATCAGATTTAATCTATTGGGTTTTTGCAATTATTTGCACTCCATTTCACAAGCAGAATTAGAAATGTTAGGACAGGCAGCTGTCCTAGGCCATGACATACAACAAGCCACCCTCTCTGCCACTGCCCTTCGATAACAACAGGCCCAGCCCAGAGCAGATGCCAGCTCTCAGGTCTCATCAGGCAGAGGATGAAACAGCGCATCTCTGGTGCACTAAGAGCTCCTGAGATTAGCTGCCAGCACAAACACATTTGGGAGAAGGTGAGTGTGGCGTTACTCTTGAAATGTAAGAATATACTAAGGAAAAACTTTAAATGCCCTAAAAAGGAAATTATGAGACAGGTTGATCTGGCACAGAGAGGTTTTCAGGACTCATCTGAGCCGAGTGGATGAACGCCAAGTTATTGCTAATCAACATGCATTGTTCACAAAGGACTGAAATAGATCTGTTTATCTCTTTACAGTCACTGACATTTACACACTGTATTTTTTTTTTCTGAGAGAGAGAGAAGATGCTATGAAAAGTTGTTCTTCCTATTCATAACAGTCCCATCCTCATGTATGTGTGTCCCCTCTAAAACGCTGTCCCCAATACACTAAGTATTGCATGTACAGGAATCACAGGCCACAATTTGGGTCACAATCTCAAGATTTAGCTGACTTTTCAGGATAGAAGTCTTATTTCCTATGTTATCCTCTCTTTCCATCCTCAGCCCAAAAGTCACTTTCTACATAAAAATAAATTTTAACCACTTTAAGATTATTATCTTTACCTATACCTTGGTATCTATACCTTGGCAGCAAACTGAAAGCAAACTAAAGTTTTCCTGATGTTTAGGGGCATCCATGTTTTAAAGCTATTAGTATTTGGGGTTTGACAGACAGGTGGGAACCTATATGGTGTAGTCCTGGTTGTCCTCATCAACATTGCTCTTGAGCCTCATGGATTTTCCACTTTCCTTGAGCCTTTCCAAACAAGTCTTCAGTGAAACCCATGAGCAATTTAACTTAAACGGCCATCCTTAACCCTAACCTTTAAAGAATAATTAGGTTTGAAAGATAATTTTTAAAAGAACAAGAGCTTTTTGTTGTTTTCTGAAACACAGGTTTGGAGACTTATTTTTTTTTTAAATGAAGAGTGAAATGCAAGACCATCCTCACACTTCATAACCTTGGGATTCCCTCCCTCCCCCCCCTCATCAGAAGTCACCCCAGGCTCTCTGGTTTTCCTGAGAAAGGCACCTCCCGCAAACAACTCCTGCTAAAGGGATTCTCTGATTTTATCATCTAACCCATTCACATTCTTCTTTGGAAATCACCCTTACCACCTTTATCCTGTATCACTTGGATCCCAGACGCAGATATCAACTGGAAAGAAGTTTCAGCTTTAATAACCTAAAATATGGCAATGGATTTGATGGAATAAAGTCACTCCCAGTTATGATATACCAATCTCTTTTTAATTGCTCTATTTATTTTCTGACATTTTTAGCAGCTGTATTTTGTAACACTTCAAGATTTCTTCTCTGCTAAAACCTTAAGTTCAGCTTTATTATTAAAGGACACTAATTTCTACAGAAGGAGTAAAAATAAGTCCGCTATGAGAAATTCTCTCTGGACTATTTTGTCAAGTTAAAAGCTTAATTGAGCAAATACCAGCTTCTCTAAAAAGTCATACTAGCATACTGGTGTGAATTCTAATCAGGCTTCATTCATCATAGAAAAATCAAATTTTAGTTAAAAAACAAAACAAAAAAAAACCCCAAGCCCTAAGGAAGCCTGTGCAAGGAAGAGGAAGCTTCCTAGTCTAAATTACCAAATAATCCAACTGAATACGTTTTCCTCCAAACTTCAGTCGCATCTTTAGTCTAAGGACAACCGATTCATCTCAAAACCCAAACCACTTTAAATAAGCTACTACATTTGTTTAAAGAAAGTTTCAACATAGTTAGTCCCACCCAGATGCTGCTCAACTTGTCAACTTCAGAACATGGCTCCAGTGAGTTAGGTAAATTAGCAAAGCCTCAGCAGCAGCTTGTAATTGCAGCACTTTATTCTTCAGGCACCCATCGTGAATTGTTAGATAGGAAAAAAAAATAAATCATATGCTTCCTGGAAGAGGTTGGACTTTCTCCGACTACATAATTCAGTTTTATAGTTCTAATTTACAGTTAGTGATGGAGATTCAAGCAGAAAAGATCTTGCCTTGCCTTGATCCTTTTAACTTCACCACAATACTTACAGCTACAGCAGAAATAATGGTTTAGAATTTTCTTTTCAAGGAAATATCCCATCAGTGGGCTTGGGAATTAAATAAGTCTAATAAACACTTCCACAGTGACTGCACAATCTCCTTTGTCCTCATGTTCAAAATGTCATCCTTCCTGGCTCCTCTAAAAGACAACAGGAGATGGTGCCTTCAGGAAACACAAGTCACCTCAGAGCTTCTCTGAGAAGATGTATGCTTACCTCCATTACGTGAAAAACTGAGTATATTGGCATCATATGGTAAAGTAAAATATATAAGCATAATTATCATTCCAAAACATCTTAGAGAACATATGGTACAGAAATCAAAACTGCCTCAAATCTATTAACTCTGCTATGTGATGAGATCAACAGAAGGGAGCGTGAAAAAGATGTTTAAAAATATATTCAGTGTAGGATTGTACAACTAAAGCACATTCATCATCCGGATAATGTAATGACACCAGGAAATGAGCTAAGTAAACCCAATATTAAAGTTTCATTTTCTGAAGTGCATCTGTTTGGCTTGTATCACCCTGAACCTCACCCTTTAACCATGCTGGTTTTCATCTCAGATGTAAAAGATGCAAGAACATAAATCAAAAAAGCTTCTTCAACAAGCCACCATGTAAAATATGCTTACAATTTATTTTTTTTATGAACAAATAATCTGGATCGCAGCAGGCCATTGACACAGCCCTGCATGTAAGCATGCAATGGATGACATCTCATTTCAGGCTGGCCCTTACTAGTTGGCCAGGTTTGGAGTTTTTGGGTGAAAGTGTCAATCTTTGCTAGAGAAAGTTAAACCAGCTGTTTTTTCACTGAAGCCAATGAGAAACACTGGATCAAGCCAAGTAAATCAAGGAGGACAGCATGTTCCTGAAGAGGAAGTAACATTCTCTGATACGGTCCTTCCCTGGGATCATCTGGCCATTGCTTTCTGTAACTGGAAATGAGGAAAGCCAAAGTGGAGGTGGGCTTACTATGGAGGCAGTCAGCTAGTCAACTGAGAACATTTCTATGGACGGCAAGTGATTTTTTTTATATTTCCTGTGCCAACAGTACAAGCAACTGCCCAAATCTCTGGCTGAACACATCCACAGAGGTACTCTGACTGTGGATCAGGTAGTGGAAAAGCAGTTGACTCCCTCCATGTAAGTCAGGTGGAGGCCCATCACACCAATCAGCAGAAATCCTCTTAAGCTGAGAGGCCAACAAAGCAACTGATAAAGAGATTTGGGGAAATTTCCAAAGGAAAGAAAGCATCAGCTTGTGTGTCTTCTCCATGCCATGATTCTGGTCACCAGTTCAGTTTTAAGGTGTATGATATAGGCAGAAGATTACTAGGCCAACACCAACCAGAAGATGTTAGCAAGTTTTAGCCCCAAGAATTCTGCTGGCCAACATCCACAGGAACAGATGAGAGGAAAACTAAGTAAGACCCAGACACACAGAAGCTTTCAAAATTAATATACGGGTATTTTATGATCCATTCAAATTGAATTTTTAATTACCTCCACTGAAATTACCTAAATTGATGACTACTTTATATATCATGCAAATTCACTCCAACACTCCGATCTCATTATCAGTTTTGTCGAACTGCAAAGTCTGCCACATTATACTCCCACCTCTCTCAGTACCCCCTTATCTCCCCCCCAAGATTTTGCAGGTCCCTTCACTCTGCACCGCAACCAGGGTAAACTGAAGCATAATTATAAATCAACCCAAAAATTATGAAATCAGATGAATATGGAAGCCGCCAAATGGTGGCATTAGGGCATTTAGAATATGAATCAGAAGAAAAATAAAGTGGAGAAAGTTAGTTAATGAGTTTACACAGAAATATTATGAAGTGACAATAGTTTACTTGATCTCCCATAACATTATGAAGAACTTCAAAGGTTTTGAGATTCATCTAGAGCATGGCCATTTCATGGGCTCACTTGCTCTGCTTTGCAAAAGCAGTGCTCTACAAGGGGTGTCCCGGTGTTATTTTGCAAAGAATTCCCTTGCAACATAAAGCTGTGATAAGAATTCCACATAAGGACAAGAAAAAACAACCCTCCTCCGTCTGCAACTCCTGCCACCTCTACCCTAGTGCTACGTCTCTCATCAGCTGTAGGATCACCTCTGGAAGCAATATTCTCTCCCACTTACCCCCAAAAAAATCCATGTTACAACCACCAGCACCCTGCAAAGTCATAAAGATTCATTTAACATGAAGTTAATACATCCTTTAACATTATTTTTATCTTCCCTTGTGCCTACGCTTTCCACACCTGAACACAAGTAAATACGTAACAGCCACCAGCTCCACACCAGGAGCCACCTTCCAATACTGTATCTTGCAGCTTGACTCCCTTGTTCAGCTCTATGGCAGAAGATGCTTGATGTCCAGGGTCTCCCCACTTTGGGGCGAGATGGGTGATTGTTGCTGTTGCAAATAAAACCAATCTCCTTCTGGCCCCTATTGTTGTCATGATCTTCCTCCTCCTCCTCGCCAGGTTGCTGGACCATGTAGACGCCAATGGAACTGGCTGCACATATTTCAGCTGCAGTGCTGGAAGCCCTGGGCTGACGCAAGAGCTGCCCACAGATGCCGGATTCTTTATGCATTTTCTGCATGCATGCCATAGGCAGCACGAGAAACACCATCCACATGGAAAAATGGGTGAATATTTTATTTCTGTGAAAGAAATGGTTTAGATAAATGCTGTTTTGTTCAGGGGCAGGAGTGGCCACTCTCCGCAACAGGGATAATTCTGGAACACTGATAAGTTTTTTTTTTGTGTATAAAGAACCTAAAGCTCAACCACTTTATCTCGGTGAAGGATAAAGCTCTCAATGGCAATGTGCTAATATTTGTCTACTCACTTATCATGTGGCAGCCTTATTACAAAGGCTAATTCAAACAGAGATTAGATTTCACGCATGAAGGAACAGACAATAGCATCAGATAGTCTTCAAACATCAGTAAATAAGATTAATGTAAGTGCCGCTGCTGTGGGTTTTCACCTTGACAATGCCTTCAGCAAACAAACAAAAAAACCCCACCCCAATACCTCCAAACGCATCTTCCCAGAAGCTTTGTCATATTCCATTGCATAGACACCACCTCGCTTCTCTCAGTCAACAGCAACTACAAATAGTTTGCAGGAAGCTACTAATTTCCTGAAAAGAGGGGTAACCGAGAATGATAGGAAACAGAGAAAATTAAAGCTGATTATAACATCTTGACTAGGCTTCTGAGCACACCGAAGGAAGGGGAACAAAAGTTGTTCACAGCACTGAGAACAACCCAAAATCTAAACACATGCAAAATTAAATAAGAATGTTAAAATCATTAAGACGGATCTAACGAAGAATTATCTTCTTCAGTGTAGAAAGCTACTTTCCACGCTCAGGTACAGTTTTCACATGTAACTACCTAAAAGTGACCATCTAAAACCGTAACTTGAAATAGAGCCAACTTAATTGTAGGAAAAAAGAAAAGGAACTCAGCTACGCAGTGAAATTTCACAATTTCACTCACTCAACAGTTGTGCTGACAGATCAGAGACACGTGAAAAATCAACTCAGCCCTCTGCACGAAACAATCCAAAACAAAAATGTGAAGTTTGATGACTTCGAAAAAAAAAAATAATGTTGGGCAATAAATAGAGCAGACAGAACGCACAGACTATAGACTGGTGCATTAACGACAGCTGAAAAAAAGTAAGAAGAGTCATCTAAATATACTTAAGATAGCAGCCCTCCAAAACTCCAGGGATTGCACAGTATAGATGCCAAATAGGGAGATGATACAAAAAACATATGCACATGGAAAAACCAAGAAGTGGAAAGAAACATGTATGTGATGTGACAGCAACAGAGGAACCAGAGCGATACGGTATTTAAAATGTCATTCTCTAAATAAAATGTGAGAGGGCTAAATCCAACAGAAATGGGGAGGGGGAAAAAAAGGTAAAACTCCTTTCTGTGACAGTTATCTCAGCTTCCCCCTGATCGGGGAAAGGCAATCTTACCCTGCCCCAACCTGCCAAGATGTCACAGCAAAATTATTATTTTTATACAACTGCGTTGCTCTTCTCTTGCATCCTAATACACCCTTACTGAATTAACTTTGCATTTTTTTTATCTTTACCTCTAAGTCTCTTCCTCGTGTATAATTTAAGATCACTATCAAGAGCCTGACTCCTCTGCCAGCTCAGGATACCAAGAATACCAATCTCCATTTCCAACCTATTAAAAAAACAAAACAAAAAAAAAAAAAACCAACCAACATGAAAACATCACTTTCACGATTTTCTAAGACTCTCCCGTCACACATTTCAAAGAGACGGACTCTACATATTTATACATCATTTTCATATTCTCTCCAGCTTTTCTCTCCCTTATGTGACACCTATAGAATAGAAGTATCCCACAATCAAGGCTGCAGGTGTGCCAAGACCCTGCATTAACCTTTTTTTCTCCACTCTCCTTGGTAGACCCTATGGATCCATCTCAAACAACATAGTTGTTTGGAACTGCTGCAAGAAACCTGGGGCTGTAACTAGGACATACAGGCAATACAATAAACAAGTAGAATAAGCCCAAAACCACTATATAATACTTAAATAATGTAGAAAATAATATTAGAAACCTATACAACATTGACAGTGTGTTTCAGGTGAATAAAAGAAAATAAATTCCTAAAAACAAGAGTAGAGCTCACAACAACAAAGTTCTTGCATCAAGTCACCAGTGACATATCCTGCAAATCAATGTCCTCTCTTAAATCCAGCGGCCTCTTTCCCCACTGGCAGCACCATCCCAAACTTCTCCTGGTTTGGAACTGCTCACACGCCTTACTCTGAATAAATGAGCTTATGAAAAAAAAATTACTCTTTCAAAGGTTTAAAGCTAACCTGATTTAAGCAAAAACAAGGTGAAATCAATTATATTGTTAGACTTACCAGGAGAATGAAGGAGTGGAGGGCAGGAGTCTCTGCTGGCATCACAGCCCTGAGGGAAGGACACTTCTTCCTATACCCTCAGAAAAAATAAAACTAAAAATTCTCTCTTCCTAGCCTAAGAATTTCCCAATTGACACACTAAAACCCTATGCATCAGCTCTACAAAAGAAAATGAATGGTGAAAAAACTGTTCTGCTGGTTGTATCACTGATCCCCAGTTGGGCAAGACCCTCTAGACAAGCACGTCTTGCTTAAAGCAGCAAGAAGAAACCTTTTCTCACCCTCAGGATGAATTGATTTGGTTTATCACAAATTCCCTTGACACTTGGGCACATCTCGCCATCTTCAGCATAATGACAGATCTCAGAACCAGAAAAACAGCCTTTGCTCAAGGAAGGTCCCGGTTCAGCTCTGGTTTGAAAGCATGCGCTGCTCCTCTGATGCCCTGCCAGAAGCGGCCTCCAGTGAGGAAGCCCGGTATGACTCATGCCACCAGAAGAAACTTGCCAATCCGGCTTGAAAACCACAGAAGAGACTTGGGATTTCTCTCTCCACACTGCCATCTCCATTTCTGCACAGCAGTTCTGGGTAATTGCGTGCTGCCAGGTGGGCAGACAGGCAAAGGAGAAACAAAAATATGCAGCAGAAACCAGGAGGGTCTGCCAACCGAAGTCTTTTTCCTAAAAGGAGAAAAACTGAGACAAGGGGGTATTAAGGGACTGAAAGGATCACCTGACAAGAGCACTGTAATAGTTTTTGGGTTTTCTTTTATTACTGACCTGCATGAATACCAGTTGGCATAGGGATTTATTGCTTTGCACACCTGCAGAGCTATTAGCCAAGAGCTTGTACTGCTTCTGCATCACCTCTTTAAATATTGTGTCCTCTAATCTGAGTTAGTTCATACATAAATCCAGGCAAAACCCCCAATTTTTAAACCCACACAACAGCCTCAAGGGAAAAAGAATTTAGAAAGTATCCCCATTTTGCTCTCCAACTAGGAATAAAACACATCCAAAATTGATCCATTTTATATTTACATAAGATGAATGGGTCAAAGTGGTCTTTTTATTAAAATATAACATCTTGAGCACAAAAGACTTGAAATTATCGCACAACTCCTCTTTCATAGAAAATCCATTTTACTCAATGGCTGGTGGGGCGAGGGGGAAGCAGGGCATTGCTTTGCTTCATTTGCTATCACAACTTTTTACTATTAAAAAAAACTATTGAAAAGGAAAACCAATCGTAACATCTCTGTCTTTTCAGTTCAATTTGGCAATAAAACTACTAATTCAACGTGTTCTTTACTTAAACCAAAACTGCTAAACAACTGCTGTAGCTGCCAACCTTGGTCCACACTAGAGCATTTGAAATCTCACTCCATTCCTCCTTATTGTTTTGGGGTGGGTTTTTTTTATTCTATCCAGCCTAACCACTAATTTAGAGGAAACTGTGCTGGATGCTCTAATTGACCCCGTTCTCTTCCTTCCCCAGTTTGTCTCTATAATTAGCCCTTCCCAGCTCAGCCTTAGCAAAGGGAATCAGAAACAGGACCTTTCCGAGCCACACCCTGTAGACCACAGCAACTGCCTCCCTATTGTTTTTACCCAAAAATCAACATATGCTGCAACATTAACTGCTTCAGGACAAAAATAGAGTTTAAAAAAAAAAAA
>VZRU01007885.1:50963-66066 GCA_013398155.1 Pedionomus torquatus
ATCTCTAAGAGAAGATGGACCAGAAAAAAACATGCAATAAACAAAAAGTTGGGGTAGTGTATGAGCACATGCAAAAAACTATTTCAGCAGCAACCCTGTAAACCCCCCCTCCCCAAACCAGTCAGTTTTTCAGCTCGTATGATGTTCAGCTCTTTAAACAAGAGGGTATCAGGCGTGCCACAGAGATGCTGAGACTTAGTTTGGATTCTTTTTATTTTGGGTTTGTTTTTCTACTGCAGGCTCTTGCAAAGGAGTTTGCTCCACAAACTTGGAAATAGTTTGCATTTGTTAACATAGGAAGCCTGTCCAAATACCATTGTGTTTGGCTCAGTATAAATAACAACGACTGCTCCCCTTCCTTTTCAGTGACTCTTGCTGCTCGGCACGTCTCAGACCTATCAGAGATATGCAAGTCGTTATTAGCATTTTTGAGGCCCAGAAACTCTACCTTGCCTCTTCTTTCCAACATATTATGCATCCAGCAGGCTTCATCCACTCGCTTATTTCCAAGTCACATGCGATGTGACCTTGCCAAGATTTTTTTAGAGATAAATCTCTCTTGATTTATGCATACCTGGCCAGGAAAGACCTTTTTGTGATGCATGTCACAATAAGAAGCAGAAATCTACTTCTTCCTAACATGTAAACAACACAACACGTGGGAATTTTTCTATTATTATTTCCCCCTATCATAATGGATAATTAATGTCCTATTGATGGTGAATCATACTGAAGCGATCTTATCATTACTTATTTCTGCACAGTGCTTTAAGAAATCCTAAAATGTTTTCATGCTGCATTTGGCAGAGATGAGGAAAGGGTGGTGAGGCCAAACCAGCTCCTCGTCACCACTGGCTCGAGCTGTGGCATTTCTAGCCCTGTCCTGGCAAGCAAAGAAGTGTCAGGAGCTGTCGGTGCATCACTGCAGCTGAAGAGCTGGAGATGCAAAAAGAAAAGCAGGGCAGATAAAGGGGGTTTAAATCCACAGTTTTTCTCCTCCTGATGTCAGCAAGTATTTCACATCGGCTATTGAGTAGCACCTCCTAGCGTGCTGTGCAACCTCTTTCTTAAAACATACTTTAATTCCCCTCAGGATGCAAAGGCAGCAAATGAAACAGCTTCTGAAAAGGAATTATGTCTGGTAGAAAGACCGGAATTAGTGGGTATTCAGACAACGTGAAAAAAAGGAGTCAGGAAAAGTCTTGCCTGGAAGACATGTTGAAGTCCCTTGAGTACGTCCTCAAACATGTGGGTGGGAGAACCAGGTGCTACGATCTACTTGAATTTCCAGGCGCCTTTTTAAGGATAAGCAGCCTTTATTTGTGGAAAGAAGGCACGAATTATGAGGGAAGGAGAATAAGAGATTGGAAAGAGTGAGTCAGCATGACTAGTCACTTCTGTTTGCAGGTGACCTTCGCCTGGAGGGTTCTTCACCCCTCAGCATACCCATGAGTGTTTTCTACTTTTGTGAGCAAAATTTTGGCCAGTTAAAGCCTGACCTAAAAACCTATATTTTGTGGACTATTCAGCTTCAGTGGTCCTTGAGTTCTTGAAATCTCAACCAGCAAGGTAGAGTTGTCCTAAAGATTCCCATAGTAGGGAACTGGTTTGTTTGTGGTCTTGGTTGCTTTGTTTATCCTTCCTTGTCGCTGCCTTGCCTCCTGTGCTGGCAGGCCAGCAGGTTTTCCTGGAACAGGTCATGTGTCTGACACTGTTCTGTGGCGCTCTCTGCTAGGCGAAAGGGTCTGTATGCCTGTCAGCCCCAGAAAGATTTTTTTTTTTTTTTTCTNTACCGGTGATGCAAATAATTAGTGATCATATCTGTGCAGGTGAATATTGAAATGCAAAAACATCAACTGACTTCTCCCAGGCCGCATATGGTTTCTCTGCGAAGCACAAAACTGAAGGCATGCCTGCAGTTCCCGAGCAGGAACTGCTTTGAAATCACTTTGCTTTGAGGTTAAGATCATAAGGATGAAATGTTTATCTAATGGGAGCCACACATAGAGCAGCAGAAAAAACTGGCTCATCCCACTACAAGCTGCAGATGAGGAGCTGCGTGTTCCCCATCTGGTCATCTGCCAGATGCTTCAAATGTCCGTCCTTCAAACATCCCTCTGAAAAATCTGGGCTTTTGCTCACTGCCTGCTCAGCAGGAACTCAGGGTGTTTCTTGCACTGTATCTTGTCCCAGGCGTGATCTAATACTTTTATTCATCTTTCCCTTTCTGTGTTCCAGCTTTTGAAGTCTCCTGGAGTGCTGCAGCCCTCACCTGCGCAGGATGGACCCTGTTGTTCTCAGTTACATGGACAGTTTGCTTAGGCAGTCAGACGTTGCCTTGCTGGAGCCCCCAAACTGGCTTAATGATCACATCATCGGGTTTGCCTTTGAGTACTTCGCCAACTACCAGTTCCAAGAATTCAGCGATCAGGTTTGTTTTATCAGCCCCGAAGTGGCTCAGTTCATTAAATGTGCCCTTAGTCAGGAAGAAATAGCCATATTCCTTCAGCCGCTGGACCTTCTCCACAAGAAGCTAGTGTTCCTGCCTATCAATGATAACTCCAACCAGGTTGCTGGGGGGACCCACTGGAGCTTACTGGTTTATTTCAGGGACAGAAAGTGCTTCTCCCATTATGATTCCCACAGTAGATGCAACTCTGTCCACGCCAAGCAAGTGGCGGGGAAGCTGGAAGCCTTTTTGGGCAAGAAAGGGGGCAAAGCAACCTTCGTGGAGGAGAAGGCACCGGCCCAGCAGAACAGCTATGACTGCGGGATGTACGTGATCTGCAACGCAGAGGCTCTGTGTCAGGGATACTTCAGGGACCGGCCGGAGCCTTTGCTGCAGCTCCTCACTCCTTCTTACATCACACAGAAGAGATCGGAGTGGAAAGCCCTCATCACAAAACTGGCACAGAAGTGATGGAGGTGCAGCTCCATCCACATCCCCCCAAAAAATAACTGCCTTCCCCGACTGCAAGGCAGCCCCCCAGTGCCTGAGGGAGATGCCCATGTGCAGGATTGTCCCAAAGAAGAAGAATGTAACCCCTCCAGCATGGCTACACCCCCCCCCACGCACCCCTAACCTTCCTCTTCCCTTCCTGGAAAAGCCTTAGTCCCTTCTGGAAGTCACTGGCCTTTAAACGTCTAATGAGAAAAGCCACTTCGCTTTCAAAGAAATCCTCCTCACCACGGTGAATTTTTACACTAATTGCTGTGGCAAAATGGCTTGCTAAAGAGAATTCTCCACCTTTGCCCAGCAGGCAACACACCCTCGTTAGGTGGCTTTAACTGGCCACAAGCATTGCTATTCCAAGCCAGGTTTAGCAAATGCCCTTTAAAACTCAGCCCCCAAATGCTTTATCGTGGCTATTTCTAATTTGTGCCTCCCGCTAGTGATATTTGAGTGGTCTAGGATTTAGCAGCAAGGTTTTATTTTTTTTTTATCCCTGAAAACGTGACACTGAGATGTTGATGTCAAAAGACGACTCCACAGGAAATGCTACGCTTAACTAAAGGATGGGGCAAAAAGAAAACCAGCTTTCCTCAGATGGGTACTTGTAGGCTGAACAGCAATAGCTCTATTTTTTTTATTTTTGTCCCCCACCCCTGCTTGCTCTTATTACAAATTAAAACCTGGCTCTCAATTGCTGGAAGATTAATAGGAAGCCTAGAAACCTAATCCTAGGAAAGGAAACTTAATTGAGATGAAAAGTGACACTCACTCTTTGAAGTTGGGCTTGTTGGTTTTTTTTTCATTATGATTTTAGGTCATCTCCATTCAGGGAGGGTTTGTCAACGCTCCCCAGCCCTTGTTAGCGTTTTAGAGGCAGTTATTGCTTCCTCTAGCACAAAACCAGTTCTGTTACTCAAGATAAAAAACACACCAGGGAGAACACAAGGATGGAGTTTGAGGTAGAAAAGCCAAAGATAACTGCAGTCTCCTTGAAGCTCAAGAATTCCTTAATGCACTTCTAATGGATTCTAATGGAAACGCTGGGTGATGACTGGGATCTTGCAGCAGATCCTCTTGTGAAAAAGACAGGCTTAGCAGCGGGGAAAATAAAAATTAAAACAAGACATGGTTGCAGGATAATCTCTGACCTCGTGAGCAGCAAAGCGTGGGCTGCTCGGGTAGCATCTGGCAGAGCAACCGCACCCCAGTGCCAGGGGGATCAGGGAAATCCAGGTTAAATACAACCCTCAGCAAAGGGGAAAGGATTATTTTGAACCTAGAGCTCTTCACCTGTCACTTTGCCATCCCAGTCCCACCAGTGTGTTCACCAGCACGGCACTGCAGGGTGATGAACTGTAAGAAGGTCTTAAACTGCTCTCATTGCTGAAGGTAAGTCGCCACAGCCCAGGCTCTTCCAGAACACCCACAGCAGAGGGGCAAAACGAAGATCAGAGTCCTTCCCAGGTTGCCCAGACAGGAGAGCAGCCAGTGGGACAGGGCATCTCCCTGAGCACCAGCCCTCCCTGGAAAACCCTTTCCACCGCTCAGACGGAGCCCAGATGCTCGGAATCTCTTGCCGAAGAGGATTCATTCGTGCAGGGCTTCGCCAGAGCCATGGTGGGAGGCTGTCTTTCTTCTGGGCCCAGAATAAAACCCAACCAAACCCTGCCCTTGTCAGTATCATCTCATCTCCTTTGTAGGTACTCACTGACGAGCAGTGGGTCCCGCTGCCCCACGGCTTCTTGTGCGATGATGTCAAGGCCACCAGGCTTGTGACTCACAGGCAGAGCTTCAGGTCCCTGCACTCTGCAGTGGGTGAAACCGAGCAGAAATTGGTCTTGGCTAGTCAGTGAGCCTGGGGACAGCCCCACCAGCGCCTTGTGCTGTAGTGGGGAGACCAGATGGACCGATTTAATCTCCTAATCCTTTTTTAGGGTTCTATTTGGGCTGGGGGGGAGCGTGAGCAGAGGGGAGGTGGCAAGGCAGGGTGGTGGGGAAGCATCAGGGAACTCGAGGGCAGAGGCTGTGCTCAGCCAGGGGACAACACTTGTTCCTTGTCTCTGATGGGTGGGACAGGGCTGCCAGATCCAGCAGGGTGAGCACCAGGGGACGTTTCCTGCACCCCAGGCTTTTACGTGCCATTTCTTTACACAAAGAAAAGCAAACAAGCTCAAGCAGGGCGTCGCTGGGAGAGCAAACACACACTGACCAAGTAGGAAAACACCATCTGGAAAACAAAACCGGAGCCTTNCCAGGGGCTTGCTCCTGGGCTCCTCAAGACCCCATGGGCTTTAACCAAAGAGTCCAAAGAGGAGCTGAAGTGGCCACTGTCATGCACCTGACCCAGGCATAGCACAGGGACAAGGGACCCCATGCACCAGAAAACAAACAGACCAAAAAATAACCCCCAATCCTAAACCTCCAAACTTCAGTTTTAGGACCGTGAGCCCCAAAGTTTGAGGTTGAACCTGTTCAGCACCAACTTGTTTTTAGAAAAAAAAAACACAACAAAAACCATCCCCAAACCCTCTGAACCCATTTCAGCAGCTGCACCAGCAAAATGAGCTGGGCCAGAACTCAGCAGGGATGGGGTGGCAGCGGGACGGCCCCTTTCATCTGCCAGGTCACCCAGGAATTCAAAGGTTCCAACAGACCTGTAAACACCAGGACTTTGAAGAAGCAGCTTCAATACTTTGGTGGGAAACACAGCTGAACCGCCATTTTTGCTTTTTCATGCATTTTGCTGCATGGGCCAGGCTGGCAGGGGAAATAGGGGTCACAGATGCTGAGGGAGGAGGTAGAAGAGGCAGAGAAGGAGGAAGGCCCTGGCCCCTGCCCTAGCAGGCTGCAGCTGCACCTCAGCACCCTCCGATGGCATCCACTGTCCCCAGGGTGGCCCTGCAATCGGCTCAAGCTTCACATCACACAGCCTCTGCTGCCATCTAGTGAAAAAACCCTCCCCGTTGCCTGTGCCCAGAGCACCCCCAGCCCTGCGTGTCCCCCAAAGCCCCCTTGGTTCCCCTGCACCAGAAAGGGCTGCATCCCCAGCCTGCTACCCCCACTCACCCACCGCTGGCATGGCCAGGGTGACACACAGGGTGACCTGGTGTAGAGAAGTGGTGTGGAGCCCCTCACCAGCACCAGACTATGCAGCATCCCTCCAGCCTGTCCTATGGGTTGCAACATCGCAACATTTGCCCTATGGGGCAAATACAGCTTCAGGTCCACCAGCACTGTCCCAAAGGGAGGACAAGGCAATGCCACCCCATCCCCAAGCCCGCGCAAGGACAGGTCTGTCCTGACATAATCCACATCCTGGGGACACAGACAGATTCTGGGATACCCCAGCCTGGCACCACCACAAGGATGCTGGCAGCAGACAGGGACATACTAGAAAATCCTGGTTTTATTTTCATGTAAAAGCCATTCCAAGCCTGGAGTGAGCAGCAAGCTCTTCCCCAGGGCTCAGGGATTTGGCCCCATCAGCACTTGTAGTTCCAAAAAAATTGGAAAGAAAACCCCAAAATAAATCGCACAGGTATCACCTGCTGTCCCAGCGCGATCCTGGAGGAGGCTGTGGGATAAATCCTGCAGCATTCGGCTCCACATGGTGACAGGGATAACACAGACACATTGCGATCCATGATGTTCACCAGTGACAGCCACAGGATCCTTACAGGATGTCTTAACGAGGCAAGAGGCAATGAAGCCCTGGTCCGGCACCGTTCCCAATACAGTCTCCAGTGAGGACACCTGGTCCAGGGGACCCTAAAGTGCTTTGCAGGGGGATGCACAGACACATGCACCCCATGTCCCAGTGCTCCAGGAGAGAAGGGCTGGGGGGCCTATAAGGAGCTTAATGGAGCTGGGGGGGATCCCGGTTTGTACCCCTGCCTGTGGGTGCCAGGATAGATGATGCCCCACAGGGCTGGTGACCCCTTTCTCTCCATCCCCGGGTACCGAGATGGGGACAAACAGGTGCGTTCAACCCAGAGCTGCTGCCTGGGCTTCACCCAGAGCTGCAGCAGCAACTCATCCACATGTTTTGGCGTTCCTTGTGAGCCTTAGGTCATCTTTTAACATGAAAATCCCAAGTTCTGAATAAAAAATGGTGCCCATTTTAGCAGCAAGTCCTATAGGGAGATCCAACCGCTCAGCAGCCCCGAGCCATCATCCAGTGTTACAGTGCAGCAGTGTCCTGGAGAGAAAACAGGTTTCCAGTGGGATGAGGAGTTGGCACCGGTGGCTGTGAACGGGCCAGGTGGTCCCACCAGGAGCAGGCACTGGTAGGAGGAGAGAAGATGCTTGGTCCCATTTTATCGGCCCAGGGAAAGCCAGGCCATGTGCAATGGCCATGGCCAGGAGGACACAGCGCCAGGATCTGTACGCACGCTGGCATGGTCTCGGTGTCCATCCTCTGCCAGCGCTGGGGGTAACAGTCACCTGCAAGCCGAGAGCAGGGTAAGCGACTGTGGAGACACTGTCCCCCTGCCCAGAGCCCAGACCCCATGGGCAGGAGGAGAGAGACCCCCACAATGTCCCCAGCCCAAGGGAACCCATTCCCATCCATCCTTTGCTGATGTCCACGGTCACTTTAGCCCCACAGCACAGCCCAACTCCACCAAGTGCTTACTCCACCTGGTGCTTACTCCACCTGGGGAACCAGCCCCAAACCCACAAGGAAACCTTGTCCCAAGGGCTGAAAGTCTCAGGGACAGCAGAGATTTCCCCAGTCACTCATCTATTGTGTGGGGATGGTGCTTTTTGGGTCATCCCAATAGCAGGTACAGGATAAGGGACAAAGCATCCCTGGGACATGTCATGGAGGGAAGACACTGAACTACATCCCCTAGGGTCCTCCAATGCATGTGGTGTGACCCACCTGCCCCAAAGTGTCCCCAAGGGTCCCTCACCTCCTGTGCCCACGGGAGAGGTAGTCCCGGTTCAGAGAGCAGAGCTGCTGCTCCAGACGGAAGATACGGAATGCCAGGTACGAGGAGGACAGGACCAGTAGGCAGATGCTGGGAGGAGAGGAACAAGCACAAGCACTCAGCAGCCTGTGGTTGAGATGGACATTCCCGGAGTAACGCCCCCCATCCTCCCCATGCCACGGCCACCCTCAACACACTTACAGCACAATGAAGATCTTCAGGAGTTGGTAGTCGGAGGGTCTCAGCTCCGCCACACAGCTCTGCTCCGCCTCCAGCTCCTCCTCAGTGTTTATTGCACTTTCTGAAATGCAAGCCACTGGTCAGCGGCACAGCCACACTGGGCAGGTGCTCACGCTCCTTCAGCAACCAGGAGCATCAAATATTCCACCCACATGGGCTAATGCTGCCAGCACAGTGTTCCAGGTGGACGCTGAGGGCTCAGACCCCTCCGCATGGAGACCCCATCCCCAGGAGCCCATCCCCAACTCCCAGCCTTAACCCTGCCTGTCTGCAAGGCAGAAATCCTGTCCACGAGGGTTGAGGATGATGAAGATACATTTATGGAGGTTTACGCCCAGCACTGTATGGAGGGCAGGGCACAAACCCACGTCCCTGAGTGAGACGCAGCTCCCACCTGAAACCAGGGGCTCCTCGGAGGTGAAGCTCTCCTTGGTGCTCAGGCTGCTGACAGAAGTCCGGTGGATGCACTGGTAGTCGGCATCTGGCAGCGACAGTGACAACGAAGTGGGCGACACCTTCCTCCACTTGCCCTCAGGGACAATGACCTCCTGCAGGAATTGCTGTGGGTGAGCCATGCCACGGTTTCTCCCACAAAACCAGCAGTGAGAAGGACATGGTGGGGCCACATTCGGACTGGAACCTTGTGGCATCTCCACTGAGCACCACCACATTCAAAACACCATCCTAAGGGGGAGCTGGTCTTCCACAATGGTCCTGTGAGGATCCAGGTTCCTACTGCCATAGAAAGGACCTGCCCTTGCTCTCCACGCCTGCCCCAAATACTGATGGCTGCCTCCTACACCCCTTGGTTTGAAGCTCAGAGTGGTCACTCATCATGCTCTGAGAGCCCCTTGTCCACCCTGGGGCCCAGCATCCCAGTCCAGAAAGGCACACGGAAGGGTGGCAGCCAGCACAGTGTGGGGTTGCCCTATCAAAGAGGTCCCACGGCTGGAGCTGCTGAAGTGAAAGTCCCTCAGAAGCACTGGGAGATGCTGCCAGCCTGGATTGTTCCTGATTCACTCCTTGAAAAGGACCTTCAACCCTTGGGATGCCACCAACCCACAGGGGATATCCCATTTGTCACCTGCTGGTCCAACATGCAGAGCCAGTAGCCCACAAGGGGCCACCCTGATTGTCACCTCCTGCACCCAGCCTGATGCCCAGGGCCATCAGCTCATTGACAACACCCTCAGTGTCCTCATGCAATCCATCACGGCCGCAACACCAATGGTTTTATCACCAAACAGACAGGGAGGGGCCACGCATGCTTCATGGAGAGGACACTGCCGGCTGGGCTGGCAGCCACTGCGGGCAGAGCCAAGCCCCCAAGGCAGTGGGATGCAGCCCCTCCCTACGGCTCAGCAGGCTTCTCCCCCTCTGGCCTCCCAGCCATCCCATGTGTTTTGGGGTAATTCAGCCACATTTCCAGCCCGTTATACACGTGAGCAGCATCAGCTGGTGGGAGTGGAGTGGCAGCATTCTCCACACCGCTCCGAAGTTTTTCCATCTCTAAATGGACCCTTGAGACCAACTGGCCAGGTCATCGGCTCGCGCTCAGCTGTGGGCTGTCAAAATTGTCCTCTTGACCCATCTGTTTCTGCCAAGTCAGGGTGTAAGGATCCCAGACAAAGAGCTCTGGAGACCTTTCTCGGCAGCAAGGGGAGAGAACCAACTCCACACTGTGCAAGTGGCTGCTGGCTGACCCTCAGCCGGGAAGGTGTTAAACACACCGAGGTGGCTGGACAGCCACTCTCCTGACCACAGGGTAAGTTTGTGGAGGGCCTTCCCTCCCCCAGAACGGCCCTGACCCTCACCAGCGACACGGCATCGGGCTCCTCCGTCAGTTTCTTCAAACTCAAGCTCTTCTTACTGGAAACCTGGAGGGGAGAAAGAAACTGGCATTAGAGAATCATAGAATGGTTTTCGTTGGAAGGAACCTTAAAGATCATCCAGTGCCACCCCCTGCCCTGGGAAGAGACGCCTCCCACCGGACCAGATTGCTCAAAGTCCCATCCAACCTGGCCTTGAACCCCTCCAGGGATGGGGCAGACACAGCTTCTCTGGGCAACCTGGGCCAGGGTCTCACCACTCTCACAGCAAAGAAATTCTTCCTAATATCTCATCTAAATCTCAGCTCTTTCAGTTTGAAACTGTGCCCCCTTGTGGGGAACAAGGCTTTCCTCCTTGATCAAGAGTCTTTTCTCCCTGATCAAGAGTCCCTCCCCAGCTTTCCTGGAGCCCTTTTAGGAACTGGAAGGGGCTTAAAGGTCTCCCTGGAGTTTTCTCTTCTCCAGGCTGAACACCCACAGCTCCCTCAGCATTATGGTGCCATCTTTCCCTCTTTCAATTTGAGCCAGAAATTTGAATTTTGATGTCTCTGGCGAATCTATGAAGAGCAGCTGCTTAAAATTTCCAAATGTGGGGATTTTGTGGGCAAAGAAAAGCATCTGGCAGACGAGAGGGCACCCCATCACTGTTTCCCACTGCTGGAAACCCTGCGGGACCACAGCTGAATCAAGGATTCCCGGTGGAGTGGGTAAACCATTGTGGGGGGGAAAAATCCCAGGGAACACCTAGGCAGAGCCCAGCACATTTCAAAGAAGAATTTACCCAGTTTGGCAACGGGGCTGAGTCACTCTAACCATTGCCCCAGCAGAGCTGGAACACACCCTTTGGTGCAGGGAAGGGCTCCAGCACCAGTTCCCACGTGCTTCAAAGGCAGGGAGAAGAGGAAGTCCCCACAACCCTCCTCTCCAGCTCCAGGGCTGATGGATTTCTTCTCCCCTCAGGCTTTTTAATTCCATTTTTCTTTTAATTTGTACTAGTTTTCCTCCACTTAAAACTTTAGATGCAGGGAAAAGGCAGTGATGTGCGGAGTGGCAGAACTAGTATTACTACCAAATTATAAATAATTCATATACACACCTTGGCAGAGAGCAGAAACTCTGGGCTCTGCCTCTGTCATCCATGACCCAGAAAAGGCCACCAGCAGCTGATGGGTCAGGACACCTACACGAAACCCGGGAATGGGCTCTGCCCTGCCAGGATGCTCAGGAGCATGTCAAGAAACAGCCACCATCATTTGAAACGGGGACAGTGGGATGGTCCCCCGCATCAGGCAGCAGTGTCATGAAGTGCTGCTGTTCTCAGTGGGCTCCTGCCCCTCTTCCCATCCCTTCCTGCAGAGCAAGGATGCCGAGAAGAGGCAGCAGGGCACCAGAGGGGACTTTGGGAGCAATCCAAAGCCTTCAAACTGAGGCAAAGAGCTTTTGCTCCCTGAGATGCAGCCCAAATGGAGCCTGTGGCTACTGAAACGCTGTCAGATGCGGGGCAGAGGGTACCTGCAGGTGTGTGCAGACTCTCCTCAGAACATCGTAGACACTGTCACGGGAGATGAGGGACACAAAGATGTACTGCAAGAGAGATTTCAGAGAGAGATTCTCCCCCATCCCACAGGCAGGGGACAGGCAGAGAAGTCCTGCCCTTGAATCTCCCCCTCTTTCAGCAACTGCATCCCCCCCACAGGCTTCTCCCCACAGAGTTTCCCTGCTGTTATATTTGCAGCCTGCTAAAACCCAGACCTGATTTTTTGGGGGGCCAGTTTCACTCAGCTGCTGTCCCCATGAGGCCTCCTGTGCTCAACCCAGAGGGATCCGGCAGCAAACAAGGCTGGGACTGACAGAAAACACCCCCAGGGATGGGCAGAAGGGGACCTTGCCGGATGCAGAGCCCCCACCACGTGCAGAGCGGCCTCCCACCAAATCACTCTAAATGCCCAAATCCTGCTTCATGCCACCCCCTGCTAAAATCCTGCAGGAATATCCTCCTCCCAAAATCCCACAGGAATAACAACAACCACCTCCCTGGCCAGCGATGGGGCAGGTGAGGACTCAGAGGCACCAAGCAGGGCTACCTCAGCTCACCGCAGCTGACAACACCCAATGTCATACAAAAGCTGGAAATTCATCCCCTTTGCCAAGTTTTCCACCAGCTCGGGTTGAATGCCAGCACAAACCTTTCTCCTGCTGGCATTTAAGGAGTTTATAAAGGTTTTATTGGAGCCTGGCAGCGATTTGTCAGGCTGGCTGGGCCGAATTTCACTTGGGCTTTGCTTTGCCCAGAAACAAAGTGAAATTCAGAAACAAAAGCAAAGCCGTGCGGTGTTTGCCCTGGTCGGCTGCCAGCACAGAGAGCCACGCTCGCTCCCCAACCAGCCCGAGCCTTTATTTTCTTTTTCCAGCCAGGAATGGGAACAGCTTCGTTCCCCACCTCTCAAATGGCAGCTCGCCATTTGGGAGGGACCAGGGCATCCTGCCCCAAGCTGCGGCAAGGCCAGGCACCACTGTTCAAAACGCTGGCGTTACCTTTCTGCTGGCAGTGGTGGTGATGGCCAAGCCGTTGGGCAGCAGCCGAGCTGTCTTGTGCTTTTTGATCAGCTGAACGGAGACCACTGGGATCACAACCTGGAGTGCAAAAAGACACAGGAATGGGCAGGGACAGGCACCAGCGCAAGCTTGGGGAGTTTCTTTCCCAAGGGGGACCATTTAATACGCATTGTAATTATGCCCCAAGCAGAGCAGCGAGGTGGGGATGAGGGGCTTCACGGAGAGAGATTGATTTTTATGAGAGGTCAGTGGCATCCCTCCCCCAGAGTTAATCTCAGCTCCCAGGTGGTTTCTACGCAATCAAAACAGCGAGGAAACAGGGAAAGCATCATCCAGCGAGTCTCCCTAAGACCCATGACAAGAGTCCCCCTGGAAACTCAGGGAGGGTTAAAAATAAAGCAGAACATAATTTCTGGCAGAATAACTTTGTTGGAACCCTGTACTTCCATCAGGTATTTGTTTAAAGCAGCTGATATAAATAATTCAGTTCTTCAGCCCAGTTTTAAAGGAAAAGTCATCCCTCCCCAAGATCCCTGTCAGCCACCAGACTAACAGGGAAACATCAGATTGGAAATCAAGAAGAAAAGCCAAGAGAGATTCAAATCTTGTCCCCTCCCACCCCCCAAAATAACCCAACACACTTTGATCTTCCTTCAAATGCCATTGTGGCTTGTAGGAGGTTTTGTGTCAGAGAATTTTAAACAAAACCAGTATTTGGTTTCCCCAGGGCTGATGTTGTTGGTGATGGAAGGGGAGGCACAGCCACACTCCCCTTCATATCAGAGGATTTTGACAACGATTTTGGGTGCAGGGGAGGGGATAAGTGGGCTACAGCATAGCCTGGGCTATGAGCGCTATGGGACCAGAGTGAGTTGGCCCCCCACGTTACCTTGATGTCCTTCCCAAAAAGGTTTGCGTAAAAGCAGAGCCAGTTCGGGGAGATGTAAAGCCTTCCCTGGATCAGGATGTCTCTCTGGAGCGCGCAGGAGCAAACTGCAGGGCAGAGAGAGGGGGGCATGGCAGGGGGTGTGCCACCTCCCGTCGCCGCTGCCCTGCCTTGCCCGTCCCTCGCTGTGCCCCCAACCTTTCAGCACGCTCTCCTCTGTCGGGATGTCCTTGAACAGCTTGTGATACTGGGAGTTGTACTTGCTAGCGGCCTGAAAACGAAGCATAGCAAAGTTATCCGCTGACCTTGCCGATAAGGAGACCCAAAAAAATTCCCCCCTCGCCCTCCCACAAATAAAAATAATCTCCCCGCACCCGTGACTGGCGCAGCGGCGTCCCACCGGGCTGGGGAGAGCGGAGCCGAAGGGCTAGAGGAGGGTTGGATGATCCAGCACCCAGCAAACGCTGTGCCATCCTCCCAAATAAACATTTCCCTTAATATCTGGAGTTCATCTAAGGAGGCTGAGCCTCCACGAGGAGCTTGTTTTCCCCCGGGCTCATCCACAGGCAGTTTACTTTGCCCAATGGTTTCTCTCCTCCTCCTCGAGCTCTTCCCTTATTCGGGGCACAGTGATAACACTTGCTTTACACCCATCGCACCACGCCATCCAGCTATTTATATTCCTGGTGCCTCTTCAAAGCCTGCCGGCAGCTGCAGCAGGAAGCTCAGCAGGTTTCGTCCTTAAATAATTCTGTATAGAAGTTAAAGGCTCCGAAGCAGTTCAACGCTTTGCATTAAATTCACTCCATTAGTCCTGAAAGGCGGTGCAGGCGGATTTGTGTCCCCTGTGCCGGAGGAAGCAGCACCCCAGACCTCGGGGTGCTCCCTAGGGACATGGCTGTCCCCTGAAATCCAAGGGACAAAGCACTTCACCGGGAAGCAGCGAGATCCCGCGCAGCCCGAGGCTGCGTTGGGGGCAGTACCGCAGGCAGAGCCCTCCTGCCCGCACTGACAAGGTCACCTTCGCTGCACACACCTTGTCACCGGATGAGCTGGACTGTAAGAGGATCAAGGCTCTGCATCACCTGGGGGTCAGCTCAAACACCCCCTGGAGAGATGCTGGGACAGTGGGGGTGCCAGCGGGAGCATTTCAGGGGGACACAGAAGAACGTGGGGGCATCACGGAAGGACGTGGGGGGGTGTCACTGTGGCATCACCTCCAAGCCACCACCAAGAAACAGCCCCTGGTCCCAACACAAACCCATTACCAGCCCACTAGTTCTCTGAGATACCTCTGAATAACTGGCAAAGTGTTCTTCTCTTCCATCTTTTTCACGGGAAAAGGAAAAACGCCTCCTCCCTCCACTCTTGTTTGTAGACACCCAGTAAAGCTCTACTTAGGGCACGATTTTAATAACAAAAGAGGTTCAAGCAGATGGAAATAGAGCTGCTGGAAGTCAGGATTTCCACTTTTTCCTTTGCTCTGGATAGAAAATCCTGAAAGCATTTGCAGGGCAGATCACAAGCCACACGAAACCACCATCAGCTCCCCCAAAACTGCGGGCAGGAACCTCTACCCTGAACCAGGAGCCACTGTGGCTTCGCCTCTGGCTCCCACAGCCCATGTTTAAGACCCCAGATGGGCTCCTCGATGGCCAACAGCCAGGGTCAGGCTACAATAAACCAGCCCATTCACTCATGAAACCAA
>VZRU01007885.1:73827-94203 GCA_013398155.1 Pedionomus torquatus
ATTTAAGGTCCCTTCCCCCTGCTGCGGCTGCGCTGGGTGGTGTTTTAGCAACCTACATCCACACTAGGGACAAAGAGAACATTGCAAGCCATGGCTGGTCTAAGGCAAAGGGGAGTGAGGGGAGAGGCAGGGCAAGGAAGGTAGTCGGTCGCTGGTCAGCATCGGCCCTTCATGGAACGGGCACCACACGCATGGTGTTGGTGTAGCCAGAGCCAGGGCGCCAGCCCGTCAGCACGATCACCAGGTCCCCACTCTTGAAGAAGCCCCGTGCTTTGCCTTAGGAGAGAGAGAGAGAGAGGTGTCACAGCTCAGGTCCCTGAGTCACCAAGAAACAGGCCTGTCCCACAGCAGAGGGTTGGCATCAAGACCCCATCCCCCCTGCCACACACCCACCCGCCTTGGACCCTTGGCCTCCACTGCCACACAGAGCTTGAAATCCAAGAGGACGGGGTTTGGAGAAGGCATGGAGCTAGGAGTCACCCTGCTCCCGGCTTCTCCTGTCTCAGGAGCAAGGCACATCCCAGTTCAAGCAGTTACCACTTTAAAACCAACCCAGTTTTCTGCTAGAACCTACTTGAAGGCCACCATGACAAACCCACTGTCCTATTTCCCCATCAGATGTGGTTGTGCTTACACAACTGCCCTCCCTCATTTCCCAAGGGGACACCGCTATAACTCAGGCAGCCAGTTCCCCTCCTTTTGTCCCCATCGGTAACCCCAGAAGCACCACCTGAGTTGCTCAGGGACCACCATGTCCCACCAGAGCAGTGTCACTCACCGACACTCATGCCCAGGTTCACGCGAAGGTCCACATCCTCTGCCCAGGCATCATGGGCTGGTTCTTTGCAGAGGACCGGGAAGATGCCCCGATAGAGGTGGGCCTGGCGAGCCGTCTGGTCATTACGGGTCACAGCAATGATGGGAGCCCGTGGACGGTATCGGGATACCAGGTGTGCTGACCTAAAAGGGAACCAGGATGAAAGTGAAGCACCACGCACACAGCTACAGGGGACACAAGTGACACTGAGATTCATCTGTCACCCTAGAGGGATCCACAAAACCCCTGGAGGGACACAGAGGGTGCCCACAGGAGACAAACTCACCCAGGAGCTCCAATGTTCTGCTGAACTCCCCACTGGACCATCACCAAAGGCCATCCACTGGCAATGGGCCCTAGAGTCCAGTCTCACCATGAAAATCCCTTCTCCTCCCAGTTTAGGAAGTGCCATCTGTGTGTTTCAGTGCCGAAAACAAGCCTTTATTTGTTCTTGTTGCTATGCTATGGTGGCAAGGTGCCATTGATGCTGGCCTCTGCAAGCAGCCCTCAGCATCTCAGTGGGGGTCCCTGCCAGCTCCCTCTGTTTGGAGGAGCTCCCAGGTTTATGGGATGGAAAGGGCTACGCAAAGCTTGCCAAGGAGGAGATCATTTGCCTCCCGGCCACGTTCACCCACCGAAGGCAGCAAACAGGCCAATTCCTCCACACCAAGCTCTGCTCTGGCACCCAGCAGGAAGCAAACACAACTCAGGCCAAAATTTATACCGGGAAGTTGGGCATGGAGTCCTTATAACTGGCAGCAGCACACCCTGGCTAAGGACTAGAGCTTCCCTTTCCCCAGGCACTGCAAGGCCATGGCATTTACAGCTCCACAAGCGTGCTGGTATCTCCACTAGCTTTCATGGCCTTGTTGAGCGGAGCTAAGCTCAGCAATGCTGCTCAAAGCGGCAGTAGCGGTTCCCTCAAAGCACCAAGACACACGTGCCAGCTCTCAGACAATCCTCCCACACTGTCCGAGTGGCCTCCTGGGAGCTGCTCTGGGAGATCCAGGTACTCAAAGGCCGTAACAGAATCCACAGCTAAAAATATTCAAATATCAGAGTTCAAATCTCTTTAAAAAGGTCAAGTGTAAGGCTGGAACCTTTTGCACAGAAACATTAGAAGCACAAGGGTATCCAGAAACTCAGTGCTTAAGAGTCACTCCTCATCTCTGTGGAAAGTAGCTGCTCCAGATCATTTAGAGCTGTGAGTCTGGGTGAAGGATTCACTGATAGTTCAGACCTTCAGGTAGACCATGCACAATGCATATAATCACATCTCTGCTGCTGCGCTACTCCTGTGGTCCATATCCGGTGCAAGAAATTCAGATTTTTTCTTCTAGAAAGCAATCTTGAGACTTATGGTCAGGCGTGCTTTGAGAGTGGGCAGCTCGGTTCCTCTAGACGGAAAAGCTGATCAGCAAAGGCTTCAGCTTCCTCTTCACAACTGGAAGAGCAAGTTTCCGCTCAGCAGTTGCCATGGTTGCTGGAAAGAAACCCCAAACTATGGATTTCCAGCACGTCTGCATTGCTGTCTCTTAAATGCAGCCAAGGTATTGTGCTCATGGAGAGCTGAGCCACTGGGTGCCCACCAGTGCCTGCCTCTCCAGCAAGATTATTGGCAGGCAGGTATGAGGGTGGCTAGAAGAAGTTTCCAACGCTCCCAGTTTCCCTGCCTAACAATTCCAGGCTAAGCCATCCCTCTTCACCCCTTTGGGCTTTGGCAAGCAGGGCTGACACCCAAAAGGTTCAGCAAGGGACCTGTAGCTAAGATGCTACTATGAAAGGGGTAAATACTCCACGTAAAAATAATCATAAAAAAAATATATATATTCTGCATCCACTGAGCTTCTGCCTTACTTTTAAACAGAGGATTTCTTGCCAAGAAGTTGGAGTCGAAGCTGCAAGACTCATCTTCCCTTGACTCTTCCAGCCAGCACTGATGGCAATGGCCACTCAGAGCAGCAAGGAGGGGCAGAGCTGGGAGCTGATGCCACACTGGCAGAGAAACTTGGAGGCTACAGATGTGCAGGTGTTTGAGATGTCTGCCCATCTCCCGAGGAACCAGCATTGCAGGCAGGCAGCCTGGGCTCTCTGTTGCTGCCAAAACCTGGGCTTCACCATTACAGACTTTCAAAGCCAACGGTTTCTTTTGGTTTTTTTTTGCTGGGCTCCTTCCTCAACCCTGTCACAAAGTGGGTTTGACCTCAGGGAAACCTGTTCACCTCCTACCTTCCAGACTTGGTGAGGACAATAATGGCCCCGCTGCAGCACTTGAAGGACGCTTCCACAGCGCCAACAGCGGCAGCCTCCGTGGGGTCACAGTTCAGAGAAGTCAGGCGCCGCAGTTCCTCAAACAACTGCCTGTGAAAGATGGCGGCTTCGGCCTCCCGGGCAATCTATAAGAGCAACACGCATTCGAAGAAGACAACACTCACATCAGTCGCTCGGGGCAGCAGAGGGGAAGGTGAGGTGCTCTGTTCAAGGTGTCATACAAATACCCTCAAGGCTTTTGACAGTGAGAGTTACCAATTAGCAACCCCAGGTTTAATTCAACACACTGGAGTGATGGCAGCAACACCCAGTGCACCTTAGAGAGCAACCGCTCCACTCTTGAGGGGGTTTGGTTTTTTTCCCCCACCTCAAATTGGTGGCACCTTCAGAGTCACCTCACCCTGCTGAGCCCCCACTCGGATGACACTCATGCCAACTGCCAGGCACTCTTGCTCTGCTCCTGCCTCCCTGCAGTCCCTCCCTGCCACAGAGAGGAGCTCAGCGGGGACCACAGTGGTTATGCCAGGCTGACTCTGCAGCAGTGAGCCACTGGCTAAGTATCTGCAGTGTTAGTGAGAACAGAGTGCATTTTCACTTGTGGAAACCATGGGCGTCAAGCCCCCCTCTCTGAGCCCTACCTGCCAGACTCGGTCAGAACTATCAGGGCTGGAGCTAAGCACTTAAAAGAGGCCTCCACTGCGCCCACTGCCATGGCATCGGCAGGGTCCCTGTTGTTAACATTGAGGCGTAAAATCTCTTCGAAGAGCTGACGGTGAAACATTGCGGCCTCAGCCTCCTGAGCAATCTGCAGGCCCCAGTAAGAGGGAAGGAGGAGAAAAGAGGTAAGAAAAGGAGGAAAGATACACCAGAGTCACATGAGGTCACATTAGTTTGCTTCCTTATCTTAGTAATGCATGCAAGAGGATATTAAAGGCCTGGCCGTGAAACACTTTTTGGCTCTCAGGTTTTGAGCTTGCTGAATGCAGCCCAGTCTAAGACGCTGCCAGCAGCAGGCCCCGGGGCAGCATTTCAAAAGTGACATTCTTAATGTATTTTGGAGTCCTTTCAGAGTAGGCAAATGTAGATCCCTTTTACAGGGACCAGAGAGAGCCGGATCACAGTTTGTTACGGCTGCTCATTAGTTCCTTGCAAGTCTGATGCAATCTACCAGCCCAGAGGGGACCTTAATGATAGTCTTGCTGCAATCTCGCAAGAACAAATTCCTGTACCTCCATATCCCCACTTCATACTCCCCAGCATAGCCCTGCTGTAACAGTCTTTGTAGAGCCAATGTGCAAACAATGCTCCTCCAACATCACACCTGAAACTAGGAGACTGTTTTTCTCAGCTTCATCACACTTAGTTTAACCTGAGAGCCAACAAAGTTTCACCTCCAAGGTCTGTACCAACCGCTCTTTCACTAACAGAAAAAACAAATAGAAACAAGTCTTCCTTACAGGGTTGTCAGCAGATATAAGTTAAGGTGTTTGTACAGGCTCAGATGAGAGGAACAACTGAGAGCTTTCTGTTCAGACTAAAGCATCTGCAGCCAGTTCAGTGGTTTATTCATCCCAAAAGGCTGGGAATCACTCACATTTAAAGACAATTCTCATCTCAGAAGACTGTGTTAGTCCTTGACTACCCCATAAAGAAGACTTGCGGAGACCAGAAGAGCATGCAAAGGCTGATCATTTTTTCAGACAACTTAGTCCAGGTACTCCAAAAAGTGAGCAGCGACTCCACAAAGCATGACAAGTGGGTACATTTAAGCAGAAACTGAAGTGTCCTTATAGTGAAAGCTTTGGAGTTAGATACACCTTACAAATAAGAATTTTCCTTCTCTAGCATTAACAAATTTTATGTGATGCTAGGAATTATCCCTCTTCCACAGATACCACTTTAAGCCAAAGCAGATAAGTATCTTATGTCTAAAAATAACAGGACGTGACAGGCCGTAAGAGCAGCCCAGTGCCAACTCTGGTCCTTTCCTGACTTTATGCTTGCCCTGAGATAAAATGAAAGTGTTTGCCTCAAAACACTTACTCCAAACACAAGAGCTGCAAGCCAGGCAGGTTATCTTCAGCTCCCAGTCCAAATGCAGGCAGCTCTGTGTATAGCACAGGGTGAACACCCATTTAGAAGGAAGCCTGCACTCCCCAAGTGCAAGAGAATCTGGGTACCAGCGTATCTGCTGCAACAGCAGCTGCAGAAGGGTACAGGGATTATCAAACCTCATACCATGCTTTACTCTCAGATAAATGACCAGAGGGTATCCTGTTGGTATGTAGGTGGAGACAGCAGGGTAGAGGTGGGAAGAAAGGAAACCTCAGTCCTGTCATGCAGCATGGCCAGGGTGGCATTTGAAGAAAAGTGTGGGTCATAGACTGGAATTGGAAGCAAGCCCACTCCCCCAAGCAGGAAACAGCCTGCCCAATATTTGGAAGCTTGCAACATATGACTTTTCTGTCACAGAGATGCCAGCTACTGGAGAGCATGATTGTTTCTAGGAGGCTGGCAGGAAAGGGATTGCTAAGCCAAACCGCTGCTGGGACAGGTCAGGCACAGACAGATCCAAGTCTCTCCAAGGTGCAAGGACACTACAATACACTGACCCTGACCGCTTTCAGTATCACAGCCCACTATAACTGTCTGAAGCTTACTACAGAGAAGCTTTAATTAGAACATTTCTGTAAGAGGACTGGATAAATATTTAAACTCAAACCAATACCAGTTTCAGACTGGGGAACACATACAGGAGCCACTCTTCACCAGAGATAAGGTGCTCTCTCCCAGTATGACCACTTCATATGGAAATACTCATCATCTCTGGCCATGCTACAGATATTCAGAACATGGTTATTCAAGGCACTATTGCTGGGCACAGTTTCTCTCCACTAACAGTGCATGAATTTGCTCCAATGAAAGATCCTGACTGCAGAGGGATGCACTCCCACCATCACAGAGCTGACACCTTGCTGCCTGCACCACTTCATGTTCAATTAAGCAAATTTGTATTTGTTCTTCTGCACAGAGGGTTAAAACCTTGAGTATTTTCTGTGAGGGCCTGGCAGAGTAAGCACCCTATTCCCAGGCCTGCAGGAAGAAGAATCCTGAGCTCAAAAGGTACAAAATACACTCTACCCAAATCTAAGAATGAATTCCAGAATGTAAACCCAGGCGTAAGATTTGCTGCAAATTTCCAGCTCTTGGCAGAAAGTCAATCCTCCTGATTTTACGGAGTGAAGCCTGAAAGAGAACCTTTCAGGTGCACTTGTTAGTGTTCAGTCTGTAAACTGGTAGTCCCTGCCTTCATAATCTTTAACATCATATTTTGCATTTGCCATGTGCAAAAAACACCTCTCCATATTGACCAGATAAAGGTTAAAAAGTTATTTACGTAACGCACTGCAAACAAAACACTGGCTGAGCTAATTAATCTATATAACCTGAATCACAAATCAAACTGGTGGGGGTTAACTGCTGAGCGGTACCACTGCTGTGAATTCACAGCACTGTTAACCAGGGAGAAGCAACACTCAGTAGATCAACGACATCAGGCTTTTTATCAGCTGAAACACGAGCTGGGTAAACTCGAAGCAGAGCAGAGGTTTCTGGCAGTTCAGGCATGTAAAAATAGGCTGCTGTCAGTACTCATGCAACAAATGCCCCCCAACACCAAGCACACTAAGTGCTGAATACATCACCGCTGTAGATCAGTTCCACAAGCCTCCCCCCACACTTGCCCCCGCCAAGAGTCAGCCCGTGCCTTTCATTATCTAGAGAGAAACTGCTTAAGCAGCTTCTTCATCATAGACAAGTTTAAGGCATTTAATATGCCAAAACAAATAGGGCATTTGGAGAAACTCATACCAAGGTAACAGGAAAAGTCTCTTTACCCTGGTATAGACAGAAGTGAATGAGAAATCTGACGTTTTAGGCTTCAGAGCACCGCAGAGCGGTTCTCAGCTCTGCCCAACAGTAGCTTGGAGGTCACAGAGTGTCTTTTCAGGCCCTCAGGACCCCACTAGGCAAAGAAACACCCACAGTATGAACGCAGAAATTACTACTTCAGGCTGCTGGGTGCTGCCACCTAGAACCAGAAACAATTAGATGTTCATCTGGCTCAGCTGAAAATGCAGGGCCCCAGAGGGGAAGCAGGACTCACAGCATGCTGCATGCGGACAGCCTCCAGTGGGTAGTCCCCCTTGGCAGTCTCTCCAGAGAGCATGATGCAGTCCGCTCCATCCAGGACAGCATTAGCCACATCACTGCCCTCAGCACGAGTCGGGCGAGGCTTCTTTATCATGCTCTCCAGCATCTGGAAGAACAAGACCAAAGAAATCAAAACACTGCAGAAGGAAGCAGCTGGCAATTTTTTTCCCCCACTAGTGCACTTCACTACATGTTATATGCATCCTGCCTTCTGCTCTAAAACTCTGGGAGAAGACTTCTCCCACAGGTACAGTACAGAGAGGGGCTTGGTCCTTAACCAGCATTAGCTTAAACCATCTATCAGTGATGAGAACAACCCATTTAATTTTGTATCTGTTCTACATTTACTCCTTTCCCCTGAGATGTAACCCAGACAACATCACAGACACAATATTCTGACTTTCTGTGAGAAAATAACAGGAGATCAGGGAGAAGGATTATAAACATGCTCAAGTGACCCACAAAAAGGGTGCTGGAAAACAGGTATATCACACCAATTGTTGCTTAGATTATGTATTTGACAAGTACAACACCCACACTCAGATAACAAAGGTCTGCGATGGACTCGGGGCACCTTAACAAACATCCCTGAGACTCCTGCCCTGCTGCTGGAAGAGATCAAAACACAGTAGAAAACTCCAGCTGTTTGAACCCTGGGAATACAGGCGAGAACAGCAAGTCCAAGCTCTCACTACCTCGCTAACAAGGACTCTATCACTCTGTAGCATCTGCATCCCCCACTTGTGTCTCTCTGACCAAGTGCTGCTTTAGAGACTTCCCCCAGTCCATGAGGTACTGGGATTAAATTGGTTCTTTGCCTTTCAGCCATGGTTTTGTGGTTGTTCCTGTGTCAGAATTTAACTTCTCAGCACAGGGTTTGGCCCAGTGAACTCAGAGCTCGTTAGAGCAGAGTACTGCATTAGACACCTCTACAGGAAGCTCAACTCCAACCACATGTTCCCAAATTACCATCCAGGGGGTTGGGTTTTTTTCCATCTAGAGACAAACAGCAATGTCTGTACCAACCGAATTCATCTTCATCCAAGAGAAGATTTCAAGTTCTTTATATAATGCACACAGGCAAGTAAACTCAGAACAGCTAACAACACCACTCCTAAAGCACCTGCTCTGAAGAGAGCAGAAAACAGAGCAGTTTTCCATGAGGTTCACTGTTCCTACCCACTTCTAGATGCTGGTAGAACTCCACACACTAAAGCCTGGCTCTTATCTTCCCCAGGTGCTCAACTTCCTCCCCCACTGGGCAAACACCACTCCCATCCTCATCCAACACTGCCTGAGACAGTGGTTTTAGTCAAAACACAGGAAGAAGGAAGAGCACCTGTAACTGTAAATGCAGAAATTGTCTGCCTAGAGAAAGTTTTTGCTTCTGCAGCCTGTGCACAGAGCAAGCACAGCCAGAAAAATCAGTCCTCCCAGTGCCTGAGGACTGTCTGCACATAATCCCTACTGGAACCAGCAAAGCTGAGCATCAGCTCTCCCTCCCTCCCCAGCAGCTCCCAAGAACAATAAGGAGATGGATCTTCTATTCAGTTCCTTCTGATGCTGCAGTGTGTGTGCATCTTGAGACACCAGGGAACCTGAGCAAGTCTTCCATTAGACACAAATGTGCTGCTACAAGACACTAAGGCAAAGGATAAAATAAATTCTGGGAGAAGAATATGGCTTATCAGCCCAAAAAGCTCACACTCATGAATTTTTGAGGAGTAAAGCCTTCAGCAGCCACACAAGAAGTCCTATAACCTTACCGGGGAAGACCCCAAACACATCTTTAAAGTGCTTTGTGATGAGTTATTCAGCTATGAGCAAAACCTCTTCGCTTTTGGCATCTTGCTCTCTAGTGAAGGCCATCAAGCCATCGCAGCTCAATGCCCTGCCAGACTACAGCAGTTATAAGTTATCATTGACTTTGGAGTACCTGAGTGGCACAGATGATGGGTTTGCCAGCCCTGTTGCAACGCCCAATCATCATCTTCTGGGCAAGGAAGACTTTTTCAGCAGGGATCTCAATTCCCAGGTCACCACGGGCCACCATAATGCCATCACTGGCCTCCATGATCTCATCAAACCTGACAGCAAGATAAGAAGTTTATTACCCCATTTGTTCCACAAAGCATCTTCCCATCTGTTCTGTCGTCCTGCTCCAAAAGGGAGCATTGCTCTGGAGCGCAATACACAGCAATGCTATTGGCACATGGCTTTTCCATGTGCCATTTTGGTCCCCTCCACCACCAAGGTAGGAAAAAGGAGAACGGGAGTGTCATAGCACATATTAAGCACCTTTTAAAGCTTTCTGAAGCTATACAAAGACAGTTCAAGAGTAGTGTGAGGTGATCTGCAGTATTTTAGCCTGATAGTTTGTCACAGGCATGGTGATTCCCATGCATCAACTCACCAAATTTGCATCCAGAACAGCAACTCTGACCTCACACTTCCTACAAAGCCCATCACAGATTATTTTTTTTTTTCCAGGGTATTCAGGAAGACTGTGACACCATCCCCAATGAGCTCAGCAGATGTAGCGGTTACACAACCCACAGCTCATGGGATAGCTTGTACTACCACCCTGTTACTTGGACCAGTAACTTTGCCCACTGGCAAGCCAGAGACCAGGCTACAACACAAAGGGGCTATATTTTTCCTTTGATACAGGGTGACAAACCTGAAGTGTCACAAGTTCACAAAGCTCACCTGCGCACACCCTCATGGTTCTCAATCTTGCTGATGATCTTGATATTCTTTCCCTTTTCCCCTAGCACCTTCCTGACAGCGTGGACATCAGCTGCTTTGCGGATGAAGGAAGCAAACACCATATCCACGTTCTGCTCCACACCAAATTTTAGGTCTTGAATGTCCTTTTCAGAGACCGCAGGCAGGTCAACGGCAGCGCCAGGCAGGTTGACTCCTTTCTTGCTGCCCAGCATACCACCATTCTCGACCTCCGTCATGACATAGTCCTTGCCTGAAACAAGTGTGTTCCCAAGGTCAGTGTTTACCAGAAATCTCCCCGGTACCAGCTCCCACACCACTCCCTGCCTGAGAACAGCAGCACCCACAGCAACCACACACAGTAGGAGTGAATTACTGCTATCTCTAGTGGATTTATGCAAGACACAAGCCTGCAATTTAGCCATGAGAGCACAACAGACCAGTCTAAAAAACACATCTATTCTGTCTTTGGACAAGATGCCATTTGCTCTGTGCAGAAGGCTGGGACTGCCCCCCTGCCCAAAAACCTTCCAGGGTGTACCCAGGAGCCCTGTCATACTAAATTAAGACCCCCAAAAGCCTCACCTCCATCTCCTTACAACACACTATGGGATTAGAGGTGATACCTTGAGACTAGAGCAGTTCAGGCAGCACTATAAAGGAAGTATTGTGGGACTAACTGGTAATGTAGTGGCAAGATTAAAGCTGACCCTTGTCTCCAACCACAAAACTCAGGGTCTAAACTGCAAAACTGGTTAAATACTACGTTAAAAATATCAGTTTGTCTGGTTGAGCATACTTTGATCACAAGCATTGGTATGTATTCACTTTTGAAGATGGGTTTTAAATGACAGTCTAGTGAAATCCAGCTGAAGGTAGTTTTTTGAAGCTTGCTATGCTTGAAGTAGAGAAAGCTTTGCTGAAAGACTCACTAGAGCATTAAAGAGAGGAGGATGTTGTTTTTAATACACAACTGCAAGTTAAAACATAGTTCCTGAAGGGAAAGCTCAAGTATATTCTGAGGAAAAAACAAATAATCATAGCCGGAACAGTTGTTACATACCTTTCTCCTTAACCAGCAAGGAAATCAGACCATCATCCACATAGATTTTGCTGCCAACTTCTACAACCTTAGTGAGATTCTTGTAGTCCACCCACAGCACATTCTCATCACAGTTCTCCATGAAAGCATCATCCAGGGTCACTTTGAGTGCTGCACCCTTCTTCAGCTCCACTTCTGCTGTGCCACTCTGCATGGTGTCAAAACATGCACTTTAGCAAAACCAGTAAAAAGCAACAGACAACCACCTCCCAGCCTGCAACAGTTTGCCCAAACTTTTGGCAGTTGCTTTGTTACCTCATTTCCTAGAGACACTTTCTCTTTGTTTGGAGAAGGCCACAAGCATAACACAATATCTAGTCTCATGCAGTGAAAGAAGTGGGAGGAAAAAAAAAAAAAGGGCAACTTACTCCCTTAATGAGTCCAGTTCTAATTTCAGGTCCCTTGGTATCCAGTGCAATAGCCACAGGTCGGTAGGTGATGGGATCAGAGGCAAAGCTCTCTGTAGCTTCTCGCACATTCTTGATTGTGCCCTCATGATACTGGCAAGGAAGAAAGATGAAAACATTCAGTCCATTTCTGTTTTTTTTTTTTTTTAATAAGCTGTGGAGCAAACAAACAACCACCAAAAAAACCCACTATGCTCCCCAAACACTGCCCAAGCTGACAGCTCTGCTCTCACATCATGCTCAGTTTCAGTTCTAACTTGAGAATTTAATTCAGACTGAGCTTCCAGAACAGCTGAGTGTGAGGATACAAGAGCTTTCCCCTGCACAGAAGCAGGGTCTGGCCATTAGCTGGCTATGCCTTCAGTGCCCCCAGTTGTAAGCCCAGAAGGACAACTGGAAGGGACAGCCCACAAACTCAACCAAGGTGATTTTACATCAAGACACACACACACGCGCCCTTTGAAGATGGCCCACCGACCAGCAGGCCTTTAGGAAGAATGTTTCCGAAAGCTTTGTTGAACATTTGCCTGTTCAGCATGGCATGAAAAGACTCCTGAATGCCAGAAGAACATCACAGCCACCCACAGCTGTTCTCCTCCTCCCTGCAGAGCACATGAGGATGCTGTTCACCATTCAGCTAACTGACCCATAGACTTCCAGCCTAACCTGTCTTATCAGTCCCACAGGGGAGAGCAGACAGACAAGCTTTTTATAGCTCTTTGGCTTAAACTTCCCTTAAAGAATTTGCTAAGAACACATTACCCATCTAAGTATTTACATTTTATTTCAAGAGCCAAAGCAAACACAGAGGGAAGTTTGAGACTCCAGTATGACGTATCCGACTTCCAAACTTTCACATATGCAAGAGTACTTTGCTAATGCTGTCAATTTCAGGACAGAGTTCTGATAGAGGCTCCCATCCCAACTACCTCAAATGAGCTTCAGATGACTGGCAGATCAGTTTACTTTACTTGCTTAAACAACATTAAGAGATAATCTCAACTGTGAGTTGTGTAACACTTGACAGACTTCTGCAGATAAGAAATACCCTTTCCCCTTCCTGTGCCCCAGCCTGACAATGTTTGACCTGACTCACCTGCAAACACCCAGCTAACCCCATGGCACCCACCCGCCTCAGCATGTGCCCTGCACGCCAAACGCAGCATCACAGGAACTGTAAGCCAGTACCAGAAAGGTAAGGCGAGGAAAAACCTGTGCTCAAGTTCACATGCGTGCCCTCAGCCAGAGGCACACCACAACTGATAACTCCTTAGAGCAAGGAAAATTTTATTTCCCGATCAAGGGTGCATATGGAGATAAGAAAACCAAGAGCTTAAAATGGTGTAGTACAGGAAACTTGCCTGAACAGTGTTATCCCAGTAACCTGGAATTTATTTCCTTTTTAGTTTGATACTGATGATTAACTGGCTCCTCATGAGACTGACTTCCTGAAGAGTTATGCACGCAGAATGGGAACACAGGCAGAGCTGGAAGTTAAAGCCATTTTCTTTCTACACAAAAAGGTTACAGCCAGTTGAAGTTGAAGCTCTGTTGAATGCTTTAGGGTGGATGCAAGAATCAAAGTGCTTACAAGTGAAAAACCCTTGGGGCTTCACTGAAAATTGGGAGTGTTTTGGAGAATCAAGGATAGGACTGGCTACAGCTGACAGCCAAGCTCAACAGGAGATGACTGCAAAACCAGCCTCTGCTGTAATCCAACCTCACCTGCATGAAATAAGACCTTACTCAAGACAGAAATCCACAGTCCCTGTCCTCCATCTCAGCTAACAAGTGGGCAAACCACAGCAACAGCTCTGCTGGGCAGTAACGGTGTCAGAATTCCCAGTTTCAGCCTGGCAGCCAGCTCCCTGCTGAGCCACCAAGCAGTAGCATTTGGCTACTAAGAGGCAGAGTTATTCCACACTATCCCTTTTTCAGGAGGATTTTGCCAACTGCAAAATACAATTAAAAAAACTTAGCCCCTGCATCTGGGTATTTAGTCACGGTTTGACAGTTCTCTGCAGTTAACCATCACACCTTATGATTTCCACAGTACCCTGTGACCTTTAAAGGCCATGAGGGTGAGAGGCCAAGCTGTTACACACTGCAAGGCTCACGGTTCAGTAAGTTAAAGCCATCTACAGCTGCTACTGGCTACTGTCTGACATTTTGAGAGCTGGAGGATAGCCAAGGTAAAAAAAAAACAAACACACAAACCAACAAAAAAAACAAACAACTCAGCAGGAAGGCTCAGTGCAGCATTCTAGGCAACCTGGAATGGGATCCTCAGCTCCTCCACCATCCCAAACGATCTCGCCTATTTATATCAATAAGAGCTGGTCCACCACCAGAAGTGTTGATTTCTTTTGACCTTATTCTTTTAAGCACCACCTCCCAGAAGCATGGCGCAAACCTCATGACTACCAGGAACCCAAGCAGAGGTGGTATTTAGCTGAGCAAACCCAGGAGTCCAATTCTTTCAGTTATGCACAATAATTACTTTAAATCACTAACAGCTCTCTTCTGAGACAAGGTTATTCATTGATCACCTGTTTGCGAAACCCCCAGCAACAAAACAAGCAGTGAGACAGACAACTGATAGTTTGTTCTCCCCACAGAGATGCACCGCAAAACAGGAATAAATGTTTTTGGCTTCTGCTATTAACTGAGAAGCGACAGCTGTGTACAGTGAGTGGCAGAACCCAAGTAAACCATGGCAAGCGGTTGGCCCACAAGTGCCCAATATCAGTTACCTGACTCCCTGGGACAGAAAAGGGTGTAGAACTGATTGGAACTGCTTTCCAAAGGGCTCAGAGAGCGCACTTGAATATTATCAGCAATTACACAGGCTCGTTATGTACAACCAGCATGCCTTCCCACACCGAGGCCGGTCTGGACTATACTGGATTTCCCTCTTCCACGAGGAAGAGGGTCAGGTTAGCAGACACACACAGCCCGGTGGGGCCTTACCGGCTCAGATCCCACCCCTTACCTCATGGGTGCCATGAGAGAAGTTCAGGCGGGCAACATTCATTCCAGATTTAATCATTTCCTTCAGTTTCTCCACCGAGCGGGAGGCTGGGCCTAGGAGGAAGAAAAAGTTTGAATGTTAACTTTGTAAAAAATAATGAGATAGCCTGATGTGGGTGGGTTGTTTCACATGGAGAGAAAAAGCATAATGGATATAGGCTTGCTCAGCATTGAAGCAACTCATCTTTACAGCAGCAGAGATTGTTTTAACTCGCTTCAAGGAGCGCAGCAGAGCCTGACCAGCTCCCTTTTCCCCAGCTACTGGATTCACCCCAAGCAACAACACAGGTTAGACAGACATGGGAAAGTCATATTCTTTCAACACACAAGTGCAGTCCTGGCAAGGGATGAAAGCTGAAGCCTTCCCACAATTCCCCTAACAAGTTTCACCAAGGCAGGGCTTCACAGCAACAATTCTCTTCTATCTAGGCATTGCCTACCGATGGTGCAGATGATGCCAGTGTTTCTTGCAATGGTTGGCTCCGAGTCAATGTCCAAACGGCACATGTGCTCCAGGAAGGTGTCCGCCATGGCAGCGTGCAGCTGCTGGGTCTGGATGAAAGCAGTCCCTGCATCGTGGTGCTTCGACATCGTTGCTGGAATCCTGTTTCTGGAAAAGACGAAAGTAGTGCCAGGTTTAGGAATCACTCAGACTTGCTCATCAAGCAGAGACACCAACACACCCACGTGATGAATATGGAGGTAACAAGAAAGCTGCTAAGTGGATCAGACTATCTTTATGTTCCTACTTGAGAGTCTTAAGATACAGGCAAGACATGTCATCCCCCACATATACCACCCAGAGCTCACCTGCCATCTATGCAGATGTTCCCTTCATAGCTTCTCTTCATTGCCAGTCTTCCCTTGGAGCTACACAACGCAACAAAATTCAAGCACTTGAGTGCACAGGCAGAGATCCTGCCTTCTCCCTCTCAACTTTCCAGTCATTTCTCTTACGGGCCCTCATTGCATTTCCCACCACAACGAGAGACCAGGGCAGCTCAGCACCAGCATGACTGCAGATACACTCTGACACAGGCAACCTTCTGCCAAGAAACACCTAATCACAGCAAAGTCCACCTAAGCTTAAAACTCATCCTGTAAGTCTGTACAAGCAGGCTTGGGTTGATTAAACACAACACCTTGGCAGAGAATAAATAAAAGACTGAAGGTTTCTTTAATATGCTCAAGGTCTCTCTACAAGCAGAAGATGTTATGGGTCTCACCATTCCACCTCATCCAGGGCTGCAGAAAACCACCACAAGGTTTAAAACCAGGTTTTTTTTTTTCCCCCCACCACTATGCAAAGTTTGGATAACACCTCTCTGAACTCAGGCTACTTGTCTCTACAGGACTAGATCATCCCACAACAGCAGTAACACCTGTAATCCCAAGAAGCAGCTGAACTGAAGCTTAATAGCCTGCTGGGGGAAGGAAGAACTCATTTCCCAGCAGCACTGGTGCCCCTGGCCATTTCTAACTGCACACCACAGGCTGCAATTTCATTTTCAAGTAGGATCTGCAACTAAAAACCATTTATCCTTTTCAACCTGCCCAGGCTAGATTGCCAACATTCTAAAAGCTTCCAGTAAAAGATTGATATAAGGTGGCTACCAGCACAGGCAGATCACTAGCCAAACTTCAAATAGCAGATTTGAGTTCAAACTGCACGCCCTGGCTATGCAGGATATGTTCAAAGCAGGCTGCTCTTTCAGCATCTCACCTATGAGAGATGCCTTTAGCATGACATTTGGAGAAAGAGGGGCTGCTGCACAGCTAAAGGCAGGGATAGAGCTGGGGGCTTATTCTGCCTTCCTCAAGCAGACCAAAAAAACCCCGCAAAAAAACCAAAACCCACACAAAACACCAAGAAATCACAAAATGGTGTTAGCTGCACAAACCAGCTGGCTCAGCACATTCAGCTTTGATACAGAGGAACTAATAAACCCAAAAGCTTCATCGAAGCTAGTGAGGATGACCAGAATGAAGCCCTGCCTCCAAGATACAGACAAAGGAGGTCTGCCACCTTGCCATGTGCCTGCCCGGTGCTGCAGAGGCTCTCTGTTCACCCCGATGCTCCTCCCCCGGGCTGCTTCTGACTGCAGACCTTCCCCACGTACGTGCAGATCCTCTCGCAGGCAGCTTTGACTCACCACCGCCTGGCTCCCCATGCGGCATAAAAGAGTCAGGCCGGCAGAAAAAAAAAAAAAAAAAAAAAGCGTAATTTTTCCTGGCAAAGCCTCCTTTCCCTCAGCCCTGCCAGAAGCTGCTGATTCACCGGAGTCAGTACAAGGAGGTCTGCCCACATAAAAAGCCTGACAAAGTACCATTATTATAGGAAAACTCACTGGTCAGCCCTTGAAACACTGTGTTTTAGCCCTCTAACACTTGCTGCTGCATCCTCTGACACCCACAGTGCAGTGTCGGCTTCTCTAGATGGGAAAACAAAAAAAAAAACAAAAACAAAACCGAAAACCTTTGCTGGGAAAGCACCTCCACACAGAGATGGGTAAGCACGTCTGTGCAGCTTCTGGGAATGAGAGGGATATGAAAAAACAGGATCCCTAAGCAGGAACTGCACCCCAAGCACGACTTAGAAGTTTTTAACAAGCAGATGAGCTCTCCCTATCTAATAGAAATCCCCCACCCACTCAAGTCCTTTGCAAATATAATTTTAAGGCCCCTAAAGTCTTTCTAAATATATAAAGGGAAAGAAGAGTTAAGATCCCCATCAGAATACCCTTTGTAAGATTTTCCCAGTAGTTCAGTGAGTTCAGAAAAACTAACAAGTCACCATGACCTTGTCCAGGGACGAGACCAGAAGCGCAGCAGCCAAAAAGTATCCCAAATACCCATCTGCCTGCAGGACCATGCCCTGCCACAAATAGCTTCACTTTTCTAAGTGCCTCCCACTACCACCTATTTACAAAGCACAGACTGAATTCTACTGCAAGGACCAGTCTTATAAATGTAACAGGAATGTCTGGTATTTCCCACTATCCCAGACTTGCTTAAAAAAAAAAAAAAAAAAAAAAANTACCCCCCACCCCAGCTTGCTTAAAAAAAAAAAAAAAAAAAAAAAAAAAAAAAAAACCCACACCACTCAGACAGAGCAAGGACTTCAAGGACACCCAAAGACACCGAGAACTCAGAGTGGCTGAGCAAGGAAGGCAAGCAATCCCTGACAAAGCCTAAATGTTTCCACCACTGAATAAATCCAAATTCCTCCCTCGGGGTATAATGATTAAATACCCAAGTTTATTACTCAGGCTGCCTGTCCTTCAGGCAGGGTGCCTGAAGATGTCTGATAACTCCCCAGCTCTTGAATATTCTAGAAAGAGCCATCTGAGGTCAGGACAACCATTTATGTAGTAGTAAGTTGACTAAGTCCAGCCAGCTCATCCTGCGGTCGGCCGAGAAACCTTAAATCCACAGCACCTCTGGATCTGCCCTCCAGGAAGGAGAAAAAAGAGGCAGCAGCAATCCCCACCCAGGGCCAAGCCTCCGCTGTTATCAGCGACAAAGTGGAAACTGCAGTGACAGGGCCTGGAAGTGACTATCCCCAGAAAGGATTGGCATTAACCACTGCCACACCAGACAAAGATGTTTTATTGCCTGTAAAAATCGCAGGTTCACAGCAGTTCAGGTTTTATTACCTCTGCATGGGTCAGCCTGGCTTACAAAACCTCATCACGCTGCAGAACAAAGCTGCTCATGCCCAGTGTCCCTGGCCAGAGGCAAAAATGCTTTGAGTTAGCAGTTATATTTGAAAAGTGCAGGGTTATGAAACCAGGCAGGCTTTCAGATTCCAAGGAAAAAAGCCTAGAAAAACATCAGCTTTATTAGTTTTAAAGGCGAAGGGGGCTCAACAACAACATCCAGCTCTGCAGCAAAGCAGTTAATACAGCCTGCCGACTCATCTTGCAGGAAAGGAAGACAACATGTTCCCCCATGGGTGGCTGCCACGGGAGCCTTACGTAAGTACAAGATGGCCACCCCAAAATGCCACCTCCTTTCTGCAGGGCTGGACAGCACCCAGAAGCCACCACCTGCTCCCAGCTGGCTTACACTCTTTCGGGCAGTGAAAGACAGGAGAAGAAACCCACCGCTCTGCTCTGCAACGGATTTTCAGCAAAGTAGTTATGGGGGCCAGGAAGGTCAGGCACCGGGTAACATCCCTGCCTGCAGACGGATTAGCCTTGCCTTAGCCAAGCCTGTCCTCCACAGAGGGCAAAGGCACTCAAGAGGCTTAACAAAAAATAAAATAATTGAGTGAGTAGAGGTAACAAGCATCAGGTATCTACTGCCAAGAAAGCCTTACCTGGAGAGTATTTGCAGTGCAGGCACACCTACCACCTTAACCTTGCAGTCTGTTGCTCCAACAGAGGTCAAGGAGCCTCTCAGCTTGGCCCCATGCCAGCAGAAGACTTCAAAGGAGCTTTTTTTCTTTTTTGCATTATAAAAGTAAGTTTGGATTGTGATGGTGGGTTGTTTTTTTTTTTTCTTTTATTATTTACAATTTAACTATAACTCATGGTGGATGTATAGATGCCTCAGCCGCATCTCCAGCTGCGGGCCAGGGATTCACTGCACGCCCAACTGCAGGCGGCAGCCCCAAGGTACTGCAGCCCCATTCGGTACGTGCCATCCATCACCATCTTTGGCAGATAAAGGGGTGAGCACGTGGTCCGGCAGCCTGGGAAACGTTCTGTCGGCATTAAATTAAATTATCAGCTCGGCAGGTGGAAAGAGAATTAGCCCTAGTATTGGATCACCTCATCAAAGGCCAAAAAATTAAGGTTTGTGTTTCGGTTTTTTTTTTTTGTAAAATTTACGACTATGGGTGGGTAAAGAAGCAGGTAGTGGAGAGGAAGGCTGGCTGCTGGAGCAACGGGGTCACAGGCAGCACTGCAGGCTCCGCAAGCTCGTTATCTAGTGAAAGTAGTAGAAGTTTCTCGGCAGGGTTTAGAAGGCAAGAGTCCCTACTTCACACGTGGCTGGGAGCAGAGCATCCTGCTCGGCTTCTGCTTCGGCCTTCCTCAACCTGCCCACGGCTTGGAAAAAAGCTAGCATCAGCAAAACCCAGCAGACTTCAGCGCCTCTAAATTAAGCCTAAATTCTACTTTATAAATTGAATGTGGGGCAGAAAATTATGTATCCGGGACAGCATACGGGTATTTATTTTTTTTTTAATTAAGCAATGCTTAGTTTCCCAGGAGGTCCCCGAGTAATCAAAAAAAAAAAAAAAACCACCACAATAACCCTTTTTGTCACCCAATTTTTAGGCTAAGGCAGCTAAAGCCCGGGAAGGGAGTAAACGGCGGCCAAAAAGTCAAGCCATTAACATCACAAAAAGCTCCCTGGAACACTGATTTCGGCTAACGTGGGCCCCACCGATAACTACCCGCCTTATCGGAACAAAGTCGATTTTTAAAGGTTGCCTCCTCGTTAATCTGAGGAGACAGCGGGGAGGCGGCCATTGTCCGACGACAAAAGCCCTATTCATGCCCAGCGGAGAGGGCTTAAACGTGCTTTCCACGGTTGGAGGGATCGTCCCATTGAATCGGGCGTGCCGGGACCGGCGTAATTACGGCAGGAGTTTAATTGCCAAGGGGCCGCCGCCCCCCCCTTCTCCGCCGCCGGGGGATGGGTAAAATAAGCCGTTTGGGCGCCGTGCGGGCAGGCGCAAGGAGGGGGCGAGGGTGGAAAGGCACCGGCGCGGCCTCTGCGTTTGACTCCCCCAGCTCCGGGATGGCGCAACGGCTGCACCCGCACCCCTTTTCCGCTACCCGGGCTCACGGACCGGCACC
>VZRU01007886.1:12349-27651 GCA_013398155.1 Pedionomus torquatus
GGTGGGATGACAGAGGGTGAGCTATATGTCCTCCCCATGCCCCAAACCAGCTGGCTTACCCCCATCCTGGGGCTGCTCCCCCTGCTGGGGCTCACCCTGCTGGAGGGGACCTCAGGGTAGTGTGGCTCTGCAGGAAGCGGGGTGCCTGGGTGGTGGGGAAGAGGAAAACGTTGTTTTGGGAACAGCCTTGCTTTGCTTTATCTCCACAAGAGGGTGCGAGCAGCCATCAAACAGCAGCCGTCACAGCACTGGGAGATGCGGGCTGCAAATAAGATGCTTAAGACAACCTGCTGGAAGCATGGTTGTCCCAGGGATGGCCAGCTACCACCGCCTTGCTGGGCAAATGCTTCTCCTTTTTGCTTCACTGAAGGGGACTTGGTGGGCAGTGGGCAAGCATCACACAGCACCCGGACAGATAAGCTGGGGGGGCATCATGGCTCAGCCCCATGGCTGCCATCTCCACACCATGCAGCCACCCACTACTAGCATGGCCTCTACCCAGCTTGCATGGCTTTGTGCACAGGCACCGTGGGGACCTACACTACCCCCCTTCACAGCTCCTTTATCCATCAAGCCTTGTGCCAATGCCACTGACCCCACACATGAACCAGAGCTGGGTGATGCTGTACACCCCGTGCACCAACCAGCAGGAGCTCCAGCCCAGCCCCAGTTTGCACAGCGCGATGGGTGTGGGACTCTGTGTCAGCTGGGTCAGAGCAGTGGTGTGCCGCCAACAGCAGCCACAGCTGCTAAGCCACCTCCATGCACCCAGCCCCATGCTCACTAGCCAGAGGGGGCAGGACCAACTCCACTCATTGATCCTCATGCCATTGGAAAGCTGGTCACATCTGCTTCCTAAGGTCCCACCACCCCATGGGGCTGCTCAACCTCGTCTTATCTACCTGCAGGTTCCTTTCAGCTTCCTCCAGGGCCTTCTCCACGCTGGCCAAGTTACTCTCCAACTGGGTGCCTTGCTTGACCTTGGCCTCCAGGTCCTTTTTCATCTTGGCAGCCATGTCCTCCAGATCTGTGGGGCTGGGTGCGGAGGTCTCCTTCCCTCTCTTGGCCCTCTCGGACATCTCCCACTGGATCTCCTCCTGCAGGGCTTCAGTCCGGGCACTCAGCTCGTAGATCCTTTGTGTGTACTCCTCCAGGCTGGCCCGCAGGCTCCTGACCCGTTCCTGCCGCTCTCGCTCACACTCCTTCTCTAGCCGGAGCTCGCTCTGCCAAAACTCCTCCTCACCCAGCTCTGTCTCATTCCTCCGCACCAGGTGTTCCAGGTAGAGGATCTCATCCTCCTGCCCAGCGAGACGGCTGCGCTCCCAGAGCCGCAGGTCTGTCTCCAAAGTGTCCCCGTGGGCTTCTAAGGAATGTAGCTGCTCCTGCTGCCGCAGCACCCTCCTGAACAGCTCCTCTTTGGAGGCTTGGACAACCCCACCACCCTCCAGGTCCATCCCTTCCCGTGCTTGATGCCTCCAGCGGCTCATGGGAAACAGGTCACCTGAGCCTGTAGGACCCAAGTTGAAAGTCATGGATTTTTTTGACTCCCGGGAATGGGGCGCATCCATGCCGGCGGGCCTGGGCTTGATGGGCAAGCTGGCCCGCATGAACGTCCTCTCAGGAGCCTGGGGAACCCCCTCTGAGGAGGGCCGCTCTGCCATGCTGGGGCCCGTCCGCCGCAGGACAAACTGCACGTCGTTGGCATACTGCCCACACTTGGCCAGCGACTCCAAGGGGCATTCCAGTGGCAGCAGCTGCCGTTCCTTCCCCCGCAGCTTCTGCACCAGCACATAGCGGCCCGTCTGACCTGTGAGGAGGAGGTGAGCATGTCAGATAGGGAAAGCCACAGCCAGCAGTGGCGTGTGACATCCACACCACCCCAGAGCAGGAGCCCCTGGAAGGGCCTGCAGGTGGGGCATCCCCCCAGCAGATGGAGGTGGCTCACCGATGGCCCGTGCCAAAGCGATGACCACTTCTTGGCAGGTGGTTTGCTCCGAGACACCACAGACGACCCTCTGGATCCCGTCCACCCAAACCTTCAGCTCCATCCCCACGGCTGCTCAGGTGCGCTGGGTCATTGCAGGACAGGCTACCTGTGAGGAAAAGAGAAACCAGGTTTCCATCTCAAGCTGCTAATAAGGAATACAAGCCACTTGAAGAGCGGCATTGTTAAATCATCTTTAATGCCAGCATCTCATAAGGTGCATCCTAGACCAAGCAGTTGCTCACTGCTGCCCTCCATCCATCTCAGCAGCTCTCTCTTTCTCCTTGTGCACAGACTGCATTTTTGTTGATATTATTAAAACACTGATGTTCATTTGGAAAAGAAAAAAAAAAAGAAAAAGAACAAACAACGACCTTTTTTTTTTATTATTTTTTTCTCATATCTGGGCAGCAGGTCCAAATCTTCTTGTGGTGGGAAATTACAGGGTTTATGTACCTGCATGGTTTCCTGAAGACGATGTCCAGGTGGTGTCTGCTGCAAGTGCAGAATTTCAGTGGGTTTGCTGGACTTTCACTGTGGTTTCTCTGACAGTTTGGCAGCGCAGCACCGGGGAATTTTCCAAACAGTATTAGAAAAGTCTGCCCCCTCACAACAGGATATTGCAAGAAGGTGCAGTTAACGCACACTTTCTTTACCTCCATCTCAGTTTATCAGAGAGGGATTAAGAAATCAAAGTAAAGTATCTTTCTGCACAAAATGTGATCAAAGGTGGGGTCTGAGAGGGAAAGGCAGGCATGGATGCCTATGCTGAAGCCCAGGCTCCCAGTGGACCCTCTGCCCAACACCCAGGGCCCAGCCCAACTCCCACCTGGTGGCTAATTTTTTTTGCATTAAAATAACACCTATTAGCCCAAGTGCACCAAATTTCTGCCTCTTCCAGCAGCTCAGTAACTGTGACAGTGTTAAAAAAAAAAACAAAATTAATTAAGCACAAGTTGTAAAGATCTCAAATATCTGAGCTTACAATGTTTTCAAACACAGTGCAAACAAAGATGCATCTTTCCCCTCTGCCCTATAGCACTTTTTTCCTAGCATCACGCTTGCCTGAGAGCCCGGGGCAGAGGAATACATATAGAAAGTTTGCAGGCCCTCCGTATAAAGGATACCAAATTGCATTCCCAACCTAACCCAGCTGGTTGCAGCATCTCCAGCTCCCCCAAGTTTGCAGTTGGGCTGCAAGAAGGTTTGACCTCAGGCTAAACACCACTTCTTGCTTATTTTTTGTTGCCTGATCGAGTAATCAAAGGGAGGGCTCAAAGGCTCCCACCTCCAACAACACAGGATTTTAGCCATGCTGCAAGATGGTGACCAGGTGAGGCCTGGTCCTATGAGTGCCGGGTCCTGTTAGTGCCACCCCCCTGCCCACCTCTGAAACACGGGCACAGAGCAGCCACCACAAATACCTCTGTGCTGAGCTCATGTTTGCTTTGGCTGGGCAGCTGGGGAAAACCAGTGGGGGTGAAGGGCACCTTAGCCTCAGCCAACCTGCCTGTGAGCCCAAAACTGGGCTAAATCTTGCAAATTTTAGTAATCTCATTTCAAAGCCAGGTTTTGGCACCACTCCCTGCCACCACCCCCACCACCACCCTGTGCATTCAAGGCAGCAACTGGCCCCAGAGCAAAGTCCAGGCACTGCTGTGGCACCACCCAACTCACCCCAAAGCCACCATTGTCCCCACCACACCACAGCACCCCAATGCCAAATTTCGGGTGACAACATATCTCAGGGAGCATTGCCCCCACCCCAGCCAGGGACCCGGCTAGCATCAAACTCAGGTTCCCTTGTCCCAACCCTGTGTGTGGGGGGGGGCAGAAGCTTAAAATAAAGAAGAAAAAAATAACTCAGCCGCTTGAGTTGTGTCGCACAGCCTCACCTTGCCCCAAAAAGTCCAGCGGTTTCCGAACGCTGCCGAGTTTGGGAACGAGATGGCCGCCAGCACACCAGTCCCGGGCACCGGTGTGGGTTCAAACCTGGCACCAAGCTCCGGCCCCGCCTCGGCTGGCGGCCCCAGCAATCATTTACCAGCAGCTAGCACATGGCACAGCACCACCAAAAGGCTGGCAGCAGCGGCACACAGGTTACCTCCAGATACGGGAGAAACCACCCTCAAAAAGCTGCCAGCACATCCCTTCCTGCTGCATCCCCCCAGCACCCCAAAAATCCAACCGCTTTTTATTATCCTTGCAAGCACAGGGTGTCCCAATTAACCGATCACTTGCCGTGATGCCTAGGGTTTTGGAGGTGGCCATCCCCAGCTCACTGCCAGATACAGGATGTTATCTGCCCCCCTGCCAAGGCAGTGGCAAACAGGGCTGGGGGCTGCTCTCTTCTCACCCCTTCCCAGGAGAGAACCAGCTGCCCCAGCCCACCTGAAACCAGCCTGGTTACCCATCTTCCCCCAAAAGCCACAGGCTCAAAGAGGAGCTGGCAGAATGAAGGCAGCTCGTCCTCATCTGGGGGGACCAGCAATGCCCCCTCACACTCCCCAGCCGCTGCTCTGGGGGGGGATATCACAGCTCACACATCGATGTAGCCCCCTGCCCTAGCTCTTTACCATCACTCCTAAAAAAATCAGCAGCTGGGGGGGGAGAGCAGAGGGGCAGTCTCATTGCACCACCTGCAAACATGACACACACCCTTCCTCCCCAAGCTTCACTGCTGCCCCTCTGCTTTAATTAGCAGTGGTGTAATGAAGGTTCCCAGGTAACAAAAAAGACTTTTTTCCTTTTTTTTTTTTTTTGGGGGGGGGGGGGGGCAAACTGTACAGATAAGTATACTAACATTAGCAGAACTAATNGGTGGGGGAGTCAGGGGCAAGCAGCACTTTCCTTCAGGAAGAAGCACTTCTTGGCAGGAGGCTGGTTTCCCTCTGCCTCTGTATTTGCCCTAGGAGGTCACTTTGATCATGAACCAGAAGTGCAGGCAGCTGCGGGCCCTGCTGCCTGCCCCGAAAACGGCTCAGGGAAGCGAGCAGGTGGCTGCGGGGACCAGGACACATGACAGCCACTCCCCCAAAAGCCACTCATTTTATTCTTGGTTTCCCCCCTCCCCAGATTTCTAAATCATTCTTCTTGGAAGCAGATTAACAAAGTGACTAATTTTCAGCTCCCTTCCCCATGCAATGGGTCCTAAAAATTGAGGGTAGGGATGATTCATACCACAATTTCACCAAATTTTCGAACCGGGAGTTGGAATTCCAAGTGCTGACATTAAAAAAGAAAAAAATATTTTTTTTCCTTTTAAATTCTAACAGTCTCAGCTCCTGCAGCTTTGTTCCCTGGCATTGCTGTCTCCCTGAAGGTGCAGGGCTAAAGGAGATGAAGGAGCATTTCTGCAGGTGCACGAGAAGGCACGTTTTGCACAACTCCTGCAAATTGTCATCCTGACGGCTGCTGGGACTTGCAAGGGTCCAGTGATCTCCCTGGACCTGAAATAATACATGGCCAGCCAAGAAAATCGGCCAGTCGTCCTCCTTATAGAAACAAGCACAGCCATTGATTTACAGGGACCCCCCAGGTGTCCTCCACAGGAACCCTCAAACTGACACAGCACCTTCTAGCCAAGGACTGCAAACACTTTGCAAATGCCTTTCTCCCACATTTTGCCACACACAAGAAAACAAAAATACTCAATTTAGGAAAAACACCAATTTTGCACCCAACAACAAGGCCAGCTGCAACCTAAGTTCCACTGCATCCCAAATGCCTCTGCTAGAGCTCCTAATGAGAAGTATCTGGGACCAGCATGAAAGTTTTGAGCTGAGCACCCCACCAGCACCAAAGTTTTACCTATTTGGGGGGTTTTTCTCACCTCCCTCACTATGTCCTCTCCCTGGCAGAGCTGGGTACAGGGCCGGGCAAGCAGGAGAGCAGCAGCACACGGACAGCTTTCCAGCAAGCCTAATTAAAACTGCAAATAGCCAGAAGACTAGCCTTTCAGGTCAGGGTTCAGGCTGGGGATAGAGTTATAAAGACTCATAATTAGTAAATAAAGATGTATTTGTACTTGAGAGCAGGCTGTGATGAGCCCATCCATCCATCCATCCATCCAAGGAGGACCAAGCTGTCCACAGGGACCAGAGGCTCAGCATCCCTTTGGATGTGCTCCAGGCAGATGCTAGGGTACTGTTGGACATTTTATTCCTGCTCTGAACCTGACCCTCTCACTTTTCTCCCAGGGGGATGCTCATCCCAGCTGTGTGCAGACACACGAGTGAAAAAAAAACCCAATACATGAGTAAACAGCAAGTGGGAAGAGGAGTGGCCTGTGCCGCCATCCTGCGTGCCAGAGAGCTGGCAGGCTGGGCATGACTCACTGCCCCAAATCAGCTGCTGTGGTGACGCATCCAGCAGCTATTTAATGCTTCCTGAGGTTCCTCCCAGCCCAAAGCACTGGGCACAGCTCCTGGGCACCAACAGGAAGAGATGGTACTTGCCCATAAGCTGAAACCCTCTGGTTGGGCAGAAGCCTCCCCATTACTCAGGTATGGAGAGGTGACCCAATATGGAGAAGATCCACGGGGAAGTGAAGCCTCCTGATGGCACTCATCCTGCAGCAGGTTGGAGGGAATGAGCTGCCATGCAGCCTCCCCTCTGGCATATCAACAGTGTCCTCCTACCTTAGGTCCCTCTTTTGGAGTGGCATCACCTGCCCTTAGCTGAGATGTTGCAAGTATAGTGCAGCTTTGCTGAGCTTTCCATGCTACGTCCATCCCAGACCAAAAGGTGATGCCGCAGTCAAAGGCTAAGGCTGTGGCCAAGGATTGACGAGCCCGGCAGGTCCAGAGCTGTGAGATCAACCATGCCAAGGCTTTGCACTGTGGCTCTTCCTGGTCTGGCAGATCCCATGTTGGGTAGAGATGATCATCCATGTCTTTGAATGAGTTGTCTGTGCAGCAGACTGGCATACACTAATGGTCACTGCCACTGCAGCAGGGAGCACCAGGCAAAGCCCTGACTACAGCCACGTGGTGCACGCTGAACTCGTAGTGCCATGCCTGAGATGTCCCAGGATCCTGAAGGGACATCTCCTGGCCTGGTACAAAGCAGCCTAAAGGGTCACCTACCAGAGAGGTCATCGTCCTCTCCTGCAGCATGGGGGCCAGAAGGATGCAGGCTGGACTCCAGCTCAGGGCTCCAACCTGGGGCAGCAAATGGGTTTCTTCATCCCAGTGCAGAGAGCTGACAGGGTTAAAAGAGCTTGAGAGGTGACAAGTCCTACTAGAGCCGTGTCAGCCCAGAAAGGCAGCTCTTCATCCTTCTGCAGTCACAGGGAGCGCGAGCAAGCATTACTCACTCAAGTCTATCAAAGACACAAGCTCTTAGGCAAGGTGGCCACAAGCATCCAGCAGCAGCAAAGCAGCAGGCACTAATTCACACTCGAGTGACTTATTTAGGGGTGGCCATAATAGTCCCCACATCCTTGGTCCACCCATCATGCCATGTCCAGCTCCCTGCTCTGCCATGGCTTGCTGATCTTTTGGGCTTGCTGTCAGGCATAATAATGAAATTAGTAATTTCAAAACTGCACAAGGGCTTTGCAGACTCCACTTTTCTCTCCTTCAGCTGGAGAAACCCCAGCAGGGGTCAGGGATAACCACTGCAAACATACCCTGAAAGTGCAGCTTCACCAGAGATGTGCAGATAGGTCCTAGCCCACATGCACCCCGGGCTCTGTCATTCTTTGATGGCAAGCAGCTTCTGCTGGGGGCATCTTATGATGCACTAATACACACTGACATCTACAGAAGTTACATCCATGTTTCAAGGGCTTTTTGCACCAAAGGAGATTGAAAGAGCAAGACCAAGAAAAGTCCCATGGCATTTGCACAGCCAAGAGCTGAAGCATCACTTGAGTCTGAAGCCACAGGCCACAGCTGAAGTCCCCCAAAACCCAAGTGGGATATGTCCCACACACGAGGATCTTGCAGGAACTGCTCAAAGAGACAGATTTCTGGAGAGCCATTAGCAGCATGACAGCAACCCCCCATTAAGAGGAAAATAGAAGGTTGGGGATTTTATCCTCCACTTCCTCCCTAAAATTACAGACCCATGCTAACATGCCTGTGGTCTGGCATCGAGGCTGGCCGATACTGAGCAGGGTGGGAAGAGCCAGAGGCAAATTCTGCCCAGGGCTGAAATGCAGGATGGGGATGGGCCTCAGGGTGACAGCCTTCAGCAGGGATTTAGCAGAGGGAGGCTCACACCCTGGCCGATGTGGAAGAAGCTCACCCCATCCGGGCCCCACCTGTGGGGATTTCTCTATTTCTTTCACCCAAGCATTTGGGTTTGCTACAGCATCAGACCCATATGAAGGCTTCAGAAACACCACTAGGAAGGAGCTGGGGAACGTTTTCCCCCTTCTTAAACAATCCAAGATTTATCACCATTGTGGCACAGTGTCAAGAGCCATGTAAACCACCAAGGATCATAGGCAGTGATGACATTTCAGGGATGTTTACTGGGCAGTCCACCCTGTGATGAGCAACTAACCAAAAGCTCATAATAAATTAAAAGAAGCAAGCCTCCCCCTCCCCACCCCCAATACACACTCATGTTACAGCATTTCAGCCAGGAAGGGAAGGATCATCTTCCTCACCTCCAAGCATTGTGTTTCTCCCTTGAAGCACTAATGGTTACTGCCCACAGGGGAGAAGAGCTGGCCAGGCTGGCTAGTAGTCTGACATAAAGATGAAGGTTTGCAAGGGAAACATTAGCAGCTATTGCTGTAACCACTGCCATCAAACCCCAGACACACAAGTGAAGAGTGACTTCATGAAAGCAGCTGAGTAAATCTTAGTTTCTTCTCAAGGGGGCGAAGCAAAATTAGTAACAACATTTAGATTAGAGGGGAAAGTGGAAAGGCTCTTGCACTGCCACGCTCCTTTGTCCTTGTGCTACTGAACCTGCCTCAGACGCTGAACCCAGGAGGGGTTGAGGAAGTACTTAGATGTCCAGGTCCCAGCACAGGGGCAAGGCTGGGTCTAAGGTTCTAGGCTGACCTAGATCAGCCTTGATGATTTGAGATTGAACTTGAAAACCTTTCAGGGTTGAGTCAAGTTTTCCCTAAGATTGTCTTTATTTTTAATACAAAAAATGTGGTGCTTGCTCTTCAGCTACCAAGCACTGCAGTACCTGCAGCCACTGCCCAACAGTGAGCCCCAGTGCAGAATCTCCAGGATGCTCCAATGCCTGTTGTCTTTAGGGGGCAGCTCACAATCCAGCTCTTAAAAGCCAGGCTCCAAGGGGTATTTGCCAGACCATCCACGTGCAAACACAATCTAGGCACACATCTGCCAGTGGGTTCAGCATCCCTGCTGTGTTCATTTTTCACAGTGGTCATCAGCGAAAGCATCATGCAATTTGTGAATATCCCTCTGTTATTACACACAGCCCACTCCCCAAGTCTGAAAACAGCTTATATTTCTCATCACAGAGGATGCAGGAAGAATGCTGCAAATCTGGAGATGCAAAAAGCCTGTTCAAGCCTTGGAAATGCTCCAAAGTACCCAAAGTACATGCTTTCTTCTCCCCAGCCAAAGAGGAGGAGAAGTGTTTCAATTTCCTCCAAATTTCCACTTCCCCTCCCACAAGGCTGAGACCAAAATGGGGAAAATTTAACCAATGACCTATTTCTCCCAGTGCCTCCAGAAGAGCCAGAAGCAATCCTCAAAGTGCAGTTTCCTTGTGATGCTCTCCCGGTCCAGCCCAGAGGACAAGATGCACCTTGGCAAGTGGGGATAGGCACTGACCTGCCACTCTACCTGTCTCGTCTCAAAGTGATCAAGGATTTAATTTCCATAGGATTACAGAAAAATTCAGCCTGTGCACCTCTCCTCTGACTAGGACCAGTGACATGAAAAAGCCAGATGACCTACAAATGTTCTCCCCTAACCTGCCTTCCAGTCTCCTTCAGAAGAGCTGGTGTCAGCCACCAGCAATTCTCTTTCCACTCCAGTTTTCATCCTAGGGGAGAGGGCAATTAACAAATTAGCAAATGCAAAAACCAGGAATAAACTTTCCAGACTTTATTTTCCATTTCCAGAATAAATCAGTTTCCTACCCTGTTTCAGAAAGTGGCCACACGCCAAGGACGCGCTGCTGGGTCTCTGGAGGAGAGGATGCAATGCACTGATGAATATGCAGGTGCATGCTGCCACAGATATTTATTTATAACTTTGTAGAATAAAAAGGCCTTTAATGACCATTTGCCAAGAGCTAAAAATCGCTCTTCCCTCCTCCCTCCTCCCTTCCCCCCCCAATACAGCCACAGAGTCAAATAAACAAGAAACCCAGAATTAACCCAGACTGAAACCTTTGATAAGACACTTGGGTGTTTTAGAAGTCTCTGTTTTCATGCTACTTGGCACATGATTAATTAGGCAGAGGTGTTATCAATCCCGCCTGAACCCACCCAGAGATAATAAGCTCTTTAGAGCACTAAAATGGAGGCACATCTCTGGAGAGGCAACTCAATCCCCTACCAGGCACCAAAACACAAGGGGCCATACACTGGGGGGAACAAGTCACTGTCCTTCAACACGTGATGGAGATCATGGCTGCATGACCAAATATAATCCCTGAACCCTAATACCTCACTGGGAGCCAGCAAACCTCTGGCTGAAGGAGTTTTGATGCTAACAAAGGGCTCCAATAAATGCAATAAAAATATCTTGTTTTTTCAGAAGCACTAGAAGCTTGATCTTCATAAAGCTCACGCTCACCTGGGGTCACTTCGGGGAAAACCTCAATAGGAAGTTTTTGAACTTCCTACCTCAACTTGTTTACAGTCCCAGCCGGTCATTAAAAAAACAAATTAATTCAAAGAGGACAGCACCAAGACCATTATTGCAGCCTAGGCAATACTCAAATTGCATTAAAACATTCCAAACATTACTTTAAGTAAAGTATATCTAAGGGACAACTAGTCCTCAACATGCAACATCTCAAAGCTGAAAAGCAGTGTTGTTTTTTGCACACCCACTCCTGGATCCCAGGGATATTTTCCTGTCGGAATGGGACAGCAAATGGCCTTTCACAACATAAGATGTTGAGTTTGTAAAAGTTTTAAAAGGCTAGAGAGCAACAGAAAATGACTTTATTTCCCCCCCCCCCTTTTTTCAATAAAAAAATACAACCCACAACCCTACAGGAATCCTTTTCTTGTTAGAAATCCCTGTAGAGATACAGCTTTCTTCCCCACTGATTAACAATGAAGCAGGTGGGAATAACTTGGGCCAGGTATGACCTGGCACAACCTGGTGCCCAGGTTGGCTTAGCCCTGGGAAAGCCTTGCAGAGTCACCCCATTGAGATGGGACCCTGAGGACTTGACAAGCTGCCCCTAAGAAAGTCCTGTCCCAGAGGAATCAGGATAGGGAGGAGAGGAAGGAAAGATGCTCTTGGAACAAGTCAGGGAAACCCCTGACTTTCTACAGGCACAAACTATTAAGCAAAAACCTGGGCACACTGGTCACGGGCCAAAGGAGACCACATGGTGCTTTGGGACAATTGAGTTCAAGTTCTCTCAGACAAGCAGGGCAGGTTCATGTAACAGGAACCAGCCAGTACTGATCACAACCTGTAGAGAGGCAAAAGCCCGTGGTCTACCCAGCCTTCCCACCATCAGTATGTTTGCCTCTTTGCAGAAAGGAGCACTGCCACCTCCAAACATTGCCAGAACTTAGAAAAGAAAATAAAAAATAAATAAATAAAAATCAACAAGTGAAAACAGCAACCACAAAGCCTCTGAAAAACCAACCCAACCCATCTTTATTCTTATCTAGCTAGATTTGTGGTGTTTATCCAACCCCCTGCATGCCACCAGCCACCTCAGGCAAGCGTCCAGAGGCAGAGACCAGCTCCCTGCTGCGCACTCATCCCTCCTGGGGAAAGCAATATTCCCAGCAGGAATCATTAAATCAGCAAGAACTGTAAAAATGCCCTCCTCACGATCCCTCAGCCAGGCAGCTTTGCACCATCAGCTGGGTGCTCCCAACTCTTGCCAAAGGTTTCCTTGGGCTGGCAGGAAAAGCAGGGAGCAAAGGGGAGGCTTCTCTGCTGACCCAGCTGCTCTCCTAGAGGATGTTACAGGTACCTCCAAAGTCCCTGTGCTTGGGAGCACAGTGCTAGGTCTAACATGATGACGGACCTCCACGAGGGACACTGGGCCCCAAAATGCTGCTGAGAGCACTGCAACATCCCATCACCAGTCCTCCCAGGACTGCAGGAGGCAGCTCGGGGGACACAAGGAGGTTTGAGCGTGCGGTTCCTAAGATCAAGAGCCTTCCCAAATCCAGGCAGTGCTCAGCTGCCCTAAAGTTTCCAGCTCAGGGCTGATCCACCCACGTCTTCAGGTAAGGAGTGTTGCAGGTTTGGGTTTTTTCTGTCCACTCTTGCCCTTTTTTTTTTTTTTTTTTTTTAAGCAACGAGTTATTCTAGATGATTAGCCCAGGGCAGCTGGAAGCACCTCAGCCCTCAAAAAAGTGCTGACTCCAGTCCACAAAAAGCCAGATAATCAGCTGCTTTTAGAAGCTCATGAACTTGGCACCTGAAAACTGGAAGGACATAAATTGTCAGCAGTCATTTACAATAATAGTATTTTGTTAAAAACCTCCCATGGAAACATGCTTATGCCTTAACTGTTCAGGTTTACAAGGGCACAGACAAGTTGGGACAGATCAAGTAACATCCCTTAAAAAGATGCTCTTAAAAACAATGCATACGCACAGAGCTAATAGTTAAAACGTCCCTCACACCTTTATTTAAGCTCAGGCACGAAACAGCCCATCGTGGAGCAGTAACTGGACTTCATCCTAGCTCACAACAGCGTCCAACATTGCACGACTCAAGGAAATATTCCGCTCCAAAGCCTTGGCACGCACATCATGGCCTTCTAGCCAGGGAGGATCAACCCCTTATCTGGATTTAGTCCTAAAGCATCACCCTCCGGCACATGGGGGACAGCAGAAAGTGTGCTGGATGAATTCCAAGACACCACTGGAGGTTTTTCCCATAGCGGAAGACAAATGGGACAGGGCAGAGAGATGTTGAAAAACATGGACAGGATGAAGCAGATATATTCAGGCAATATTTCTCTGCAGCACATGGTGATGATGAAGGCATTTGTGAAACACATCTCCATTAGGGAGGTGGACAGCATACACATTGGCAGAGCAGACCAGCTCCCATCCAACTCCGTTTTACATCCAGTCCCCAAAATACTTCAGCACAGAAGCTCCTCTGTTTGTCCAGGTGCAGTAAATCCCTGTACCTGCAGCAATTACACCATGCTACCTCTTTTTGGTTAAGTTATATTTCAAAGAGCACCCTGGGGAAGGGAGTACCCTAGGATGATTCAGACTGGCCATCACTGCACCACTTTGGCCAACAGCCACTCGCTGCCAAAAGATTTGGGAGAGCCTGGCAAGCTCCCCAGCATGCTCGCTGAGGCCTGCAGGTATCCAAAGCCACCAAGTGCCTGAGTGCAGCTGCAACTTGCTTTTCTTAAGTGCAAGGGGGAAAAAAACCCACTAATAAAATAAATCAGACTTAGTTCTTAAGTTGTTTCATTATACCAGGGTCACACTGTTGGTCAGGTCTCCTCCTTCAAGTCCCAGGTAGAGCTAATGCTCACACCTCTCATTCATTGGTGCAGTTTTATTTTTCAAATTGACTGGAATCCCCTTCCTATAAAATTTCAGAGTGCAAGACTCCTGAACCCTCAGTGCTCAGTGCTACTAAGGCACTTGCAGATGCTGCAAGCTCCCCGCTCGCTCCTTGGTCTCGGAGCCTTCCATGAGAAGGTGGAAGAAAGGCTTTAGGAAGACATATGCACTTGAAGGGCTTCCCAATTTCCATGCTATTTCTTTCAAGAGGGTGTGGGGAAGCCAGCGGAACTATGCTGAGAGGGAGGCCAGGCGCCGTGCTCAGGCTCTCCCGGCAGATAACTGGGATGCGGGAAGATTCCTGGCATTCCAGTGGCACCAGAAGAAGGTAAGAGCATTCCCCTTTCCCCGCAGCCCCTTCCCAAGCAGACAGCATCAGCACTGCCCGGTAAAGAAGGCAAGCAGTGTTCAGATATGCTTCCTGCTCATAACCACTGCAGATACAGCATAGGCACATATGAATTTGCTCTCTTTTCCCTAACGGGAGCTGTAGTTCTTGCTGCATGAAGGGTGCAATTCCACACAACTACCCCTCAAGGTGAGTGGAGGTGCAGGTAGCATGGCTGTCCCATCCCAGCTGCATCCAGCACCCCACCATTTGACAGCTGAGCTCTGTTGCTCATGCTGCCACATGTTCCCGGGGCCCCGTGCCTGCCTGGCAAGTCTCAGCAGAGCACTGAGCCAGGGCCTGCAAGCACGCCGTTAGCACTGGCATCCTCAGGATTCAACCCTAACTTGCTGCGAGGAGCAGACAGAGCTCCTGTCTCACCTCTTCGGATCATTCCTCACCCATTTCCACCTGCCTCTTCCTAATTTCTCCTGAAATCAGCCATATCAAAGGGAATGCCATAGGCTGCGCCGGAGGCAGCGGCTCTGGTTGAGCAAGAGGTGCGTGGCCGTGACCCCTTCCTCCATGCAGTATCACCTTCAAACCCATGTTCAGGCTTTTAACCTGCAATTGGGCTTTTAAAGTGCTGTCGCAGGGCCGGGAAAAACCAGGGAGAAGAGTTTGTTCTCCCACCCTCAACGGGCCACAAGCAGAGTTACGAAACAACATACCGGTAGAGTTCACAGAAGGCATCAAAAGTATGCAGCGGAAAGCCAGGCTCTTATCGAGGAATTTAACCCCTCTCCTCAGGGAGCCAGAGACATCTCTGAGAGGATGAAGGACAGACAGCTTTGCCCCATGGATGCAGACCATGATCGGAGGCTCCTGACATAGGTAGCCAAGACCCCACCACTTCAGCTGTTCTCCGCTGCGGGCTCTGCTCAGCATTTCCAGTGTTAAGCGGGACCACCATGCTGATCTTTGAGTGGGCCACGCTGGTGGCAGGAGCGGCTGGGGATGCTGGTGCCAGCATCCAGTGCCCTGGGCCGGTGGGAGGCAGGGACACCCAGTGCTCGGCCAACTGGACCGCAATCCCTGTGGCACTGGGCAGGTGGCAAAGGGGCTCAGGGTCCCGCCAGCGCTGAGCGCTGCTCCCAGTAATCCCAGCCTGCGCTCTCCTTAAGGGATTCAAGGCTCTGCAGGTGCTTTGCCCCCAGGTCACCTCCTCGACATCCCTACCCCACTCCGTGCACCCGTTGCACTTCCCAGCCCCAAAATAATAGAGCTCCCCCGCTCCGCCGGTG
>VZRU01007886.1:28081-48445 GCA_013398155.1 Pedionomus torquatus
GTTCCCCACTGGAAGCTCTCCACCGTACGGAAAAGCCCATGCCCAGTGGTGGGGACCAGACCTCCATCTGCCCCCGCAGGTCCCCAACTGGGAAAACAACCTCTTTTTTGGAGAGGAAGAGCTTGGATTGGCCCAGGAGGTGGGCGCAGCCCCATGCCCCTCAGCCGCCTGAGGACTTCGAACTCCCTAAAACCGCAGAGAGGTGACGGGAGGGAGACAGGTTCAGCCGGTTTGGGAAGAAGCAGGTGCCTGCTGCCATGCCGGAGGCTTTGGAAACTCCTCACCTCCTGCCTCTGCCTGCTTTTCCCATCCTGGGTCCCGAAAACCACACATGAACGCCCCCTCCAACCTTGCATAGCAATGCCCTTCCTCCATGGTCCACCAAGCAATGAGGACAGCTGTGGTTGCATCAACCTCAGTGCCCCATTCTGGTGGTCTCCACTGGTGAGGGTGCTTCAGCCATGCCCATGCTGGTGCAATCCCAGTGCCAAGCAACTCCCACAGTGGGGCAGATATGCAATTACCTTTCTATCTCTTTATCCAAAAGCTTTTGTGAAGTGTCCTACCAGTCGTGAGAAAGGATAACCCACCCAAAAGATCACAGGTCCTGAGGTTGCTGCTCTAGAACAGATCTCAGGGCTGATGCTCCACCTCAAAAAAAAGTGTTAATTTTCACTTATAGTCAGAAAAGTACCCATTTCATGCGGACCTTGTCAGGTTTACGACATCCTTAACTACTTGTTCCTCCACATCCGAGCTGCTGGGATTAGGAGGTGATGCAACACGCAGGTATGCAGCTGTCACTCGGCAGCTTTAATTGGGTTTTTAAATGAAGTTTTCTGTTGTTCTGACATATTCCTCATAATTATGAGCTCCTAAAATCAGATAATGCATCTGGTGCTCCATAACACAGGCCATGCCCCGGAGACCTTACAGCTCAGGAAGAACAAAGATCTATATAAGAAAACAACAAAAGCTGTTCTCAGGAGATACATATCTTATTTATTAGCTTGGATACTCTTCTGAGATCCTAATCAGACAAAAACTGAGTAGAGGTTCACTTGCCACTAGTGAGGACACTTGTCTTTCTTTTAATAAAAATATTCTGAGTTGGAAACCTTTCTGCCTTTAGCAGCTTGTAAAAAAGATTGGAAATCTCTTTTCAGCTGCAAAGGTAAAGCTATTGCTGTGAAAAATAAACTTCTAACTTTGTACCCCCACGTTTATGTGATCTCTTGATCCCTCTCCCTACAAAAACTTCTCCACACCTTTCATCAAATGAGATAGATGAAAGTGTCCAGGGGATAGTTTCATACATTCTTCCAGACTGGCTACTGATGGATCGCCTCTTCTGCCCATTGCAGGGTCTCAGCCCACCTCCACATTTATTTCTGATGCTCAAAAGCTTCTGTGGTGCCAAGGCCATCTTCAGGGACTGACTCAGGAATAGCAACTGAGCTGATTTCTGGGTTTGTGCTCACTGGTTCCTCACTGGGTTTTCTAAAGTATCATCTCAAAAATTTGAAAAATCGCATGCTTGTTGTACACCAAGCAGCCAAGCTGCTTTCGGGTGGAGAGTGGAGCTATCTCAGCATCTTGAGCAGTTGAATTATAACCAAGCAAGTCCTTTGGTCTCTCCAGCAGCCTCTCTATTGTAAATGAGAAAGTAAACCTATCTGAGTTTCCCTAAAGAAGATGATGCTGTTTTGCTGACGTGATCAGGAATGCAACCAGAAGACTCCTTGCTCTGAGGCTTCTTAAGATACAGAACATGTTTGCACAACCCCCCCCGCCCCATGAGTACCTTGTGCTGGCAGCAGGTCATCATTTGGTATCCAGCTATAACCTCTTCTAACAGAGGACATCTCCACTGATGTGGCATCCAAGCTAGCTCAGGCACAGCAGTGCTGTGGCTCATGCTAAAGCATGGTACTGCATGGTCAGGGTAGGGGATGAGGGGAAATAGGTATTTGAGGCACTGGAATCTGCAGAGCTGTTGGGTTTTGTCTTTGTGCTAAAAGCCAAAACCCTCTGAGATGTTGTTGGGAGGGGAGAGTAGAAGGAAGCTTCTTTTTCAGGCCCATCTCCAAAAAGAAAGAGTGAGAAATCAGATTTTCAGAGGTGCCCAACATCCACAGATTTCCACAGGAGGTGGATGTGGTCAGCATCATGGCGATCAAACCTTTTGGCCAGCCTGAAGGTCATCTGTTATTTCACCATCTCCCACTGGGCACTGCTGGAGACAGGAGCTGCAATCCCCTTCCCTCCTGGGATGCAAGTGCTACATGGTCTCTATGGTGCTTTCCTCTCTTTCTCCGCTTACCGTGGGACTCCTTGAGACCTTGGGAACGGGCCTCTGGACTCCACAAGCCTCAGGAAATTTGTCAGTCACCATCCTTTGCTGGTCAGTCACTGGACTGTCAAAGGACAGTCACTGTCCTTTGCTGAACGTTTCATGAGCCACAGAGAAATTACCCAGCACAGGCCTTGCCTGGCTCAGCACACAGAAGGGCATGTTTGCCCCAGAAGATGAGCTTCTCGCTCACGTAAAGACAATTGTCCCCACAATCCTGGCATTTCCAGGGGAGTCCTGGCACTGGAAGAGAAAAGTAGCCATTGCTATATGCCATGTTGATTTCCTCTTCCAGCAGACCCTTCCTACCTCAAGAGCTGTAATTCAAAGCCAGAAGTGAGGACCTATATACATAAAATATATAAATTGTACATATAATTACGAATGTATAAATAAAGTATATATATTTAATAGAGAGAGTATATATACAGGAGTACTGCCTCCTGTTGCTCAACATATACATATACAACCCTATATACAAACATATAGGGTTGTGAAGTGGCTATTGACCCTTTCAGCATTCTTAGGACTTGGGGAAAGTTTGGAGGGTGTGAAGTTTTTCAAGGTTTCTTTGGAAGGTTTTGAACCCACCATTGTTTTCCTGGCAAGGGTTTTATTATGCAACCATACACTGTTTTGCTAAGAGAAGGAAGATGCTGCCTTGAGTGTAACAAAAGGGCTTGTCTGGAAGAATTTTCTCCTCTGTTTCTAGGACAACAAGAGATATGAGAAAGAAAAGATGCTGCAGCATCTCAGGAAAGCTGAGCTGGGGCTCCGCACCGCAGAGCCACTGTAGCTGACTGCCAGTGCAGCGTGGACCGCACCTCTCCATCCCCACCCACAGCCCTGCTTGGGTTGAGCTTACAGGAAGGAGAGATCTTTGTCTGGTGGCAAGAGTAGCCGTTCTCCTTCAAGGGCAGGCCTTCTGGCCTCTGAAACTTGATATATTTCCTGTCTTCCTGCTTTATTCAATGAAGTATTCATTCTGCTTTTGCAGCAAGCCTGCAAAAGTTGCTGAGCACTTGTCTCCTGTGGCTGCAATAGGAATAGGGATGTCCAACAGCAGCCTGCAGGATTGCAGCCCTAGACAATAAGCTTTGGCTGCGTTGGTTATCTTATGTATTTGGATGGCAGTTCATATACATACAGCACTTTTCTGAAAACTCTAACAGCAACTGCAATGTCTACATGTGCCTGTCCACTTTCCATACCTACAGTGGTGGGAGCTGTGAAGCAAGATGACATGAAGAGAGTTTTGTGAAAAGTGGTGCCTAGGAAAGTCATGGTCCAGACAAAAGGGAGCTAAGTGGAAAGGCAGCGTTGCAAAACCCATGATGGGGTCAGAGCCAGAAATCTCAGATCCCTACATCCACCAGAAACCTGCATTGCTGGCTCTTTGCGAGAACGGCTCTTGCAAAAGGTGCAAACCAACAAAATCTACCTTCAAAGTGGAAGTGAGTATCTCAAAATGCAGCGCAGGGCTCTCACTTACCCCTTTTGCAATAAAAAGTAGGAAAAAAGATACAATTAGGTTGGAGCTCTTACATTCCCATCTGGTGTCTGCAGGGGAGAATATGGCTGGGTCATTACATCGCCATTCCCCACTTCAACAGCGCTTTGAGCTGTATGACATTGGGAACAGAGGAGGAAGAAAGAGCTGAAACAATGGTGGATGGAAGTGAAAAAAAGAGAAAATGTAAGGGAGAAATAGGAAGAGGAAAGGGCAATGGCGTTGGGAAGAGAAAGGATGCCCAGGGCAAAGCCCACAGGCTTTTACTTCCTACCCAGGTGCTGTGTAGGATTCTCAAGATCCGCCTTTCACCTAGGAAATAGCCCCATTAATTATGCCTGTTGAGTACAGAAATGCAACAGCTCTTTGCCACTCTGCTTCTGGGGGAGCCTGTGACCCGAGCCGTCCGGGTTTCCCAAGCATTTAGCAGTGTGGTCATGCTAATTTAGTTCGGGTTTTTCAAAGGCTTGCCGGGAAAAGTCCTCTCCTTCCCAGAGGCATTGAAAGTTTTGACCTCCCGACCCTCCCTTTTACTAGGAGGTTCAAAAGCAGCATTGCAGCTGTTAAAGTTTTTCTTCATGCCTCAACGATTCTCTGATGAGGGACCAAGCTGGTGTTTAGCTAGGCTTGACCTCTCTTCTTTAAGCCTGGAGATGTCTCTTTCTTGCAGTGCTACAGGCAGGGCAATGCTGGAAACCTCCCTGCCTCGCCATTCATTCCCTCCCCGTGTGCAAACGCTCCAGTACCCGTTACTAATCCATCCCCCACCAGGAGCTGGGTTCCCAGCACTGATCCTATTTGTCCATCAAGCTGCAGACTCATTTACATTTAATCCACCATGACTTGCCTATGAAACACAACCCTCCTCCTGCTCTGATGCTGGCATCCACTTGGCTCCCAAAAGTCAACTGTTGGTTTCTAAAAAAAAATAAATAGAAAGTAACACCCCCCCTCCCATTAGGCTGCCACTGGCCTCGCGTAGACCTTCAGTGTCTCATCTTCCCCTCCACTGCCATTTTCAGAGGACATCCTCCCCTCAATTTACATCTTCGTTACACATCAATGGTGGCAGAGTCCCTCTTCCTCGAGGACCAAGATCCACCAAAGCACCTGAGCACAGGTTTAGCATCTTGTTTTTAGATGGCACTACGGATGTCACATCCCCAAGCTAAGACATTAGAGAGAGATGCCCTGACTCATTACTGCTGTACCTTGTTACTCAAGCAGACTGATTTCCAAGCCAGGACAGGGGTCAATGTCTTCTGCTTTGCACAAGTCCCACCAGCTCATCCTGATGCTGGTTAGGATGCAAAGTGAGGTGTGAGGAGACAGGAGAGGAAAAGTTTCTGAACTGCCAGACCTTAGAGTTGTGGGATTAACCACGCTCACACCAACAGATTAGGGTCATTAAAGTAGTAATTAAAAAAGGGAGAGTCCTACTGTGAATAATGACAGGTGCTTCACACTTGCAGGTGCCTGGTTCCTGTGGTGGAGGCTAAAAGGTGGTGAGATAGCAATGAGCACTGTTTTTGCGGAGGTCTCCAAGGCAGGAGAAGCCTTCATCCTTTTTATACCTTTCTTGCTGCCTGAAAACAGTGGTAAACACAGAAACGTGCATGGGTGAGTGTCTGGATTACCCTGGATTATGTCCCCAATACCCATGCTGCAGAACCCTGTGCAGAAAGGTGGTTGTGGTAGAAGCCAGGGTAAGAACCTGCTCTCTGGGCTCCCACATCCCCACTCAGTTATTACCTCCTTAGGTGAGCTCAGCTTCCCCGGCTTCAAAATCAGGATAATGTTTACTTTGCTCACAAGGGTGTGGAAGAATAATTAATTAATGTTTATGAAGTGCTTTCAGATCCCCGAATAAGAAGGGTGAGATAAGCCATGAAGATTCATGAGGTAGGTGCAAAGTGTTATGATGAATTATTGTGATTTGAAGGTAAATTATTGTTATTGCTGCCTAATAAGCAGATACAGCCATTGGCCTCAGATAACCTGATTTCTAACCCTGTTAGCTTCTTTTTTTCTCCTTATTCCCAACAAGAGCATGGTTTCACCCCGCTATGCACACCCTGTCGACCATGATAACCCAATAGGTCATATGGGGCTGACCCATCCGGCCCAGCTTCTGGTGGGAAGAAGCAGCATGGTGCAGCCTGCCCAGTGCTAGCACAGATGAGATTTGCAGTGGGGCAGCTTCTCAGCTGAAATGGCATCTAGGGGCTGCAGACAACTCTTCCTTTGCAATGGGGAGCATCACCAGAAACTCAGCCTGTCCAGCTTCAATTGGCAAACTTGCTGGGTGAGCTTCTTCAAAGACTGTTGCAGGTCAGAGGTGTGAGTGCCTGGACACGATCTCACTGCTTGTGGTTACCATCCCTCAGATGGGCTGGGGAACATGCCCATGTGTGTGCCTCTAGCCCAGCCTTTGCTTAGAAAGACTTAAACCTCTGATTAAGACCTTGCACTGGTCAAGGGTTAGTAGAGCATGGGGGAAGTAAAAGAGCAAACAGGCACACGGGACCTCAGACCTGCTCTAAACTGGGCTGGAAACAGTCTTTAGGCAATTTGGCCATCTCTGCCTTGAAATCAAAGCAAATGTGACCTGTTTTAAACCAGTGTGAGTAACGTGAATCCCAGGCAGGTGTGAGCAGGTTTTTCCAGTTCTCGCTGCAGTGCTTCCCCTTCCTTCCCTGCTCAGGCTCCCAGTTTCACACTGGGAGGACACCAGAATCTGGGGAGGAGCACAGCTTCACCCTTTGGGACACCTTTTCCTGCTCTCCACCCATACCATTCCCATTGATCCCAAACTGCTTTTCCAACACTTCTCTTCAGAAGCCACTTGCCAGCCTGTGCTCTCAGAAACTCCCACATTACATCCAGCCAGCCCCACAATCTCCAACTTCACGTTCCTCTCACACCACCAAAACAAGAGGTCCTCTCTGATGGCCTCGCTCTGCTGCATTGCTGGTGGCAGGCGAGTAGAGCACAGTCCTGCAGCAGCTCTCTGCCTTGGCAGGACCCAAGTGGGGACATCGGGCTGAAACGGGGAGGGTCACAAGCCTGAATTGCTTTGGGTACTGACTTGGACACCCAAGACCACCTCTAGACACAAGCCTGAAAAGGACAGGCAAATTCTCTAGTTTCTAATTGTCCTGTATTATTTTTATACTCAAACCATTTTTTTAAATTTTATTTTTTCCCCTCCTCAGCTAGGAAGACCGCAGTTAGGCATGAAGACCCTAGTTCAGCAAGACAGTTACACCTGAGCTAGAATCCCTCACTGAAGACTTAAATCTCTGCAGAATAACAATAGTTATCCATAGATATTTCAAGTCCTAAGTGGGTCCTATATGCACCTAAAACACAGAAAGAATAATGCCTAAATAAGGAGGAGCAGTTGTTTTTTTTTTCCTCTTTGGCAAAATGATGCAGTTTTGCTTTTAATTTTAAAGACAACTTAAGGGTCTAATCAAGGAACTAATATTTTGTTAGCTATTGATTTTACATGAAGATTTTATTTGTCAGGATACCTTATTTTCTCTCCATGTCTGGCCTGCTTGAGCAGCTTAGGTAATGTGTCTCAGCCAACATGTATCTCAATTCACTTGGAAAGACAGAGAGAAAATAGATTTTATTACCTACTATGCTAACAATAAATAGCACCCAATGCCTACAAAGTATTGCTGTATTCTTAATCCAAGGTTTTCTAGTAACTACATAAATCATGCAAAGTTGCTTTTCCATTTGTATGTTAGCAGCATGCCTGAAATAGATATATCATCCAGCAGATGCACATTCAGCATGTATCTTCCTTTCTATTGGAAGGTCAGTAAATTGGCTTTCGCTTCCATAATGCTGAGCTCTTGGCAATTTTTGAGCACAGCCGTACTCGGCACATGGCAGGCAGCTCTAATAACAGGTGATCTAAGCAAAAAGGCTGCCCTTTTTTAGGATTTAGGCTGCCCTTGCTCGCTGAGATTTTCCACCTCCTAATAGTCAAGATTTGCCTTCAGGCTGTGGGTTACTTAAAGAAGTCAGGGGAAACCCAGCACTGATGAGGCTCTGCAAGGTGCTGCCTGTCTTCTGCACCTTGTGTGAACAGCATAGCCCCAAAACACATGCAACAGCCCCAAGAAGCACATGCCACAACAGATGTTGGCACCTCCAAAGGGCTCTCTGAAGGGTCCTGAAGGGTCCTGCTTTCCCTATCAAGTGTCACCCCTTTTCCCACCGGGCATGGGAAATATGCCTGCCTGGCATTCAGAGAAAGTGGAAAACAGCTGAACAGCCAGAAGCTTTAGACTGTACAATGCCTGGAGCACATCGTCCTCAATGAGGGGGAATTTTAGAAAACACCACCTTTGTGAAACCAGAGAGAGAAGACAATACAGAGCCTGGCATGGGCAATGAAATATGTATGTACCTAGGACCTCATCCAGCTCTTTCCAGCCACTGTACCTCTTGCCTTTGCATTCAAGGGGCTCTGGATTCCATCCAAAAAAAGATGGAGGGGAACAAACGTAGCCCTGGCAACCCCACTGAGGGCAGGGAGGAACAAAGAGGACCCCCCGGGCTGAATTTGTTTCCATTTTTAATCCTTATCTATACCCATCACCCCCATGCATGGAAAGAGGCTTCTCAGCTGTATAGATTTGCATTGCTATGGGAGTTTGAAGTGATAAAACATTTGGCCTGCCTATTCAGAAGCAATTAGTGATTCAAAGCAGCCTCAGACATCTTAAAGGGGCCTGCTTTTCCAAGAGACAGGTGTTCTGAGCTGACTTCAGGCAAAGATTGAGATTTTTAGAAAAAAGTAGTCACTGATTGCTTGGAAATATACTTCCTTCAAGTCTTAGTATGGAAAAAAAATACTGTACAGAAAATTCCAGTTTAAGCTTGAAAATTCTGGGGGTGGGGAAAAGTGGCTAAATTTACAGTGCTGGTAGAAGTTAATGCTTTACCTATCTATTGAACACATAGAATTCATATGTTGCTTTACCAGGTTAAGGATTTCCCCTCCACCACCACCAGCAATGCAGGCAGAGCCACCTCCCAGCCCCATCCCAATGAAACATCAGCTCCAAGCAAGAATATCTTACCCAGATATACCCAAGGAGGAGCGGTGGGTTTTTTTGAGCGTTGTTGCTCTTAGACTTTTAAATCCAGCTAGGCAAAAGGGCAGTCCACACCAGCCTTCAGTTTGACTGCAGGGACCAGCACATCCTTGCTGCCACTGTTGCAGGGCAAATCCGGGGAAGGAGCAAGACCTGCACCACAGCACGTGCTGTTACAGTCTCTGGCAGCACGAAAAACTCTGGTAAAGCAGCCCAGGGATGCTTAGCTTTCAGGGTCCCTTGGGAAAGGCAGGAAAATCCATGCCAAAGGAGAGCTTGCCCATGCAAAAGAGACATCAGGGCAGGGCAAGATGGTTTACAAATGTCCAACACAGAAGGGAAAACATCCACTCTCCCTCTGAAGGAATTTTCCTATGGTGTCTCCCCTACACAGTTCCTTTTCTCCCCCTATAAAGAGAGAACATAAATAAGTGCCTGCAACAAGGCAACTGAGAGCAAAGTGAGGCTTTTGCTTGATCCTGCAGAGGCTACAGCTCCTCCCTATCCCCACGCTGCTGAGTTACGCTGACACAACCGCTGAATTGCTGGATATAGGAGAAGGAAAGGGATGAGGAGGAGATCTCTTAACTTCCATCCAGAGGCATCTTCTGCTTCCCACTGTACAGTGCACAGCACCCTGCAAAAGCATCCCATTCAGCCAAAGTTGTTTCCACTACATGTACCACGTTGCTTGGGGGCTGCCCCCAGGGCTTTGCCAGGCAGAAAACAGCAGAAGACTGCAGGAAAAGGTAGGGCTGAGTTTTAAAAAAAAGAGGATTTCTTCAAGAGAGTGCTCGAAAGCTAACAGGGCAGAGGGCCACAGCTGGCTGGGGGTGCATTTTAAACAGCTTTTTAATCCAAGAGCAGATATATCCGTCATCGTCTCTAACATCTGCCTGGCAAGTGGGATGGGTGGGGACAGTAATCTCCCAGGCTGTTACATGCAGACTAGGAGAGAAACTCAGCAGCAGATAGATTTGGCATCCCTCAGGGGTTTTGAAGGTGAAGCACTGATTGCAAATGGGTGCTGCTTGGCTCCGGCAAGCAGTGGAGGAACACCCAGGTGGTGCAGATACCCCCCTCTCCCCATAGCGCCGTGGGAGTTAAACACTCATTAGGGGAAAAAAATACCCTCCACTACACGTAGCTCTGCAAGGCTTAAAGAGCATCTCAGGCTGCTCAGCTCCAGAGCTGGGTTTGTGTGATTCAGTACAAGTCTCCCGCTGAGCTCAGAGCCTGCAACATGCACCTGCACACGTATGGGAACGTCTCCTACCCCAGAAGGTTTCAGCCTGGAGAAAACTAATAAAAAGAGAGAGAAAAGACACTTCTTTCTATTCCCAAATGGAAAACTAAATGCTCAGAACCAGCCTAAAAGCAAAATAAACAACATGCAGACATCAGCCTGCACTTTTAGGTGCACAACTAGTCCCAGCTGATTTTTGCCTGAGCTATAAAGTATTAAAGGCAGAGGCTTGAATCACAACCACTTTCCCTGGTCCCTGGCTGCTAAACCTGCACTTCCCTGCCTGGGCAGAAACTGCTGATGTACTTGGTCAAAACAAAGGGCCAGACCTGCAAACCCATCCCAAGTTCTCTTCAGACGGTGCTACCTCTGCAAGAATAGCTTAGAATTTAGGGCAAGATTGTAAGTGCATGTGAAATGCAGGAAGAGGCAGCGAGGAGAATGCCATACATGTTGTGGAAGAGGATCAAGACACCCGTTTGAGGCTGATCTCAGAAGACCTGTCAGCCCTCATGGCATCTGCTGTGTTTCTTGTCACCCCAACAGTAGCTGATTACATGGATATCTCACTTTTCTTAGCACATACACATGCACCATCAGGTTTTAACTCCCGCTGTTGCGAAGACACGTTAGAAGTGTGACCCAGAAACTCTGCAAAGGTTCAGGCAGCAAAGCATACCAACAATTTACTTCTTCAATCTCACACTTTGGGACTGTGCTACTTTTTGAGTTGACAAACTGGTGTGGTATCAACAGAGTATTAAAATGCCAGAAGTTCTTCCACAAAAATCAGATGTCAGAGAGGATAAACCAAGTCTAAAGGTAGCTACAGGAAGGACTTTCCTAGATCCTTTTCCTAGATCCTGGGACCCTCAAGACCATGTAGCCGTCACTTGGAAAATCTCACCAAACAAGAAGTAAGAGGAGGTACAGCAGAACTGGTAGGTCTGGAAGTGGTTCAGGAGACCATCTCCAACCCACTGCATCCACCCACTGTTCAACCCCTTCCTCGCAGAAGAAATTTGCAGTCACTTTGGTTCACTCATGTGACAAGTTTTTCCTCCCCTTCCTCTACTCAGGTGTGACCATGTCAGCTGTTTTTCAGTCAAGAGGATGCTTTGCACTGAAGGGATCTGGAGACAAGCCTTGTAATTAGAAGATGGGTGCCTCCTACCAGTTAACCCCTCCTCCTTCCTCATTTAGCCTGGGAGATGTATAGCCAGGTTGTTTATATTGCCCATACAACTTATCATTTTTGCATAGTGCTTTCCATCTTCAAAGTACTTCAGCAGGCGTTTTGCAAGCTTCTTCCCAAGCCTCATGTGACAAAGGCTTTGGAAAGGGGATAGAAGGAGAACAGAGGAAAGGAAAGCTAAATAATTTGGCCCGAGACAAAAAATGCTGGCAGTAGAGTGAGGATCAACACTCAGCAGCTCCTGCCATTGAATCGTGTGCTCTGAACTTTGCCTGTACCTCACTTTTCACACTCAAAAACGGTGTTATGAAGCCTGGTGCCCCACCTTGGTACCAGAGAGCAAATTGCAAGGAATTTGCTTCAGTTCTGTACTCTTGTGGTCATAGCCACTGGACCAAGTGGTCCTACACCAGTGATTATAATAAATAAATTCAAACATCTGGCAGTGGTTAGTAAAACCACGATCAGCACATACTTCCCTTAACAGTACCACAAGAAAGAGAAGGGAAAGGATCTATCCATGATCTCTCCCATCCCAGCTTATATTTTGGCCTGGTTAAAGCAGGCAGTGGTGGCCTGACAGCTTGTGCTGCCCCCTTGATCATGCTGGCACTAGTCTTGGTGCAGAGAACTGGATCAAGGACTGATCCAGCTGTAGAAAGAAAAAAAAAACAGGGGAGAAAATGGTTATTTTTTTCTGCCAGACCAGTGCCTCTGCATCAGGCACTCAGGGAAACGCTCGTGCCAACACAGGGGAAGGTAGAGGAGTGAGTGCTTGGATCAGGATGGGGGTGAGAACAGATTAAATCACCTTTCCCATTGCTAATTTAGCAGTTGAGCAGCTCCAGGCATAGAAACATAGAATCATGGAGAACGGCTTGGGTTGGAAGCGATCTTAAAGATCATCAAGTTCCAACCTTCCAGCCATGGGCACGGACACCCATTATACCAGGTTGCTCAAAGCCCCCTCCAGCCTGGCTTTGTTGGTGGAGCCACAGGAAGCTGGACCAGCACTGTCATTTTTATTGGCCTGTACCTGGAAATATCTGTTCAGTTGCCCAAAATTCATAATATATTGATAAACCTGTTACATCTTTATGATCATCAGCACTCCTGACTTGCTAAGCCCCTTAAAGCATTGTCGAGCCAAGAGCAGCCCCTCTCCTGGGTGGTCCCAGGATCACAAACTACTTATTTTCCCCCTGTCACTGAAAGAATCTCATACTGAAGATTGTTTTGCTGGTTTCACTGCAATTTTTCTCTCTTACTACACAGGGAGAGAAAGCTCATTAAGAGAGAGAGAAGGGACATACTCCCCGTCTTTGTCTCTTAATCATGAGGCAAAATGAAAAGGCTCTAGCAGATAACAAGCATTCCCAGTACTAGACCCACCTGATGAGCTTCTCCCTTGGGTGAGGTGAGCAACACATTCAGCCCCTTGGCTCTGCTGGGAGAGCCCCTACCTAAACCTGCCTCTTGCTCTCCTGCCTGCAGTGTGCATCAAGGCTCTGCCCCCCACTTTGCTTCCACCCTCCCAGCCGTGAAAGAGGCATAATGCACACAGCTTCTTTCCCAAAGCCCTCCAGGACCTGCTGATGAAGATGCTAGAGGCATTAGAAGACTCTAGAATCACCATTGCTTTGGGGATTACTCCTTTCTGGGGTAGGAGAGGGTGGCAATTACAGGAATCAAGTCTCCAGCCCTTTCCTCCACAAGCAAGAAGAGCAAAGCAATTTGGGCTTCTCCACTGACAGCTATGCAGGACAAACAAACACAAAGTGCCGAGGCTGGAGACTGCAAGCGCTGGGGTGATGCAGAGCTGGAGACAGCCCTAGACGTGAGGGCTAGGTGAGGACTATCAGCTCTGCATACGCTCAGGGTGAGTAACATCCTGAGGAGCCCAAACACACTTGAAGAGGGCTGGGACTCAGGAAATCTTGCCCAAGGGCCAACAGGGCTCTAGTGAGTGACCGCACTAACTCCTGCAGATCCCACATTCATTAAAAGTAAAATTAATGTCTCCCTTTAATAACCTTGTTAATGATGTCTGCTCTCCTAGGAACCAGGATTGCTTGGGGCTGATGTCTATGGAGAAGACCTGAGCATATGCTGAAGCCTCCTGGTGGGTGAGCTTTGCTAGGGTGCCTCTGCTCTGAGGACTCCATAGTGTCTAAGAGAGGTTGGGTCTATGCTGAGCCAGACTTGACGAGTGAGTCTGTCTTTCTCTTTCCTACCCTCAGGACCCACCTTTGGGACACTTGTAGTTGTCCCAAAGCAGAGAGTTTCTACTTCTCAATAGTGTTTAAAGGGTAGAAAGAGAAGGAAGGGGCACAGACTGACAAGAGCACAAGTCTTACCATGACTATCTCTCCTTTAAGAAAGCAAGAGGCAAGGAAACAGATTAAGTGTTATTTTTCCTGCTAAGAAGAAGTGGTAATTTCCTGGCCATGATTCAGCGCTGTCATATGGAGTCAATGACTGTCCTTTATAAACCTCACAGCTTTGCCTTTAAAACACCGCTCATGACAACACACCTCTGGAGGTAAGGTGCAATTACCTGGGAGTTCACTAGCTCATTGCTAGCAATTACCCAACTGCCTTGTGTCCCATCAACCCACCCTAATCACCACATCATCACTACAGCCCTAAGACTGGTAGCTCCTACTCTTAACAGTAAATATCATCATTAAACATCTGGGAGTGAATTTACTACCAGCCACAGAGTGATTACTTGCTGGGGTCATTGCAAACATGCAAACTGAGCAGAAAGATTGTTATAAAATACGATCCCACTCAAATAAAAGCAGATGCTATTAGTGAGCAACAGACAATGTTTATCCATAAAACACCAGGAAAGACAAGTTATTTAATGACTATCTGGGAAAGTCCTGCTTCACTGGGGCTAGTGCTCCCAGTTCATAAACTGCCTCGACAGAACTGTTTAGGAGATAGAGAGAGAGCTGAATTTATTCCTGTTATGGCCTGCAAGGTGTAAGTATGTTTTCCTCTCTCCTGGGTTTCAGACTGACATTACTGTTCATGGGTTTAATAAAGCCTGAAGAATGTACTTGGCTTAACTCTTCAGAGAAACAAGGCTCATTTGAACTAACGGGAGCAGAGAGAACTATTGGTCCATACAGGAGCAGCATCACCCAATCCTACGTTGTTGAACTTTGAAAATTGGCTCTAAAACATGATTGTTGAAAAAAATAAATTCAAATACCCAATCCATTTAACTGACCTTTAGGATTCCAGGTTCATCTAGGTCAACCCTCCTCTAACTACACGGGACAGATGTTTTTCTTTAACTGTTATTTAGATACAAAAAGCATCATTGATTCTCACAGATCTAGTAACTGAGCCGTCTAGGAAAAACCTATACTGCTCTACAGCTCCCCTAAAATTGTGAACTCTGGCAACACTGCAAGATGTAGCATCTTTTTTTTTTTTTTTAAACTGACAACTTATGCTATGTATTCCCATTTCAACAGTGAAAAATTATCTATGCAACAGGTACGACCCTTTCCCTCTCCCTAATCCCCCCTCCAGCCCTGGGATGGGCTGGCTATGCTAATCTTACACCTTCAGGTCGCCACTGCAAATCCAGGTCAGCAATAACCAGCAATTTGCTTCCCTTCACAGGACTACTTGGTGATTGCACCATTGGTTTGAGGACTCCTTTGGCAGAGCAACCCTTGTTGTGTCCTGTTCCCTAAGTCTCTGTATGGAAAATAGTCTGGGAAGGCTCCTATGCTCCATCACCCCACTCCAGGGACAGATCCAGCTGTGATCTGGCAGCAGAGTGGAGGGAAACAGCTGGATGGCTGCAGCCACTGACCCAAAGCACGGGCCCTGTGCCAGGTGTACTCCCAAGAAGAGTCTGGACAAAGCCTCCAAATGTTGTTTCAGGGGTGGGGCAAACCAAATTTGTCCTCTCAGCCTGAGGATCCTCCCCTTCTGCTCCAGCTTTGCTTGACACGCTGTTGGCAAAACCCTCTGCTTATTTTGTGGTGTCCCTATGCCTTTGCCTGCTTCATGAAGATGCTGAGGAACTGCTCTACTGCTACATGTATGAGGATAGGAGGGATCTCCAAGTCGCCTCGTGCCTTTGGGTCCCTGGAAAAGGTTTGCTCAGAGAGCCATCAGCCCTAATAAATAACACAAGCCTTGAGCCAAAAGGTCTTGGCATTGTGAACATGCTCTGTCCCCAACTCGTGGGACCAAGGCTTTTCTGAGTCATAGTGTTGCTTTTCAACACATGCTACAGAACCCACGCATGATGCCAACCCTTCTGCAAGCACATAACCTGCCACTGAGCCACAAGACTCCTCTAGGATGGACTCCCCCTGTGGAGGGGGTTTCTCACCTTGGACAGTTTGGAACTGCCCCATCATTAATGACTGGCATGTGGTTACATACATGTGGCTCTGCCAGTATTGATGGGTGCAAAATGTGCTGCCTTCCCATGTAGGCAAGTGTCCCTCCCCCTGCCAGCTCCTCGAGTCACTGCTCCCATCTCCCAAGCGGAGGAAAAAGTCCTTTCTTTACAGCAAATCCCCCTGCAATGCCCCTCCTTTCCTTGCCCTGGGGACTCTTCCCTCATCACCCCCCAGGTGGATGGACTCCAGGGGGATGGGCATGCAGGTAGGTCATGCAGAGGCAAAAGCAGAGAAGCTCTCTATCAGCAGGAAAAGCTCTTCTATTTCAATTTAAAACCACCTTCATCTAGCACAGCGCCTAGCCCTGGTTGTCCTGCAGGATTTTTAGCAGTTTGACTAATCAAGCAAATCCAAACGTACCCGAAATCACTCACTCCATCCTCTTGGGGCAAGCAAGCTGACTGCATCACTGTCTGAAGACCCCTTGACTCCCCTCTCCCACACTGCTTCTCCTTGAGCATCCCTCCCACAAGCCCCACTGAACAGTTACTTTCAAGACCCCCCAAAACTCCAGTGATTTCCCCTGTGCCCCCCACACCAAGAGTAATTTCCCCTGTGCCCCCCACACTTAAATCCAGCTCCTCTGCTGCTATTGCTGCCTTGGGAGTGCAGGTGCCTCTTCAGCAACGTACAAAGTCAATGCCACCAGACACCGGCTGTGCAAAATGAGCAAAATGCATCCCAACTGCAGAGCTGGGACTGTGATAGGGGCTGGGACCGCGCAGGGGGTACCTGGAGGAGGAGGGCCTGTGGCCCCTGCACTGCTCCTTGCTCGGTGGTGCCTGCCTTTCCCCAGCGCCCGCTGTACTCCCAGAGTGGGGACGAGAAAGTCTGGCTCCTCTGCTTCTCGTTGCCAGGACACCTCGGCGTTCAAACCCGAGCTGGGACCAATCAGCCCTGGGGCCAGGGAGCACCAGCCCCACGTCATCCACTGCCGGCGTTTATTTGAGCGAAAAAGCGTGACAGCAGTCACACAGCCCGTGGAGAGCTGCCTTTGTGCGGGTGGGCTCTGCCCCCACCGCTGCCGCTTACTGGAAACCTCTTGTCTTGGGCTGCAGAAAACAAAAGAGCCGCGGAGAAGGGAAGGGAGAAGAGCTCTTCACTCCGACTGACAAAACTGAGTTAAAAAATCTGGGCACATCCTCTCTCTCCACCTCCCAGCTCCAGCCCAGACTCTACTGGCCACCTCACCAGGGAGAGAGAAAGTGCCCAGCTCATCTCTGCCCAGGAGTGATGGAGCTTCCCCAGCACTAGCCAAGCTGCTTCTCATACTCCCAGGCGCACTTCCACCTGCCCAGTCTACTGCCCCAGACCACACAGTGCAAGAATGGAACCACAGATCCCCCACTTCAGGGGTGCTTTCTGGCTCACCTGAGGTTGCAAGAACATGTTACCTCCCAGCCAAGCCCTGCAAGATCTTTTCTGCAGAGCCCAGGGCAGCAGCCCTAAGGCTCTCGTGAGCACAGAGGACTTAAGTGCATGGTGCACATAGACCATCCCTGGTGCTGGCTTCCCTGCTCAAACCCATGCAGCTGCTACCAAGGTGCACACCCGAGTGAAAGAAGCAGCCACCTTTGCTCCTTGGGTGCCAGTGATGGGAACTGGTGCATTTCAATTGCCCACAGCTGGGGAGGATCAGACCCACCAGGCTTCTTCCCAAGGTGGGATAGGTCCAGGTGCAGATACTGAAGAGAGACTTCCATATCACCTTGGTGGTTGGTGGTAAGGGGACAGACAACAGGGGTGATACCAGGGACCCCGATGTCCTGGCAGAGCTCTTCCCCTTGAGCCTCTCTGACCCTCTCATCCAGACATCTATGAAGGTCTTCCTCCTGCTCATGGGATGAAGTCTCAGGATAACATTCTCCATGCACAGAGTAGATGCTGAGCCTCTGGATAAGTGTACCTGGTTTCTGCTAAGCCTGCTGCCCGTCATTTATTCTCCCAAGTAGAAGACAGCTGAGGTTTTGCCAGCCCCCAAGAGAAGATGACCCAAAATGTGGTCCGAGCATGTTGGCGGGAGGGAGGAACCATAGGATCGGCTCCATGTGTTGCTGCACCTGACTCACCTTTCCATTATACTGCCTCCCAAATGCTCACTTCATCCATTAATTAGCTACACCGCCGAGGTGCAATCCACTCTCCCCACCAGCACTCGGGCTGGTTTGCTTGCCACCCAGTGCCAGCAGCAAGGCTGGCTCCTCGCCCTGCTCTTCTCTGCAGATGAGATGTAGCAGCCTTTTCTCAGTGGCCCTACACGTGGTCTGTACAGTAGCAGGCACCAAAACCATCTTCCTCATCCTTGGGCCCGATACAGTATCTCATGAATGAGGTATGATTGAATTAAGGACGTGGTTTCTGCAGAAGACGGTGCACATAAGGCTCTAAAGGACTTGAACTCGTTCATTTTCAGGACACAGGCACAGTTAATTTGTGGTGACTTTATGGAGCAAACACACAGGGAGGCGTCCATGTGGCTCTGAGGTTAGTTGGCTCCTCTGTGGCCTCAGCCTCCAGCGGTGATGGTAGGACCACGGTCACAGATTTCCCCCTTTTGGCTCAGATTTCTCCATCGACTCAACGTAGGAGAAGAAGGGGAATGACAAACACAGAAAGCAATGGGATGGATTTCATCCCCTCACTGGCTTCACCAGTTACGAAGCTCGGGGCAGGTGGTAGCTGCCTGGCAGGGCTTCAGCCCCACTGGAGCACACAGTGCAGGAGGGTGGAAACAGCAACATTTCTGGGAGTCCTCTCAAGGGGGACAGACAATGTGGCAAGAGAGCAGGTGTGTATCAGCAGGGAGTCAGGTGGATATGAAAGGATATCCCCACCTGTGCTGTTAGTAAAGCAGTAGGACCTGGCTGGCTGGGCATTGCTGTGGTGTGGCAGCACACATCAGGGAGCTGCAACATTCAACCCATGCAAAAGGCAAGCGGCCAGCCCTGGCCAGCGGTGAGACTTGCGGAGGAGGCTGTCGGAAACACTGAGCTGGCATTGTACCAGCATCTTTCTGGGGAAGATAGAGCCATTTATTTCTTGCACATGATCTGAAGTGTTCCCCTTTATCCTCTACCCATCTGTCCTCTCTTGAGCCAGGAGTGAACTTCCAGCCCCCCAACTCACCATCTCTTATCTCAGGTTTTAACATCGGCAGCTAATCTTGCATCCAGTCTCCTGGGGAGATTTTCAGTCAATGGAAAAAACACACTTGAGAGTGACTTCTCTCTTAGGCAGCTGAGTCAGTCCCTGGAGGTGCCATCTCCCTCCTCCACATAGGCAGCAGCCAGGTGTAACCAGGCATAGTCAAGTGCCTCATGTTAGGTGGGAGACAAGTCCTGCCTCCAGGCAAAATCAAAGGATGTGAGATACCAAAATACTCCAGAGCATCTGACTCTCACTGCTTAGCTAGAAGCTACCATCAAACAGCCGCATGCATTTTGTCCACCTATGGGCAGCTCTAGTGGATTGGGTGACTGAGCTCAGCTCCCTCTGGGACGCTCCTGCTGCTGCTGTCAGCATCGGCAGGGAGCACAAAAAAAGAGAGCCCTTTTGCAGAGCTCTCCTGCAACTGAGCTGCCAGCAAAGCTGTGGGGTTGCTGGACAAGGGACATCCATCCAGACAGGTGGGACATCTGACCAGGGACCTCTTGGAAGGGTTATAATGAGGGGGGTCTCAGCAGAAACCTCCTCCACCATGTTGCTGTGAGTCATGTCATGTGACAAGGCTAAAAGATAGCAATGACACATGCTAAACTCACCCAGTGGTGGAGCAGAGTGGACCCCATCGGTTAACCATCCGTGACAGCAAGCAGGTAGTCTTTTCCAGGGCCCAGCGCCTCAGTTTTGTCCCTTCTTGCTTCTCCAAGCAAGATCTGCTCTGCCTGTTATACTTGCAGATGTCCCATCCACAGCCACACAACAGGACATGCACTGGTGCAGTGGCACGATAAGGCAGTATCTGGATGCAGCAGCACAGCGTGATTTCCCTTCAAGTGGTTATTCCTTTGGGAACTGCCCAAAATCCCCAGCCAGCCACTGGCAGAGCTGGTGGGCTGGTAGAAGGAGAGAAATACATCAGCTGTTTCTGGAGGGGCTGGGAGAGCGCCCAGCGGTTATTGATTTGATTCTTCATTCAATGTGTGTTTGGGTGAAGCAACTCAGAACTGTCCCATCAATTCAAAGTTGCGTAATAATATTAGCCCCAAAACTCTGGAACTTGGTCCATCTTTCCTAGCAGATCCCTTATTCTGAATCAGTCTCTAAGTAACAACAATAAAATGATCTTGGCCTGATACACCAAAGCCTAAAACCCTAAAAGTCTGAGGTTTTTGCTATCACTTTTCTCTGGACAAGAATGCCCTATGTGAGCATGCCAAATACCTGATTCCCCATTTCCCCTTTACCTCAAACAAATAAACAAATAATAAGAATAAAGTGCACTTAAGAAAATATATATATTTGATAAGGACATCAAAAAAAAAAAAAAAAAAAAAAAAAA
>VZRU01007886.1:48468-105590 GCA_013398155.1 Pedionomus torquatus
AAAAAAAAAAAAAAAGGAAAAGGAAAACCTGCAATCCCCTTTTGCTTTCAGAGCCACCAAAGCCCAGAAAAGTGCTAGGGGTGAGGAGCAGGGTTGTGTTGGCAGTACCAATGTGAGAAGAGTGTACATGGAAGGAACCATGACCTCTGCTTTTGCACATGGACACTGCATCCTTAGAACAGATAGCGTGAAATTTCTCAGTCCAGTCATACCTCCAAGAAATCTCTGCCCTCCCCACATCCCCTGCTCTCAGGTGATCATCTTTTCTTTCCTGTACTTTTGATTTAGCTGATGTCTTCCTCAAAGAAGTTCCTCCAAGGTAGTGTTCACACTCTCTCTCCGTTCCCCTTGAAGGATTTTCCTTCCCCATCAGATTTGGTTTTCCACATGCCTAGTGGGAACTGGAATGAGGGTAAACACGGGTATTCGTGCACATCTCCATCTACGTATCTATTTGTCTCACAGGTAAGATGCAAACCCTGCTGTGAATAACAGCTTTAACCATGGCAACGTGCTCCCAAATTACAAACACAAAACCACTGAGTTTGTGAAAAGGCTGAAAAAAAGCATGAAAGGAGGAAAGGGACTTGGTCCATCAAGGCACATCAAGAGCCAGGCACATGGGCGTGGGTTGAGCAGTCAGATGGGAGGGATGTTGTAACCCCTTCATGGAATCACGGAATTGTCAGAGTTGGAAGGGACCTCTAGAAATCATCTAGTCCAGCTACCCCAGAGTTGGGACTCCCTTCTCCCTCTCTTTCCTCTCTTTGTACTTACATCTCAGCATCTTGCTAAGAGGAGGTCTTATTACGCCACCTTTGCCACCACTGGGCTTGATAGACCTGGAATAGACCTTGCTGTGCCACAATACATTGCAAGTGAAGATCCCAGTTGCTTGAAAATTACAGCGCTGCATCATGGCATGGCCTGATGGGAAAAATTAGACCAGTGGCGTGATGCTGTTGTTTTGGTTCCATCCTCCTCCCGTGAGATGAGCTGCACAGCTCAGGCTATGAAACCCAACAGCCCCTTCTTTGGATATGGGGTACTCTAGTTCCCTTCAAGCCAGACACCAACACCTACCTGAGCTCATAGGACAGCTTTGAGCCTACTTGCGGGCTGGATGAATCAATACATCATTTTCCCTTTTGCACTGATTTACTTGTGGAGAGGACAGAGATCGTGGCTGGTATGGAGGACAGAGAACATTGCAGCTGTAGAGAAAGCACCTGCAACGCAATGGGTGAAGACCCTGACCTCGTCATGTAAAGCACTGAACAGGCAAGCCCCTGTCATACAGAGACTGCAAGCTGAAGTGGCAAGATTGATGAGGGGTGGAAGAGAGCATCTGTATTTTCTAAGAGGATGTAGAGGAGTGGAAGGTTGTGTGACCTGCCCACAGTCAGCGCAGATGCCCATGGCAGAGTCAGAAGTGGACACAGCCCCTCTGCTGCTGTGGCTGCTAATATTCTTAAGACACCACCAGAAAATTGTGACTGACACCTGGTCTTGCTTGACTGGTCTCTCTCCTCTGAGGTGGGAGGTGAATCTGGACAAAGCAAGAGCCTTTTGCTAGCCACAGCTAATATGTCATAATTTCTGCATGATTTTGTCCCTAGAGTGACCTCAGACCTGCTTTTAAAGGGTGATGTGGGTTGTTTTGCTTATTCTTGGTTAAAATCCAACAAGTCTTTTCAGCCTGCAAAGCGTGAAGGAGATGGTGATGAAGCATGCTGTCTGGAGACAGTGAGACTGGAGGTGACAGCCGTTGCTTAGGAAAGCTGTACCCGTGCAAATCAGGGAGAGGAGAGAAATCAGAGCAGTGTGGGGAGAGAAGAACCTTCAAGGATAACTGGTGAGTGAGGCAGAGGGGTGCTGAAGGGTTAAAGGGTTTTACTGAATGCACAGAAGAGACTAAATGGATCAGAGAGTAAAAATCCAATTAAGAGATCTAACAGGAAGAAGCCAAGCCCTGAAACAATAAAGATAATAGTTTTAGCTGCCAAAGAAAAGATTAGAACTGAGTGGTGAGAGCAGATTTGTGGTGGGGCCAAGAGGAAGGAAAAATTGTAGCAAAAAAAAAAAAAAGGCAAAAAAAAAAAGGCAAAAAAATTTCTTATTCCTCAAGACAGATTCACATTGCAGCCTCACCTGCATCAAAGTTCATCCGGGGACACAAACTGTGTGGCTAGCTCTTGTTCTTGTTCTTATAATAGGCTAAATGCCTTCAGAGAAGTTTGGAGTTTCAGCTTGAGTTCATCACTGAATTATCAGCATGAAATAAGTGAGGGGTGCATTGACCACAGTGAGGTTTGTTTGCTTGTTTTGCTTTTCTATGTTTTCTTGTAAACACAGTTTACTTGAGATAAAAGCAAAGGAAGGATCTGGTATAGCACTATATGTATTCCCTTCAGCTCTCAGATGACACCAGGCTCTCACCTATGATCCCTTACACACCATGGGGTCCTGCAGGAAAACTGAGCAGATTTAACACTGGGAGGATGGCTTTGCGATCAAGAGACAGCCCAACGCTCATAAGAACACCCAGACATCCACTCTGTCATTCAGAAGAGAGAGTCCTGGATAAAAAAATAATAATAACAAGCTGGTTATGCATGGTACAGGGTGCCAATTACTTAAGCAAACGGGATCACAGGCACTGGCACCGCCAGTGGCCAAGAAACAGCAGCATCTGGAGGGAGAAGAGCTGCAGGGCAGGCATACTCGCCAAGCCACTGCGCTGACCTGCGCCCCAAAAGGCACCTCTTTTCAGCCTCAAACCTAAAACATAATAGGTCAACATGGAGAAGGGGATGGGGGAGGATCAAAGGTCTGGAGGAGCTTCCTTGCAAGCGAGGACTTGTTCACACCAGGACTCCTCAGTCTGGAAAAGACATGACTGAAGAAGTTATGGTAGAGAGTCACAAAATCAAGCAGGGCCCAAAGGAGGCTGATGGGGGTTGGCCTTGCTGCCTCTTCCCAGTGCAAACACTGGGGCCTATTTCAAAGCTCGCAAGACCTCATGTGATGGGGGACAGACCTAGGGAGCTCCTTACCCAAGGATGCTGTCAGCTGTGAGCATTTGCCTGTGTTCAAGATGAGACAGGACAAGTTGGTGGGAAAAAAATCATCTGGACAAAAATACAGACACAGATGTTCAGGAAGCATGTGGGGCTATGCTCTTGACTTGTGTTAGAGAAGGATTCTGAGGGGCCACACAGGCCACACTCTGCACAGGTGGACCTCACTTTTGGAGGAGATGACAAGAGGTGGGAATTGAGGGGGCACTAAGCGACATGCCCTTGGGAGCTCCTACTGCTCCCTGAAGGCTCCCTAGGACACTCAGTGATTCAGACTCTTGATCCCACCTAGTACATGAATTTCTCCTTACTCATGACTAAGCAGCCATGTGGATCCCAGTTTTGCCCCATTAAGTGTCCCAGTATCAGAGCCATCCTACCGCTTATCACCAGGAAAGCCTGTCATCAAGTGATTTCTGCCTGCAGTGCATGTTCTTAGCTGCTAACCTACATCAGAGAAACCACGCTGCAGCCTCGACAGACTGATTGCTAAAGGGTGATTTGTTACACTCAGCAGAAACAGAGGTCCTTCCACTGAAGAATCCCACCAAGTCTATAGAGGATCATCCATCTCTATAGGGTTGAAGCTCCACCTCCAAGCTCATGCACCCCTATCCAGCCTGCAGCTGTTTTTCTCAACCACCAAAAGCACATTGCTCATGTTAGACAGCATAAAGCCACTCAGCTCCTCCTCTGACCTGTTTGTCATATGGGAACACGCTCTTGCCAGCACCAGCTCCCAGCTGGGCAGAGGAAAGCTTTGCCAGCCCCATGCCAACCCCCGAGGCAGCAGCTTCCCCTGCCAATTTCATGTGTGCTGAACCACATGTAATATTTGCTAGATCAGGCAACCTCAGAGCTTTAATGTTTAATGAAGTGAAGTCTGCACAGGCATGGGGGCAGGAGATGGCAGGCTGAAGCTCAAGATGCCCATGTGCTCCTTGCTGTCCCTCCCATATGACGTTTTCCTTGACTGTCCCGTTGACCTTCTTTTTTTCTGGATGCATAGGATGAGGGACGAGATGGCAAACCAGACGCTGTGGTCTGTGTTTTATGGCCTCATGGGATCATCAATGCCAACAACAGGTGCCAGGTAGTGGACAACCCCTTGTTTGTGCCTTGTGCTTGTTGGGAGCCACCTCATCCTGGCCAAAAGAAGGACCATGTGACCTCACAGAGAGGTCTTTTCAAGTTCTTGTGAAGACAAAACACACCAGTGCCTCTGCCTGGCTTACATATGTTGACATGTAGTGACAGTTGGACATGTAGTGACATGGTTTAGCAGTGAGTTGTTTTTTATCAGAGTTAGGTTGATGGTTGGACTAGATGGTCTGAAGGTCCTTTCCAAGGTAGACAATTCTATAATTCTGTGATACATTTAACTAGCTGGTGATCACCTCAGGGATCCCAGCTGTGAAGCAAGGTGCTGCAGAAGCTGTAACAAACCCTGTGCCACCAGAACCTCCCAGGAAGGCACTGGTAGATGAAAGTGCTATTTAGACTGGCGCTGCTGCACTTGCAGTGTAAGATAAAAATCTTACTTAAGCCAAATGTTAATGAGATGGCACAGGCTCTGTGCAGGCTTTGTACTTTGTTTCCTCCCGGATTAAGCAGTGGCATGTGAGGACCAGGGAGATGAAGGGCTGACAGCTGAAGGTTAACATCAGGTCACCAAGCCCTTTTTCTCTGCCTTTCAGCCCCAAGACCCTGAGGTGGGGGGGCTTACCTAGAGCAAACACTTTTAAAAAGGCAGTTTTCCTTTCTTCCTGGCCTTTTTCCCTTTCTGTTAGAGGAGCTGCTTTGCTCCAAGCTGGCAGGATGTGAGAGCAATGGCAAGCCATGGCTCTTCTCCCATCTAAAGTCCTCCGATCTTCTCTTTCCCAGGATGAGCTCACACCTACGCACCTGCAAGTGTCTGCAAGCACCTGAGCTACACACAGAAAAGCAGGCTTCAGCTCCTGACTGCAGCTGATTTCTTGGGTGATGCCAGGTAGGTTGTTCACAGACTGACTCAGCCACCCTCGGGTTTCCTTGTATTGCAGAAGCATAACTGAGGTCTGGGCTCATCTCTTCTCCAAAGCAAAGGTCATCACTCCTCCCCTTGTCACCCTTGTGGTGTGTGTGGAGATGGTGACGTCCACAGCGGAGCAGTGGTTTCTGTTTGATCATCTGGGTGGTACCACAACTCAAACACAAGTGGGTTGTTTCCCTGTATTCCACTGTGCAGAGGGCTGGGGACTGCCCTGGCCTCTACCAAAACCACCCAGCCTCATCAACAGCATTAAGGATGGTAGAGCAAAACTTGGTACCTTAGTTCTTTTTTTGCAATGCAGGTTTTGATGAAAATGATTACATAGCTTTTGAAGACGTGACCCAGTGGCTGCACTGGATGTGGGCTCCAGGGGTGCTTCCCCTGTGCAGAGGGGGGGCCTCTTCTCCCAAGTAACTCGGTCTCTCTCCCAATTAACAGGCGATAGGACAAAAGGAAATGGCTACAAGTTGCACCAGGGAAGGTTTAGACTGGATACTAGGAAAAAATTTTACACTGTAAGGGTTATTAAGCATAGGAGCAGGCTGCCCAGGGGAGTGGTGGAATCATCATCCCTGGTGGTATTTAAAAGATGGGTAGACACAGTGCTTAGGGATATATGATTTAGTGTTGTTTTTTGTCAGTGTTAGGCTGATGGTCGGACTAGATGATCTGAAGGTCTCTTCCAATCCAGACAGTTCTATGAAAAGTGATTTGTAGGTGCTGTTTCCAAAGTGTCCAGCTGGGCAGTGGGGGAACTTCAGAGGGGACCACGTCTGTCCAAGCTAAACCCGGCTGAGGGTGCTGTGGGGATGAGAAGAGGTTTCCCAACCCCTTCCACCATCTCTGCTATGGGTGCATCAACAATGAGCAGTCAGAGAGCACTAAGCAGCCTGGTGAGGAGGGAAAGGGACACGGACAGGAAGAAAAATAGATCATAAACCATCACAGATACTTCTACCCTCACCTTCTGGCCATCGCTTCAAGCCTTGTTAGCATTCAAAAGTTGCATTGATTTAAAGGTGTTGGAGTAATTAAAAGAACAACCTTCCCAGTCTTTATTTTGCACCAATGTATTGATATAGCTATATCCCTATAAAATTAAAGCAGCACCCTTTACCTTGGCATAGCTTATTCTTGCCTGGGAAGGAGATACCGGTACTAGGTGTTTAAAAGACGTATTTGTATCAAGTGTTGCACCCCTTAAAAGACATAAATATTTTGCTTTCAAAACACCTGCCCCATGTCTGACTGGTATTTATACCAATAAAAACGTTGCGTGTGCTCTTGGAAAATGAATCCAAAATAATTAACAGTACAAATTTAGATTAGTGGAATGGCATTAAGTCTTCTTGTACACACACTCATTTGAAATAAACACTCTTAATTCAGGTTAATTTATAATTAATTGGAAAAAAAATCCCTAATTAAATTGAAGGGATTATTAGTTCTTTATGTTCCAAATGAGACTGTCGATACAGCGCTCGGCTGATTTTATATTGCCTGTCATGATTACACCAGAACAGCAACACCTGGGAGTTTCCCCGGGCAGCCAAAGCCTCAGAGTCTGTGAGGGGGACCTGGGTCAGTGGCATTGCAGTGAAGTGCAGGGAGGCTGCAGGGAGATGCCATCTACAACAGATCTCCTTATTATCATGCACCATTAGCAAGGCCAGTCAGACTGGACATGACACACTGGGCTCCTCTCCAATGCAACCAAAACCATACAACGAAACGTCAGATGGAGAGCAGCCCCATTTCTCATGTCTTCCACCTGGTTCTTGCTTTTGCTCTGGTGAGCAGAGCAAGTGTAAACTATCCCCTGCCATCACCAGCAGGGATTTCTTGAGAGTGAGCTGTGTCAAACTCATCTAACCACCTCCTGTTGTGGAGTCATCAGCTTTGTGGAGAAGGAAAAAGCAGGAGACAACATATTGTAATGTTAGTACAACTTTAGGCATTGTTATGGATAAAACATTCTAATAGTTAAGTCTGGGAAATGACTGTAGAGGTGAAAAATACCATTCAAGGAGTGTGCAGAGCACATTTACTGGTTGCTCAGGTCAAACCAGACATGGCGCAAAACTGTTAACTCATTCAGGTATGGAGTTTGGAGATAACAGCAAATGGGAAGAATTGCCCAGATAGCAAGGGTTTATGATTCAAAATTGTTGTGAGAAATCTGGGAAAGAATCTAGAACATCCCGCCCCAAACCTAATTCAACAGAAGTGAGGGTGAGGTGAGATGGTATAATCAATTGGACAAATGGAGGATGGAGAGAGATGTTCTCGCTGATGTGATGATTGGGACAAATGCAGGATGGAAAGGAGAATTTTTATAGAAAAGATGCTTTTGATCATAACCCATGATATGGGTTAATCATGACCTGTTGGATGGTGTAAAGCAGTTCCCTTGCATGGTTGTCTCTGCTCTGTGCCGGTAACACTTTTGTAGAGAGGTGAGAAATCCTCAAAGAGAGCTGTGCAATCAGATGGGAAGAAAAGTGGTCAGGGAGGGATTGGTAAAGAAATTGGGATCGTTTTATCTAGGAAAGGGAAGGCTGGGGAGATGTTTCAAATACAAGAGGGGCTGTGATGGAGACTCAGGTTTGGACAGGCAGAACAGGCAGAATGCTCTGTGGTGGGGGAAGGGTGGCCTGGGATGGGGGAAACACCTCTGTGCCAGCTGTCAGGATAGCAAAACACCAGTGGCAGCATGGCACTGGTGGAATTTGGCAAGGAAATAGTGCCAGGACAGCCAGGGCAGAGCTGGGCAGCATGGTGTCACCTCTCCGTTCCTATTCTGCTCACCCACTTCCTCCCAGCCCACTAAAAACTCAATTTTCTTTGACTCCAGCAATGAAACAGCACTGGCAAATAGCTGGCTGGCATCGTGATTTGGCAGATGAGAGCAAGAACTGATGAGATTGTAGGGAGCTTATAATGGACTTGGTGTCCAGAGGTCATTGACGCCAGCCAGTTTGCAGGCATTGACCATGGTGCTTTGTAGCACGCACCCTGCAAAAATGAGCAAACAAGAGGCAGTGATGGTACCTGGGCCCAAGTATTTCCATTTTTATCAGTGTCCCTTAGCCTTGTGCAGCGTTGTTAGCTCTTAAAGTGATGGAAGCTTTTCCTAGAACTACCAGCGCGAAGATGAGACTACAAAATTATTCCGTTCCTGCGTGCCAAAGGCACAGACGATTACAATTTCACTTCTGACTCCTACTCATCCCGCCTTGTAGAGATCGGATTAATCGTGGCACATGACCAAAGAGACTGAAACGGAGAAACCAATAACCAAATGGCTTCAGTTTCTCTGCTGCAAAACTTGGATGGAGATAAGGACTAATTTTGCGGTGAATTAGCCTGGGTTCGGGGAGGTGAGGGATACGATGATAACCCCTTGTGTTTTTATCCTAACAAATAGTCCAGCTGTCCTGCTGTGATGAGGGCTCTGCTATTACATCAGTAGCTTCAAGAAAAAATGTCACCACCTTTTGGGAAAGTAAAAACAATGTGTGAGACCTGTGAAAATGAGCAGAACTGCAAAGAGACTCTACTGCATGGCAAATGTGTGTGGTGGCTCGGAGCACTTGTGCGCTGAAGCTCCCGGGCATGAAGCTCAGCATGTCCCCAAGTCACTGCTTACCGGCCAACTGTAGTCCCCATAGCATGTTCCCCTGCAGCTGAGCGCCAGCAACACCCCATAAACGGGCACCTAAACCCACCATCCCTCTCATGGGACAGGGTGCTTGCTTTAATCATGGGTTGGCACCCTCCAAGAGAAACTTGGCAGTGTGGGGCATGTGTATCTCACCCCCTACTCCTCCTCTTCGCCCGCTCCTGGCACACCACCCACAGATCCCTCTGGCCTCCCTAGGCAGCTCCTCAGAGAGCTCCACCAAAGCAGAGCCAGATGGAGCTGCCAGCTCGCCCGTATGAGATGGCACAGGCTTTTCAAGCCGCCTCTTCCTAGGGCTGCCTACTCCTGCGTGGGAGGTGTAAGCGAGGCACGTGTTGTTTCCCTTGGTGAGTGGTCCTCCAGCGTGTCCCAGTGCCACCAGAGCCAGCACTGAGGCCTGAGCTTGTCGGTCCTGCAGAGCATCAAAGCCAGCTCAGATAAGCACCATATCACCGCTTCCAAATGCCCTCTGTGTGGAGAGTAATTCAAGGCAGAGCATTGCAGCTGCCGACCCAACGGCAGAGGTATGTGATTTGTGTGATTCCCCTGCTATGTGAAAAACCTCTTTGCACACAGAAATCCCAGGCACAGACCCTGACCCTGCCCATTGCCACGTTGAAGTGGTGCCAGCAGCAGCATTACCATCCTGGAAAGTGAAATTCCTGGGAAGACCATCCTCCTTGCACATTCCCACTTTTTATTGCCATTTACAACTTTGTGAGGACCACAAGAAAGAGCACCCACCACTGTCCCCTGGAGACACCCACCCCAGCCATTCCACAGGATCCACTGCCTGAAAGGATGGGCTGGCTGGTGGCAGGGAAAGATGTCACCTGCTGTCACAAGGTCTTTGTGCAGGGTGAGAGGAGCTGGTGGGCTGGTGTCTCTGGCAAATCACAGAATCATAGAATGGTTAGAGTTGGAAGAGGTGTTAAAAATCGTTGAGTTCCAACTCCCCTGCCGTGGGCAGGGACACCTCCCAATAGAATAGGTTGCTCAAAGCCCCATCCAGCCTGGCCAAGAATACCTCCTGGGATGGGGCATCCACAAATTCTCTGGGCAACCTTCCAGTTGTGTTCCAGTGTCTCACCACCCTCACAGTAAAGAACTTCTTCCTAATATCTAATATAAATTTATCCTCTTTCAGTTTAAAACTGTTATCTCTCATCCCGTTGCTCCACTCCCTGATAAAGAGTCCCTGCCCATCTTTCCTGCAGCCCAGCTTTAGGTACTGGAAGGGACTATAAGGTGTTCCTGGAGCCTTCCCTTCTCCAGGCTGAACAACCCCAGCTCTCTCAGCCTGTCAAATCCTGTCTTTAATCCCCAGTTTTCCTACCTCAGTAAAGGCAAGCACACACAAGGGAGGAAGAACAGGCAGTCTGCCTGCACCCAGCTTGCCGAAAATGAATTCAGGTGCTGGCCACACCACAGACATTTGCCTCGGGTTGCTGTGGGGCTCTGTTGCCATCTTGAGCCCCCTGCAACAAGAAGTGCTGGAAATGCTGCCTTTGGAAGAAGGGAGGCGGCCGGTATGGGACCGCAGGGGAGCAGGCAGGTGTTAGCTTTGCACTGCTTGGGATGCAGAGCGCAGCTTTTTGTGGGCTGGGTGAGCCGACGTAAAGCTGAGACTCACATGTCTCGCTGCCATCGCCGTGGATTGGGCCGTCTGGACAAATTCCTGGGAAGCCTCATCTGTGTGCTTCTGGCCTCGGCAGCCTTGCTGACTGGGGAGAGACTGAGATGTTCAGAGACATAGCTCTTCCCTCGGCAGGAGCAGGCAGAAACACCTCATCCTGATGAATTTTCATGTGTGGCTTGCAACAATTGCATAAACTGTAGGCAAAAATCTCTCACAAAGGGAGAAAAATACTCTTTCACAGTCCAAGCAGGAGTGTTGGGTGCTACCCTGGACCCCACGGATACTGCGTGGGGAGCTACCAACTCTTTGGGAGCCTGTCAGGTGGGATCCGCTGTGGTGCAACGCCGAGGGTGGCACAGCCTGCCCAGGGGAACTACGCGGGGTGAGTGCAGCAGGCATGCAACACAGGACAGCGAAGAAGACCTCCAGACCATGGGCAGCCTCCTGGCTCTTCCCTTACCTCTTTGGCAGAGGCCTCTCCGGGATCAGTCCAGGCCAACAGAAGACACAACCTTTAATTACATGAGTCTGGTTTTGCCCCCACCATTGCTCACCATGAAGAGGTACATTTGGCCCACTCGGCTCTGCTCTGCTCTCCATCTCTGCACCGTTTTTAGCTCGGTGGGTTGCAGCCTACAGTGCTGCGCTGCTACCAAAGCAGCTGAATCCAAGAAGCATTTTTTAATGTAATCACTTTTGCACTGCCACTGTTGCATGGGAGGAGGGACAGCATTGCACTCATCCAAGGGTCCACCAGCTGTGATGGTGGCATCTGCCACACCATGTCTAAGGCCACCATCTTTTCCAGTGAGAGGGCTTTAGGAGGTATTGTCTGCTGTGAGCAAGGGTAGTGGTTGTCAACTGCTGCTCACGAGTAACACTGTACACATGATGATAAAACAAATACACAAAGAAAACCCCTTTCGCCCCCTCTCTGCTGTCCTTCACCCGTGATGTGGGGTGCGTCCCTTCGCTGGCTCCGCTTTCTCCATGGTAACAGATGGATGTTGTAGTTCCATCCCCCTTGGCGATGCTGGGCAGGCAAGCGGGAGACAGATGGTGATGGAGGGGAAAAGGGTCCAGATCCTCCCCAGTGGCAGAAATTGCAGGAATCCCTGATTGCTGGAGCCAAGATGCTGACCCGGAGCTGTGGGAGGGAGGGAAGGCGGAGGCGCGTGGCTCTGCTGAGCCCGGAATAGCAGAGCAGCTGTTAAGTTATCGCTTGTAATTATTACAGCATATGGGAGGGAAAGAATAGCTCTCAAGGGGAGAAAAACAAATAAGGAAAAGGCGGGCTGCTGCAGGGCTGAGCCGCAGGGAAGAGTGGCACTTGGCACCGTGGTGGGTCCCCGCTGGGTGGCAAGGGCATCAGGGGACATGGCTGGGACAGCTCTTCCTCTCTGCAGCCTCATCAGGAATTTGGGTGCAAGTATTTGCGCCCGCAGCACCAGGTGCTCACCCAACTTACATGGGGCTTGCTGCCTGCTCAGGGGCATAGGTATGCCAGGGAGAGGATGGCACTGGCTGGGATGTTAGAGAGTGATGGAACCCTGTGTGCTCTCCCTGCTCCCTTCTCCCATGCTTGATTCTGCTGCTTCCTCTGCAATTTGGCAGGAGCCTGCAGCTTCCATGCATGAGTGAGGCAGCGGGGCTGCGGGTGGCAGGTGGCAATGCTGCAGCACCAAGTGCCTGCATGCCACAGTTTGGAGAGAAAGCAACCAAATTTCTCACCAAGGGATGCTGGCAGCCCGTGTCTGGTGCTGCACAGGAGACAGGACCAGCAGCATGAGCCATCACTGCTTTTGCTGGCCCCTGCAATACAAGGCAGGAGAGTGGAGAACTGGAGGAAACATCTGCCCTCAGCTTTGGGATGAGCCAGTGAGCCACAGCAAACCAAAGCAGAGTCAAAGGGGAAAGCCTCATGGATGGGCCCTGCAGGGAACAACCTGCTCCAGGGAAGCCACAGGGAAGGGGAGAGGTGACACATGGCAGCACAGAGGAGAGCAGGGAAATTCAGAGATGATTAACAGTCTGGGAACAAAGAGCAATGACAGCCTTTCTTAATTTCCACTCTGCTTGGAAAACAAACATTGTTTACTCTCCTGGCTGTTACTATTCTGTGTTTTCATTATTGAAAAAAAAAAAAAAAAAAAAAAAAGAAAAAGTCATTTTTGGAAACATGGAGGCTCTGGCAGTCGTGCCAGCTACATCCCACCTTTGGGCTGTGGCATGAGGACAAGAAGTGGCAAAGGGATATCTTGTTCCCTCCCAAAAAGTCTGGGAAACTTAGCAGAGAAAAAATATAACCATATCTGCTGTGTATTAAATGCAAAGTTTTAAATTCACTGATTAAATTCACAGCCATTGAACTACAGATTGCTGGAAGCTGGGAGAGCATTTTAAGGCCATCTCGATGTTTGCTTGTCCTACGCAGCAGGCACGCGGCTGCAGAGGAGCAAGGCAAGTAGGAAATGTTACTTGCCTGTTTCCATGTTCTGATGGCTTTTCTCTGGGTATCTGCTACTGGCTACATCTGGAGATGATTCAGGTGCAGGAGCAAAGGGTTAGAGGGTTAGGATTTACTCTGAAAAGATAATCTTATGCTCCCCTATATTCACTTCTCTCCTGTTTTTGAGATGCATTTATTTTGTCTGCTGCTGCCTTCTCCCGTACGGTACCATGAATATCCTCGGAGCAGGCAGCACCTTCCTGCTCACCTACATCAACACCACTGTGCCCCTGAGTCTCTCATCGAAAGCCAACCTGGTCTCATCACAAAAAGCTGGAGGCTACACTGAAAAGTGCCAACATCTGCCTGAGCAGGAGATGGGCATCCCTGGACCCACTGGTTCAACGTGCCAGGACCAAAGCACACCACTCCCAGACTGAAGCCAAGGGCTTTGAGCAAGGCCTCCTGGAGGTGGACAGGACACAGCTGTAGATGGGTGCTGAGCACCTGCTGGGTGCCATAGGAGGCCTGGGAGATGTCCTTCAGCTCTTGCACGCCACTTGGACATGCAGCACTGGCAGCTACTGAACAGCCATGATGCTTCAAAGAAAGCTATGGCAGAAGCACTGGAAATAGGGAAGATAGTTCAAGCTCTGTGATCCAGAACAGGAATAAATTACTTGTGGCAGGCAAGAGCCCCAGAGCTCATTAAATAAACCAGTCAAACCCTGCCAGCATCCCAGGATCTTTGTTGAGACAGGCACAGTGCTTGGAGAGTGGAGGACCCATTGTGCAGCTAGCACATATTAGCTGGGTGAAAATTGGGGAGGCAACACCAGCTTGCACCAGGTGGGAATCTGGCCTGATGGTTTGTAAACCACTGGCCCTGACAGAAGAATTGATGCCCTGCCCTATGCACCTCGGGGTGCTGCTCAAGGGCTTGCCTCGATAACACACCTCCACAGGCAAGAGAAAAGGATTTCTGCTGCCTTCCCGCAAAGCTGAAATGCTGCTTTGACTGCTCATGGTGTGAGGGTGACCCAACAACACAACTCAACCTGGAGGTGCACCCCATTGCACTGACATCTCCAAACAGAGAGAAGCAGCGAGGCTAAGATTTGCAGGGCTGCTTAGTCCTCATCTCCTCTGCCTGTGGTGAACCAGGAAAGGGCTGTGGCAGGGCAGATGGGGACTGTGCCCTGGGGTAGGACACAGCTTGGGGTGTCTCAGATGAAAGGATTCTCACAGCCTTTCTGCCAGAGCCTCTCTGGGAGCCTGTGTTGGCTCCAGCATCCAGCGGGAGACAGAAATTCTGCCAAGAGCTGCAAATGGAGGAGTGCGTTTGCAGCTCTTTGCTATTTCCATGTTGGCACTGGATTGGCAGTGGCTGAGTTGGAGTGATCAGGGTCTTGCTGGCTAAGCCCTCCTGTACCCTCAACCACTCCTGCAGCCCTGGTTTGACCTCCCATGCCTTCCACTCTTGGCTCAGGGCACAGTGGCAGTGATGCCAGAGCCATCCCCATCAGGTCTCAGTACCTGACAGGGAGCAGACGCATACACATGGACACTCACACAAACTGGTGCACACACACAAAGTCCCCCTCTTGCACTTTTGGCCACTTACCCAATTGTCAGCATGACAATGCAACCCCTTTCCACCCTTGCCCATCTGTGTTGGCAGCGCAACCCCCTCCTGCTCAGGGCTGGCAGCATTCCCACACAGGCATTCCATGTCCCCCGTGTTCCAGAACCTGGACACACGGATGCATCACCCTAGGAGGGGGTACTGCACAGCATGGCCTGACATAGTGTATAGTGCTCTTGGAGCATCAGCCACCAGTGCCTGAGAGATGAAATGGCAGGTTTTGTGTGGATGACTCCGTTTCCCTCCCAAAAGTACCTCAATGCAGATGGGCATGGCAAGAGGTGGGATGGGTACCCACCTAGTTCTGCCATGCAATGAGATCCTTGGTCCTCTGAAGGGGAAGCACTGAGACCTACCCACTGCCAGAAACATTCTGCAAACACTTTCAACCCAAGAGGTTGCTCAGGGAGAGTGTGGAATCTCCATTCTTGGAGGTATTCGAAAGCCACCTGGACATGGTCCTGGGTAACTGGCTCTAGGTGGCTTTGCACAGGGAATTGGACCACATAACCTCCAGAGGTCCCTTCCAACATCAACCAGTCTGTGATCCTGTGAAGTGGTCATGCTGCTTGCAGTAGAGCTTTGAGGAAGTGGGAACATCAGAGAGCTGAAAGAAAAGGGGCAGGACTAAAAGGGGAACAAGAAGCTGAGAACAGAGAGAACAGATATCCAGGGCCCAGGATGAGGTATTCAGCATCCACATCCTGTTCTGTCAGGTGTCTTGGAGAAAGACACTGAGGAGCAGATCTGTTGGGCTCAGCTCAATTACCACCCATCTCTACTATGATCCTGTCTCCTTGCCCCTTGCATTCAACCAGGCAGAAGAGGTAAAGATGATTCCAAGGGAATGGCTGGGACAGGGCCCTGTTGGACATTTAACAGTGATACCAACTCTTACAACCTCCCTGCTCCCCTGTCTGCCCTCATATCCTAGAGATGGGGTGCACCTTCTTCCTAGCACCACCACTGGTGCCCAAGCCTTCTGCTGGGGACAGACAGGGGAGAAAGCCTTGACCCAAAAACTCTGCCACCCAGAAGACACTGGGGGTTTCTGGAAGCTGCTCCCAGCTTGGAGACCAGCTTGGCTGTCTGTGGGTGCAGGCAGGGTGCAGACAGGCCTTCATCCAGCTGGATTACATCTCTGGGGTCTTCTCCTCAGCTGTGTGCTTGAGGCACAGGGCACAACACTCCTGGTGCCTTCTCAAGAGGTGGTTATAAAAACCAACATGAATTAGCTGCAGCTGATCCAAAACTGATCCCTCCTCCACCTCATCTTCCTCTGTAAATCACCCACAACATCACTTGATCTTAAGGTAAAGTTGTCACTTTTTGCGCAGCACCGAGGGACTCCCATTTGTTTTTCTGTGCCACTAACCTAATCCAAAGGTTTGCATTTGGATTTCTGCTACATAATCCAAAAAATGAGGATTGAGGAATAGCAGTTGAACAGGGAAGTTAATATCTCTTTTTCTTCTTCAAAACCACCAAAGTGGACACTAGATGAAATAAAAGGGATAGGGCAAGTCAGGGAAAAGAGAGGGTTTTGTCTTAGTTTCCTTTTTTTTTTTCCCCATTTAAAAACAAATGTGTTAGGAATCACTGGGGTAAAAAAGATATTTGTTACTTTAGTCCTACAAGACCTATGAATATTTTTAATTCCTCATTATTCCTGTGAAGCCCCATCTAGGGAGGCAGCAGGAGACTTCCCCTGGAGGGTCCTAGCAGCTCTTGGGCCTGACCTTCTGAACCAGGGAAGATTTGGTAAATAATCCAGAAATTCCTCTTCTCCTGGAGAAGACAATCCTGTCCTGATGCTGGCTGTTGCTCCTAGAGTGCAGCATTTTTCTGGTAAGGGCTGACAGGTCTATACCCAGGCCCTGGAAGATGTGCATCTTTCCAGGACCATGAGACATTAGCAGAGTCGTGATTAGCTCTAACACCTCCACTCTTCAGGTTGACCCATCACCCCTGCCGTGTTCCTAGCTCCTCATCTGGTCCAGCAGCATGTGCTTCTCTTTCTGCAGCAGGATGGTGTGGTGATCCCACTATGATCGCTTCTGCTAGCCTGTCCATCTCCCCCTGTGCTGCCCTCTGTAGCATGCTACTTTTTCTCGCCAAGCACCTTCCTCCTGGGGCACATCTCCCAAAGGTTTTCATCTCTTGCTCCCATGCCAGTTTTGTCTTTGTTTTCTCTCTCCCTGAAGGTGACAATGATGAAGCTCCTTTACACGGCGTATGGTGCAGCCATGATTGCCCCTACCCTTGATTAGTGCATGCCATGGCACAGGCCTGGTCTTTACAGGCTTGATCAGCCCAGAGCACGATCAGGAGACAGCACACACTCAGCATTGTCTTCACAGGCAGCATGGCTGGAGCTGATGCGTTTTGGCTGGTGGGGAGAGAGCAGGTACTGTGGTACTTGTTGTCTTCAGGTCCCTCTCACGGCACCAGAGGTCCCCTGGGGTGTGGATGATCCTGGTGACAGCAGCCTGCAGCAGCAATGGGATCCAAGGGTGGAGAAGGGAGTGGGTTGGTGCTTGCTGTTGGGGAAGAAGGATCTGATCCTGTCCACAGAGCAGCAGAAAGAATTTAGGTGTTGATTTTGCCAAGCTTCATGCAAGGAAAGGGCTGGGACAGAAGTGACATGGGCCAGATGGTGGCAGATGTTGAGCCCTTGGGACCAGTCCTCATGGCTGTTGCTGTGAAGGCCCTTGCAACCCTTCAGGGTCTCCCAGAGTTGTCCTGCCATCAGGAGGAGGGCCAAGATCCTGGCAGGTGGAAAGCCATGGAAGACAGAAGAGCAGTAAAAAATGCAAAACCTTCCAGCAAGGTCCTGCCCAGGAGGTATCAGAATGCCAGCAACCACTTGCAGGTGGTGGGCTAGAGCTGGATGAGAACTGGGAATAGGGCAGGGGAGGAGGGATGGAAGAGATGAGGGTGAGGACAAAGGGGAGAGAAGTGGCAGAGACCTTTAACAAAGCTGGGCTGGGAGAGGATTGCTTTCAGACTTGTAGACCTGGTAGCAGGGATTTGTCCAGTGGTATTGGGGAGCACAGCCTGCAGGAAGTTCTGCCTGCTGGGCTGGGCTGGGCTGCAGAGAGGAGAGGTCACTGGTCAACAAGGGAGAAGCTGGAACTCAAGCCCTGCATGGTCTAGAGCCGGCCTGTGACAAAGATCATCTCTTTAAGACATACTGGGATTGCACATAGCATCGTCAGATGCCCTACAGCACCACAGCTGAGGCAGGGGTCCGGGATGTTCTCCATTACATTTTGTGGGTATTGAGGGTTTCCTAAGGAAATATTTCCAAATAAATACAGCAAGCCATTACCAGCATAGTGCATTTGGGGGCATCGCGCGAGGCCAGCACACTGGATGGTGGAGAAGGTGGAAAAGAAAATGTTGAGCCTACTGCGTGCCGAACGCCTCCCAAAAGCTCTGGAGCTGCTTGGGTTTGGCATCCGAGCCTTTTTACTCGAAAAATTACATTTGTGAGACTCTCTTCTTCCCCCTAGCGCCCATGTATAGAAGTTACTCTTGCTCTCCAAATTCAGCTACAGTGACGGCTCTCCTGGTCGCATGTTCAGTCACTCTGTTCCTCAGGCACGGGTTTTACATTTATTAACAAGAGTACAACTCTCCAACCAGGAATCTGATATTTTATCTCTCTGGTTTACACTGTGCCATGCAGGAGGATCCCGTAGCAAGGTCATGTTCCCCTGGCATGCTTAAAAATATCACCTCCATTAATCCCTTAATTTTAGCATAATCACACTGAGCTCCAGCTGGAGATGGGCAGGCACAACGAGGTTTCTGATAGAGAAGAGATGTGGCAGTGGTGGACTCAGGCAGTGTCTTGTTTGAGGGACAGGTCAGAGCAAGTCCCTGCTTGTGTTGCCTGTGTAAAGTCGTGCTACATCTCTCCTCAGATCACACAATTAGTCCTTGGGAAGCCAGCCCAGAGCTGAAAAATTACTCCACTGCCCTAAGGCTTGATCAAGGCTGTCACCACAAGGTTGCCTTTCTTCTAGTGACAGCAAGAGACCTCTCAGGCAGGATCTCCACTACCTGGGTCACCTCCTCCCATCTAGCTTGACTGGCTTTGAGAAGTCTGGCTAGCATAACTGTCTTTGGGGACAGAGATGATAGACATCCCTCTTTTGGGGTGCAGGCAGCAGACTTGCTCTCCCAGATGCATTTGCAGTGGGCCAGCTCTCCACCTGAAGCACCAGCCCACAGTCTGCAGTGGCAGCTTGAATTAAGTCCAGGACAAGCCCTCCTTGCTGTCCCACAGCTGTGCTGCCCTACCTGCCCCCACATCCCTGGAAGGTCCAAAAGCTTTGCAGGCTTGCTAGAGGAGTACACTGACACTAAGCACGCTGCCCCAGCATCTATACACTCCAATGCTGTCTCCCTTCTTCAAGGTTCTTTGCCTCAGCCAGGACATTTCCAGTACTCCCCAGGGGAACTTTAGAGAGCAAGATACTTCAATAATAAAAAAAAAATGGCCAGGATACTCTGGCATACCGAGCAAGTTACTGCAGGGCAGGATTCATCTCACTTGGCATTGGATGGTACCAAGCAGATATCTATGACTCCTCAAATCCTGTTTTATCAATGGAGAGACTGGCACTACTGGAGCATGAACTGACTAATCATGCCCCAGAAGCATCCATGTCCTACCACGGGTGCAGATGCTGCTCATGGCAATGACCCTGAGCACGTCAGGCTCCAAACATGGTGGTAAGCCAAGAAAACATGTAGGAAATGATCCTGGGCTGACCTGTATTTGTACGTATTTGAAGAGGCGGTGTGTACAACTTTCCCTCCTGGATGTCTCCTGGGCTTTCTCCTCCTCAGCAGCCAAAGAAAGCATCTCCTCTTCATCTAGTAATGAACAGGAATTTGTTCCAAGTGCAAAGCAAACCTGAGCCTTCAATGAGAGTAACAGCCTCAGTAACAAGCACAACAGCCACAAGTCCTGTGCAAGAGGTGGGCTGTGCACGCAGCTGTGATGGGGACACTGAACAGGGCGAGCATCCCCTTTGGCCTGTCCCCAAATGGGACATTAAGATCCCCATAACAGGCCAGGCTCTGTAGAGCCAGAAGGTACAGAACGTAATCGAAGTCTGAGCAGGAGCCACCTTTGCTTGCAAGGGCTCATATGTTTGGGTGAAATGTTGTTCCAGACATGCTTCCTTCAGGAGGAAGAAGGATTTTCAGACGTTGAAATAACTGCCTGGCTGGCACGCAGCTCCCTGCCTGTTTCTTTCATTGTTTTTTAAAGCTCCAGCTGAGTGAAGCCTTTCAGTATGCAGGGCAGCACCAGCCATTCCAGCAGAGCTGCTAGTGGGACACCAGCTAAGTAATGCTGAGATGCCTCCTGGATGGACCGTGCTGCTAATGTCACAGCATTGTCACTTTGGGCCAAATGCCTTTGCTCCTAGCTGTGCTCCCTGCAGGGCAGCTGCCCACAGCTAATCACTCCCTCCCTCAGCAGCACACACTGATGGGACTTAGCTCCTGGCAGAAAACTCTTCCCTGTGGTGCTAATTTACTAATAGGTGAGAGGGAAGCAGCTCTCGCCCCTCTCTCCTGCTTACACACTAGATTTCAACTTGGCAGCTGGCAGCAAATCCCACGAAGGCAGTGAGATACTTAAAGGCATAAGCACCTCCTGGCCTGTTACAAGAATGAGAGGATGGACCCTGATAATATACATCTGAAACTAGTTGAATCCAGCTGGAAACAAGGACACCACTAAGATGAATATTAATAGAGTCTGCAAAGGCAGGGATGGGAATAATAAACTCATTCATTGCAGGATTTTGTCCATATTCAACCAGGATTTTAACACAGAAAACAGCAACAAGAAAAAAACACACGATGAAACTCCACATATATTTCCCTTCTGGGCCAAGAGACTCAAATTCAAAGGTAGCCCATCATACCTGACATTCCCTAATTAACCTATTAAAGCCCTAGCTGGCTTTTACTTTTTCTAGATGAAAAAGGTGGAAAGTGGATGACCAGAAGCTAATACCAGAGCAAGAATTTCCTCTGTGGATCTGTTATAGTTGTGCAGACCTTACCTGCAACAGCCCTGTCTATTTTGTTTGTCCTGGAAACTTAACAGATGACAGCATGGCAGCTCTGGGAAACCATGAGGTGCACCTGCTACTGGCAGAGAGGGTACTACCAGCCCTTCTTCCCCGTTGGGTCAGACTGTGATCACAAGCTTGTTCTCTTAACAAGCCTCCCTGCTGCCACTTGCATGACAGCCTGGCACTGGGTCTCCTTATGCATCTAGTTTTAGAGCACATATTGTTGCACATGTCACTGAGCAGGTCAGATGGCCCAGAAAGGATGTAATGAAGGTGGCATGCAAAAAAATCATGCCTTCAGCACAGCTGTCTACCAATGCTTGGCTTTGCTACCTGTTAAACTTTCACATGCTGAGAACTAATTAGTCTTCCTCTACCAAAACCGTATTAACAAGATGTGTGTATGATGGAGAGAAGTCAGGTTCCTACTGGTGCCACTGCTCTGTTGCCAAGTCACTTTGCCTTTCTCTCTGTATGCCCAAAACCAGTCTTTGCCCTGCTGGGTAAAGCAGCTGGAGATCCACCTTGGGAAATCACTGTCACTTTGCTCAGCATGGGAACATCCTTCCCTGTCCTCCTGCCCTGTGCTCCGGGCACATGGGCAGCAGTGCAGCTTGAAACCAAGCATGCCTCCCAGGTAAGCATGGAGCATCCTGCTCACAAGGTCTATCTGTGAGCAGAGCTTTTGCTTTCCTGCACATAACCCAGAGGTTCAAATGAGGAAATTGGCATCAAGATGCTGCCCTGCAAGTGTCCCAAGGTGCCCAGCTCTTGGCATTGCTGCTTTCTGCTGCAGCAAAGTGCCAGTAAAGTCACAGACCTCATGCCAATTGCTTCACTCATTAGGCCTTCAAGTCAGCTTTGGACACTAAATCCCCATGATGGCACTGCCAGAACACAAAACCACATGGCTTTAAGCCCATCTTATGTAGCCATCCCTACTAATACATACCTGAGAGGTTGCTGGATCACCCACTGATGCAGTGATCAACAGGCAGAGTGGACACGTTCTCCTGTCTCTGTTCACACATGCCATGCCAGCGTACAGCACGCGACTGCTCTGGTCAGGCCACCAATACAGCAGAATTGGTTAGCAAGGGGTGGAGTACCTATTCTGAAGGTCATGCGCTGTCTGCACCCCTAAGAGTTATCACTGGGCCACCTGATGGGGAGTTAAAACAAGAAACCCTGAGTTAAATCGTTTCAACGAAGCCCTCAGCGACTCACTTCCCAGACACAAGGGCAAAGCTTTTTTACTGACCGTTTCTCCAAGGCCTCTCCACCACCACAGAGACGCCCCTGGCCCCACACGTGTACAAGTTGTGTTTACTGCAAGACAAGCTGACAGCAGCTTTTGAGAGTACTTTCCAGATTTGTACGAGGTGTTACATCTGCAGATGCACACGTGCAGACCCGTCTAGCTGCCCCAGCTCCCCACACAAAAACTCACTTATGCTTTTTTTTTCTTTTCCCGTCCAACCCTTTGAAATCAAAGATGTAAGTTGAGAAGGAGGCTCTGAATATTTGGAGAAGACAATCCTTCTTATCACCCACTGATAGGACCCTGACTATAGAGAAGGGTTTGACTGTCCCCAGTGCTGACTGCCAGCAAGGGCCACAGACTTCATGCAGGCAGGGAGGGCACAGAGCATGTCTGAAAACTGCTGCTGCTTTCTTTTACAAGGTCAGATTTTTCTGGGGTCGTGGTCATGGTCAGTGACACTGGCAAAAAGTCAATTTTAGGAACCCATTTAAAGACACAGGCACTGTTGCCAGGCAACATCTGACAGGAAATCCTGCCTGCATCTGTCATACTGCACAGAATCAAACACCACATAGTTTTTAATGATTTTTGATGGATAATTTCCTCTAGGACTCACCAAAACTGGGCAAACTATCTTCAAGCTCCAGACTATTTTGTAGGAGAAAGTGGGGCAAGTATCACCATGATGAGATGAAGTTTTGGGCTTTCTCTATTATTCTGCGCCTCTACATTAAGCTGACCAGTAGAAAGAAGACATAAACCAATTCATTAACTTACCGTGTAATTACTGTTTTATCAACTGATTTAGAAATATATATCTAACAGTAATTTAAACAGGAAAAAAATGTGATGACGCTTGGTTTCAGACTGCAATAAAGTTGTAAGGCACAGTCATTTGGATCAGCATCTCACAGTCTGCAGTCACTGAAACAGATGTTTTGTATCTCAACAAAATATAAAGCAAATGCCCTGTTGAAAAAGAAAGAGATTATTCCTTTATTTCCCTGACTTGTCTTTGCTGCAGCATTACTTAAAATTATTTGGTCATAGGAAACTGGAAAGTCTAAGAAACTAGAGGTGGGATGCCTCTAGCAGGGGATGCTCTGACACCTGCTTGCAGAGGTCAGCTTGGCTAATGAAATTCTTCTATACAATGGGCTATCGATGGAAGTGAGAGAAATCCTTCCAGGTAGTGATGGAGTAAAAGAAAATGTTAATATTGGGATGAGCCACTTGGTCAGTATTTGCTCCCTTAGCAATGCAGGCAACAAGAATCTCAGATGCCTGTGAACGGGGTGAGCTCCGGTGCGGGCATAAGCTCTGAAACCACCCAGGCTTCCTGGGCTCTTCCTCGGGCAATGCACCCCTCCCTTACAACTCACCCTGGCCAACGCTTCCTCTCAAGCCCCTGGCTTTGTCCCTTGCAAGTCAAACATCCAAGGCTGTTGTGGGCCTGTCGCTAGGCCAGGCGGCTGAGCGTGAGAGGGAATGCCCTGTGTCCCTCACCTCCTCCAGCCCACTCCACTCCACAGACTGCAGGCTCCACACTCTGCTTGCTTCAGCGTCTCTGCCTGACTCACAGAGCGGGGCATGGTGTGGATGAGAGGAAATACGTTAGGACTTGTTCTGTTTTAGTGCATGAAGGCTGCAAAAATAACCATGTTTTTCTGTAACAAGAGGTTGATTAGCTCTTCTCTTGATCAGCGGGTGCTCTTTAAAGAAAGCATTTCTGGACCAGCTGTAGCCTTAATTGAGGCAAATCATGTCATTTGTTTGAACAGCTCTACTTGTGCAGCTTTGCATTTACAAGAAGAAGCTGAAAGATAACATCGATCCTTCAAGATTGTGCTGTGTGCATGACTCCAACACATCCTACCACCTGGGTATCTTCTAAGACTGGGGATTTTTGTTCTGAGATGCTGTTGAGGCAGTGGGTCTGTCTGACAATGACTTCAGCATAGCCTTGGCAGTCAGTGGCCAAGTGGTGTTCATTGGCCCAAACCTCTCCGAGGCTTTTGTGGATGAGCAGACTGGCTGGTGGTGGCTGATGTCTCCAGGAGGGCTCTCATCCATGATGGACCTGAAGAAAAGAGAGAAACACTGTGGTGAAACTGCACTCCGGGGTCTGGATATCTGCATTCTCCCCACCAGCTCTGTTGTCTCCTGCTCTGCAAACTGAACTGAAAGCTGCCAAGCGTGGGAGAAGCACAAGGCACACCAGTTTCCCACACAAGGCGTGCACTCTCTGCCTGTACTGCTCTATAATGGCCACGTTAACTTCAAAATCAAGGTGTCTTGTCACAAGTCAGTTTTATTTCTTCAAAGAAGCAACACAATGCTAATCGTATGGTAAGCAGGTTCAGAAATAACCACGCAATAATTTGGTGCATGTGACACCAATGCCTGCTTTATTTTTGAAACCTCTTTCTAACGTAAATTAATATAAGTTTCAAGGGAATAAAAGCTTAAGTGGTTGTCAGGAACCTGTCCTGAACAAACATGACTACAAGAGCTCTGCAAAAACATGGGCATCAGCCTGCATGGGGAATAAGAATGGAGAAATAATAACACAGGAAAATTCTGGGCTATTTTTAAAGAAAATGCAAAATTTCCAACATTCAAGCTATAAAGAACGTGAGAAAACATTTCATTTAACATTAGACAGACAAAGGTAAACATCGGCACAGATAAAAGGAGTTCTTCTGACAGAACAGGCGGGAGACTCCAGAGGCAACACAGAAGTCTGCATGTTCCTGCTGCAAAGGCTCTTCTGTTATTCCCAGCCAGGCTGCAGGCAGTGCTGCCAGCAGAACACATACCTGATGCTTATTGATTCAACAGCTGCTGGTCCCGAAATAGGACTTTGCCGTCTGGTGCTCCCAGCATGCTGGCGCTGCCCTTGGGATCCAGAGGCGGCTGGCACGCTGTGCTGGCTTAGGAGAGCAAGTTCCTTGCCCAGAGGCTGGGCTGAAGTTTCTTGATGACCCTTTGACTGGCATTGCTGTGTCCACTGCCTGTCCTCCTCTTGTCTGGGTATTCTAAGGCATCTTATCCTGCGGTTCCTTGTCTTCCAGGGTGTTGCTGCAACACCCATTACAGATGCAGGTGAAGGGCTTTTTGGAGGGGATGGAATTACACAACGGTTCACATTAGAGAACACTGCGCCTTTCTGAGGCCGTGATGAACCTGAAACAGGCAGAGAAGTGCACTGATTTAGCAGTTCATCGTAGCCCTAACTGACCAACCTAGCAAGCAAAGGGTTTTGCAGAATGCTGTGCTACGGCGCTGGGTGGGCAGATGTGTCCCAGAGCACGCAGTAACACTGGCCTAAGTGAATTGCTTCCTCTGATAGTCAGGGATTTGGGTTACTTGGCAGCCTTCCTGCCAGTAGCACTGGTGATGTGCCAGGCATTGGAACTGGTCGTGTGCATAGCACAAGAGCAGCAGACCAGCTCACCGATTCTCCTGTTCTCAAGCAGGATCACACCTGCATCATTCCTGGCCAGAGTTTACACTGATTTCTTTTAAATACCTGAGGACCCCATCCAAAGATCTGAAATTCAAGGCACAGAAATAATCACAGATGAGTGGATCCACTTTTTTTTAATCAGAGGCAGAGGTGTAAGAAAAGATCTTTAAATTAGCCCTAAAATTATAGGAAGTGCCTGCCTGCTAGGGAAAATATTGCACTACATGCAGGGCTGCTATCTGGTTGGTCATATTTTAGCCCATGTAATCCTCAGGTGCAACATACAGAGCAGAAAAATCTTGTTGCTGATTTATGAATATAACATGCATGTATATATGCTTAAAACCACTCTCTATATAACAGGGATCCAATTGCTCTTGTCTATTAAAAGAACCAACTGTACCTAAGCACTGGATGCGCAGGATCCAGGGCAGGAACACAATCTAAAGAATGTGCTACCAAAACTCAGGCCCAGAAAGTTCAGCTTTATGGCTCCTAATTGATGGGGATGTATTTTATTGCTTAGGTAATCACATAAAGCCGATAGAAAATTTTCACTAAACAGTTTCCATCATACTATATGCTTAAAAAATGTCTAAATTTCATAAAGGTCTTTACTTGTTTTTCAGTAAAGACACCCTGAAAGACTGGTATGCCTGACTCAAGAGCCCGAAATAATATTCAATGACTTCCAAAGAGTGCAAATTATATACATCCGATGCTGCAAACACTTTTACATAAGAGTGTCTTTGTTCAGATGACTTGTCCTTTCCTGGTCAGAAGGACTGTTTCCAGCAACAAGTTCTTCTGTGAGAAAATCACATTGGGTAGGACACTCTTCTGAAGGGAAGTGCTGAGGCATTTAAATACCTCCACAAATCTTGACACAGTCTCAAGTCACAGAGGCCAAGTGTATTTCTAACTGCTTTGCTGAATAAAGTCTATAAGTTGCTAAAGTTCTATGAGATATTTGCTCTGCAAAACACACATCCATTAGTGACAGCAGGCAAAGACTACTGTGTTTGTGATTATTTCTTGGTTATTATGGCCAGCTGCTTGTGATTTGGGATCTGGATCACCTGCCCCCTTGCTGACTGCCTTAGGTAATAACTTGACTTCAAATTTCACCATCAGTCTTGTAGCCAAATCCCATCAGATTTGGTTACAAGAGGAGTAAATCTATGCCCAATCATTCACTTTCATAATCCTATAGGGCATGACGCTGGCACACTGTGAGATGTTTGGGCTACTCAATCTACAAAAATGATGAGATCATAATAAATCATACTCAATCTAAAGAAAGATATTAAATCTATAAAAGATCAGATTAAGTCTAAAGAGACCAGAGACCATAATCCCAGAGTTCTGTGGTCACTGAACAATAGTCAATTTTCTTAAATTTTTCCAAACAGCTTCTGTTCTTGTTAAGAAGATTGTTTATATTACTGTAATTGTTTATTTTACTGTTAATATACAAAGGCTTTGAACAGTTTAATTACACTGCTGTTTTATCCAAAATGTATTGTATTTTCTCAAATTTTAATAGATCCCTTTATGCCCTTGAAAGCAAAGTAAAACAAAACTTCACGTTAATATTTATTGAGGAAAAAAAAAAAAGATTATTAACAATAACATTAGACTAAAGTTGTACTTTTGTAAGCTTCTCTACCTGTTATCTATTTGGAATAACCATTATTAATGTTTCCAGTATTCTTAAATATGATATTCAACAAGTAGCGAAGAGCAGGGATTCTGCCTTCATTCATGTAAATGCAATTCCAGAGAGGCCTTTGCCTTTGTTCCTGAGTAGAAGAGCATGTTTCATTTTTCAATTCTTCACTGGATGCATGCATCCCTTTGGCTGCACACCCTTCCAGAATCTCCAGTTGTCCAGTCAAACCTTAATCATTAGCTCAGCCATTATTTCCATCTGTGCCAACTAGGGTAAAATATAGCTCATTTGGCACAACAGTATTTTAGTCTCACCTGGCACTGCCATAAATTGACACAAGGTAAAAGACATTGGCATGTCCTTCCTCTAGATTTGATGCTAAGAGGGTGTAATATCAGCTTTTTTCCTTTTAATTCTACAGATCCATGCTGAAATACATCAACTGATGGTCAACACAGCTGGCCATCATGTCCTTCTTAAAACCTGGAATGGATTACTTAGGGTCTGGCTCTGCAATGGTATATCCAATTTGCTGCTCTAGAGCACAGAAGCCAGGTCTCATAAAGCACCTATCTACAAAAGTTTAGCAGCATGTGTCACTACCCGATGCCAACCTTTCCCCAGAGGTTTAGTTCCAGTACCTGAAGAAGACTGGGAGTGACAGGAGTGGCAAGAAGAATCAAGTGAAATCCTTTCAATGAGGTCCTCATGACAGGTCTCCTTCAACTTATCTTCACAGCTGTCAGTCAGGCTGCAGTCTTCGCCCTCTTCCTCACCGCTAAGAGTTACCTTCAGTGCTTGGCTGTCTTTTTCTTGGTGACCTGTTTGAAAGCACCTGGATAACATCAAGTATCACACCTTCAGTTAGCTTTTAAGTTGTGAATATGCTAGTGAACAAGCACAGCTTGGCATGGCTACACAGGCAAACACTCAGGCAGTGGATTTAGTCACACACTTTGATTTGCCAGGCTTGATAGGGCTTTGAGCAACCTGGTCTAGTGGGAGGTGTCCCTACCCATGGCAGGGGGGTTGGAACACGATGATCTTCAAGGTCCTTTCCAACTCTAACCATTCTATGATTCTATGATTTCCCAGTTTCCTGGTGCTGAGGAAAATCATTCTAAATGGATCAGCCATCTAAGATGCCTGTGTCTGATTATCTGAAAGTACCCTAAAGTTCATCAAGTAAAATGAGGCAGATTTAAAATACTACACAGTAAAGTATGCTCAGAGAAATAAAGCCATTTTTACTTCCAAACCCACCATTGTCTGTTGATGAGACATGGAAATTTCAGCAGTGCATTTTCCTTTCAGCCTTTCATTTGTTTAGGCCAATGTGATGGTTGCAGAAAACCTCATCCGCTTTTACTTTTGTTACTGTCTGAAGGCAGACGCTCTCAGGGCCAAGGATGTCTTACCAGTTGTGAAAAATAATGTCCTCTCCCTAAGCAAGCGAGCCCACTCCGCCTATGCTGGTCCTCAGCCTGCTCTAGAGGGAGATCAGAGCTTCCCCCGGGTTTCTTCTCCCTTGCCCACCCCGCAGATGCTCCAGCAGGGCGGACTGATTGCCACCGCAGGGACGGGGATGCAGGAGGCCAAGACTATTCCCCGAAACCGCCACCAGGTGGCCAAAGAGTTTATTTTATTATTACAGCAGAAAACGAACGCCTGTTCTATTGCACGAGAAGACTTCTCCCACGGTCTCACCGCTTGTGCTGCGCTCTCTGTACTCTCAGTTCAGAGAACACATCTTCCTGGTGCAGAGCTCCTCCTCTTCCAGAGCTGTGAACATTTTCTGTCCTCGGACTGCACAGTTTCAAAGGGCTCATGGCAGGTGGCTGCAAAAAACGGCAGAAGTTACCCTGACAATCTCAGGAGCTCTCCCCAGCTCAGTTTCTAGATTGTGGATTTTAGAAGGCATCAATGTCTGCTATTACTCTTAATTTTTCAGATCACCCCTCACCATTTCTTGCTCTTCAGTTTTAAGAAGCCCCGTGCCCCAGTCTCATGCACTGTTACAGCTTGAGGAATCCAGGGTGGATTCATATGTACACACATCTGTGCTGTGCTGAACCTCGGGGCCCACAAAAGCTAATCATGATGAGCCAGACTGCACCCCATTACACACACGGGTATCATCTCACTAAGTCACTGCTGAAATGAGCAGGCTGACCTGCAGGGCTAGGGTACCACCCCACTGCCTAGAGTAACAAGCGTTGGCTCTGGGTTTGTTCTGTCAATAGGAACGACTTTGCAGCATTAGCAATCTATTTATGCTAACGTTAAAAAAAAATGCTGAAAAAAGGCGTTTGCTTAAGAACTGTTGTGGAAATGCCATCAAATTTTGCAATGCTGCCTTGCACTTCGCTCAGCCAGGATGATAGGAAACACGCCACCAGTGGCTGAGATGTGATTTTCATGTGTGTCTTTACAGCTGATGGTTAATTGCTGGTAGCACATGGACATCTTTGTAACATCAGGGCAAGAGATTCTCCATCCTTCTCATGGGCTACAGAAGAGGGTGAGCTGCCACAAGCCACAGTGAGAGTTCAGTTTATCCCAGGATTTCTGGGCGTCACCAGACAGGAATATGAGACATACAAGAAAAACATACACCTAGCTTTTGCCTCCTTGCACGCAGGGCCTTGGTGGGGTTCCCACATATAACTTGATTAAGTCCTATGAAAAAAAGGCAAAAAAAAAATATTTTACTCTAGTGTTTAACAAATGGTGTTGTCTTTGAAATCAGTCAACATCATTTCCCATAGACAGGAAGATGAATTTCATGGCGTCGGTTCACAGTGTCAGCTGGCACAGCCTGACACGGCCGCTAAGAGGCAGTTTCCCTGTTTCTGTCAGGATCTTTCTCCTTCTGCTCCTGCCCTGCCTCCACCACTCTGCCGGGGCAAACGTTTGTGTGGCAATATAGTGAGTCAGATAAGGGAACAGATCCAGATTAAAACTAAATATGCTTTTAGATTTGCTTGTTTTGCTGGGTTACTTTTCAGCTGGATCTTGATCAGAATCAGGTTCCTCGTATGGCTAGGCAGATGCTCTTGCCAAAAGAAGAGACAAGGCAGCAAAGGGGCAGGAATAAGCAGTGAACATTGGATTAAACTGCCCCTATCAGTAGTGCTAGCTACCTAAAAGTGCACATGAAATTACAGTCTCATTACTTGGCAAGCTGTACTTTGTTTCCACGTACTTCCCTGAATGTACACTCAGCTGTTCACACCACATCTAGTTCATCATCCTGAGTCCTGCCTACAGCAATGAATTGAAATGGGACTGGCATCTGAGAGAAGCAGATCACAATTCTGGGAAAACAAATGCCATCTTCCTATCTAACCTGCACTCCATGGGCTGGTGGAGTTGAAAGACCATCAAGGTCTTTCCAGAATCCAGGGAAGGATGTCTTTGGAAGTGCTAAATATTGTACCAGAAGTGAAATCCCCTTCCATTCAGCTGTCCCCAGGAGCTGCTAATTTGGCAGCACTTCCAGGTGGCCAGAACACAAAGGGCAATGGTCCACCTGTGTTTTGGGCTAGCCTGTAGATCAGATATGTGGAATTAAGGAACTGACCCCTCCTGCTGAGGAACCTACCCCTGGAAACCCAAAAGAAAGTGCTTATTGACAGCAGTGGTGCTGCTGCAGTGTAAGACTGCAGTACACAGAGTTTGAGCACCTGATCCATCAGGGGGTGAATGTGCATCACCACACTCTTCTAGGGGACTACCTTGGACCACATTCTTATGATTGAACAGGATGTGGCCAGGTGTGACTTAAGTGAGCCCCAGCTAGTCTGGCATGTAATTTAAAGGACTGAGCAGGACAGCTTTTGACAAGGTGCGCAAGACAACTTCAGCAATGGAGCACCACTGGAATATGGGGCTGGCAAGAGGGACAGCTGCACATGCATGGGGGTGAGGGGCTGAGGAAGGGGAAGCCCAGATGACTTGCACCTTCTGCTGCAGTGGGAAATAAAGGAAAGCCCACGCTAAAGCACGTGAGTCCTATGGAAGAAAACATATGCTGAACCTGATCTAGCAGTAGAACGGGTGGGTGGTATTCAAAGCACCCAGGCTTTCACCAGCAATAGTAACATGCAGAAGGAGGTGGAGGTGTGGGAAAGAACAGGATTAAAAAAACATACATTACCATGTGTCAAATCACTGAAGTCATCTTCTGCGAACAGATCTTTAGAAACAGTGGGATCTGGAAGAGAACAGCCACCATACAAGAGGCGGGCACTGCTAGATCTCCCCGCATCAGCAGACCACTGTGCAGTTCCAGGTCTGGGAGCTGTTGGGGGTCTTGGGCTGCCTCCAGTCTGCCTTGCTACTGCACCAAGATCCAGATCTAAGAAAGAGGTTTTGCCAGTGTAAATGTAGTCATGCAAGGCTTCAAACCACACCATCACACATACAATGTCAATACGGCAATTGCTGCTGTGAACCTGGAGCTGTAGGGGACAGAATAACATGTCATTGCAGCTGTAAGAAACATGCTGGAATGAGTCAAACCTGGAGACAGAGGGCTTCCAGGTGCTGCACACAGTCCCCTGTAGCTGCCCGCTGCAGACAACAGAACCTAGGTATTCCCAACTAATCCAAAGTCCCTTCCCACCTTCCTCCTGGACACCAGAGAGTGGCTGCTGGCTGAATATGGGGGCAGAAAGCATTCTGTCTCCAACCGCCCCACAGCTGAGCTTGGATTTATCCAGAGCTCTGCCGCTTCCCCTGCCTGCATGCCTAGGGTAAGTGTAAGCTGCCTCTCATTTGCTGCCTGCCTGCTTGCAGGGGAACTGCTGCAGGTTTGCCACAGGCACAGTCCAAGCTCCTAGTCTCAAAATACATTGCTTAAATGCCCAGGCACAACACAGATGGTGACAACCACTTTATCAGAGCTAATAGTCAATTAAATGCAAACCACATACCAGGAGTCGTGGAAATCTGGGAATGGCAGTAATAAATTTTTCCAGTCCTGCCTCAGAGACAGATAATTCTCCATCACAGAAAGAAAAGCAAAAACTGAGTTTTCATAATGCTGCAGGGCAGTGTGGATTACACAAAAGCTAGTGAAAGCAAACAGAGCCCTGTCCTCTTACCTGCCCAACGGCTGGCTGTCCTGGGAGCACAGCACAGCACAGCACAGCACAGCTGTAAGAGCAGCACGTGCAGCCAACAACCCACAGGAGAGCAGATTTCATTTCAGTGCCTAGATGAATAGTGTGGTTTGTAAAGTGCTGAGCATCTACCAGCTCCACAGTGGAGCAATCAGCTCCATTATAATATGGCCATTTCCTTAAGAGCAGAGTGTTAGGGACCTTTAAAATATCTTGGCCATAATTGCTAATGCAAACCCATGAAATACAGTGCATGAAAAGTAACTCAGTCAACATTGCTATAGGAAAAAAAGAAATATGCAGATGCCTAAGCCTGACCATATGAGCTCATCACTTTAGAAAGAAGAATATAAGTCTGGGTACAATAGGAAACAATACAAATTCACAATTTTGTGGTCCGTCCCTACTGTTTCTGTCAGGTCACTGTGTTAACTAGTTATCTGAACCATAGCTGAAGTTGCCAAAGCAGAATCACTGAGGGATCAGATTTTAATGGATTTTTTTTCCCTACCATAACTACTATTACAACTAATGATTTGGACCCACAGGGATTAAATAAATGTCAATGTATGTAGTTATTCCAAAACAAACTAAATTTTTAATGGAGTACAGTTGGCAGGCGAACCACAACTGGGGGGCTGGGAAGCCAACTGCATTGCCCACACTAATGGGAAGCAACAGGAGCAGTTCTAGCAAATACTTTGCAATATTTAATGGTACAGGGTAAAGCGCACGTAGGATGATATGTAAAAGCACGGACATTTGAACTATAACCAAAGCTACAGACAAGGGGACAACAGAATTAATTTCAAACTACTTAATCTCTACTAATGAATGTAAGGGACTGAATTGCAGAGGCAAAGAAAATGGAACACATCTATTACAAGACCATACAATCTCAGGATGATGCTACCATTGAGAAGTGGTGATCAAATTGTCTTTTCTAGTATTAATCTGGAGTAGAAAATCCTGCTACATCCATGCTACATGGGACTGACTGCTACCAAGGAAAGGGCTATGAAGACTCCTTTCCAAGCTTTGTGTCTTCCCATCATGCAGAATGAATGCTGAGTATGGACTCCCTGCTACTGCTGGATTTGCTTGATGGTCTAAAAGTCATATGCATTTTTCTGAGCTTGATGCCCAGCTTATGACAGCTTTCATTTAGATCTGCACCATGCTCAGTTCCAGCTTCTTCACTTCTCAAGTGAAGAAGACAACATCCTTTATCCCTTTGCTATAATTAAACACTGGCTTTGAAGAGGCCAGCTTGCTCTTCATCTTTCTTTTTCACACATCATAACCTGAAAAATGAACCCTGATAGGAAGCCTGACATACCTAGCCAAGAAACATCTCCAGCTAAACCACCTTCTTTGATGGATTCCTTGATGATTAGCCAATCCTCGTGCAGCTTCTTGGAAGGAAGGAGATCAGTCTGGCTTGCTGGTATTTCATCCAAATACTCCAAGTGGGGAATGAGTTTTTTTACTTCAGCTCTGTAATTATAATGTGGATCCTGGAATAATTGAGAAAATAGTCACTTTAATAGCTTATTTAACAGTCTGTGGACTTCCACTAGCAGCACAGCAGTGTTCAATTTGTATGACTGCCATATAACTTGAAACGCCTTCTACGAGGCAAACATATTCACCTCATTCAACAGAAATAAATACAGTCAGGAATTTCATTTCCTCACATAATTTATACTCAAATTGATCATGAACGTGTTGTGAGCAGTGCAAACACATGCCCCCCACTCAAAGGCTCCTCTGCTATTTAACCACTGATGACTTTGTCATTTGTCTTTGTTATATTATGTATAATGTACACAAGTGTAGAAGGCCACTGATGCCCAAGGAAAGCCTGGGCACCCTCAGCATTCAGCCAGCCTCTCTCCCTGCTTTTGTGATTATCTGGTTGCTGTGTCAATACTCAGATGATAGGAAGAATTGAAAACATGTTATGAGCATTGCTATACCTGCCGACGGAAAAAGAAAGAGCATTTCCATGGATCCCATTTTTAGGCACATCCATGAACCAGCTACAGTGAATGAACTGCACTGATTTTCTGGGGCAGTCTCAGGGGTTTGGTGTGTGATTTTACACACTGCTAGAAGTCATGGCTTACTTCAAACTACATTTTCTTCTGTAAGAAGTCACACACCAACAACAGGTGCACAGAAAAAGCTAAAACGGACTGCACTTGGGTTTCTTTTCTGTGTGCTGGAAAAGCAATGTGACTGTTCCCCATGCATGTGAACTCAGAGTGACAGCCACAGGGGACAGCATGGGTGCAGCCCCCTTCTGCATGCATGGGTGGAGCTGACAAGTTATAAAATTATTTACAAGCACAAGCCAATGCCTGAGGACTTCTGAGCAGCAAGTCCAGTCCAGAACACTGCAAACTGGGCTGTTTTGGTGGATTCCAATGGTAGAAAGACAGCTCCACGTGGCACCTTTGTCTTTGTGAAAACTTAGCAATAAATACCTCAGGGCTGACTGGGTCATGCTGCTTTGCAATGGGAACATTTTTGGTTAAAATTGTGTCAGATTACAAAAGGCAGCAAACAGTAATGGTGACCTCTTCCATTTAAAGAAAGTACAAAGCAAGAGTACACTGCTCTGGCAGAATATGAATGGACTGTTATGTATGAATCAGTTGTTTCATGCAGATAAATGTTATGCTTCTCTAGGCACTGTGTGCAATATTAGAAAACCACACAAAGCCAAGTCCTCATTCAACACGGAGTTGTCACAAACAGAAATCTTTTTGTGGGACCTGGCTGGCTGTATGCTCCCTCCCTCCCTCTGCAGGATATGGTACTGAAGCTGGCAGAGGGAACTCACCAAATAAAGCTTGTATTTTTTGTTGTTAAGAGGCAGACAATAAATTTCTCTAACTAAGCCTTCAATCTTAATTTAGAAAATGAGTCAACCAATCACCATGCCACCCTATACCACACGTACTCTGAACAGCACCTGGACTACAGCCAATTTCCAGCCGTGTCCTGCTGGAGAGAAGCATCATGTTATGCTCATGTTACATTACTGCAATACAGGCTGCAGAATTTATCATTAGGTTGTTGCTCTTGGTTTAGATAACACGGGAAGATGAGCTCATCTGAAAATCAAATTACAGAGAGCAAACAGGCCATCTGAAGAAAGCAGTAAATTTAGCTGGACCATTCTGTAGATTAAAAGTAAATAAATAGGAGAGCTTTTATGGAGCTGCAGCAAGGGCCAAACTACAAGAATGAGTTTGTGGAATTAGAGCTGGTCATCTAGGATATAGCAAAATAAGCCCACATCTATTCTTTTCTACACACTGAAGAAATGCAAAAACATCAGTTGAAACCAAGAAAGTGACAAAGTCCATGGAAAAGCTCTTGGCAGCTGAGGGCAGGGTGGCTTTGTAACCACCCCAGGGTTGAGCACTTTCCCAACAGGAAGGTTGGGTGGAAGACTACAGTGGACTTGCAGTTCATCTCTGCTACAGCTCAGTGTAAAATGTACAATTATTCAGACTTCCTCAACAAATTTGGGCTGGAATACAACTACTTGCAGAAGAGTAGAAACAGCCATTCAGCATGGAGAAGGGCACACCACCACACACTCCTGCTACATGACGACACACAGCAGCAGCCCAAGGACTGATCTCCTCAGCTAAACAAACCAAGGGCAACCTGACACTTCTCCATGACAAGTACATTTAAGGACTGATGAAGCCAAGTGAAAACTACATCTTCCAAAAATACCACTTTTGTTGAGCAGGAACGACAAGGAAGTAGAAACACTCTTTCTACACTGTTAAGATATACGACACCATGGCCATGGTAGGAAGCTAAGATAAGGAAATGTGAGAAGTTGTGTTTGTCTCCATGGGAGTAAAAACAGTAAGTGGGCATGCTTTGTACATCAGAAGCAGGCAGTGCTTCTTTACTATAGGAATTTTTTTTCCTCTCATGGTTGCATCTTCCATAAGGGAGAAATGTTGATGAAGAAATCATTTTTGGTTACAAATAGTTGTAAGTGTGGTCTCTGAAGTATACTACCAGTTCAAGACAAAGGCAAGTGCATAATATTTACTTTTGATTCCAGAGAGGAAAATTATGAGAGCTAAAGCACTACCTTCTGTGGTTCCTTTTACTATGATATGAACAAGCCAACAATTACATCTAAAAAATGCTGATAACTCATGTATCTAAAAAGTGCCAAGATTTATAATATGCACATCTACTACATGATTGAGTTTTAGTGACACTTTGAAATGCACAGCGAAGCTATGGAAAACGGTATGGTGGATTCACAGCGCCAGCTCCTGCTCTGCTTTCTAACCTCTGTGTTAGCGGCTCTTTACGGTGCCACCAGGAATTGTGCCACCCTTAGTGAGCGTTAATGAGCTATTACATACCTACGTGTGTGTGCACAGGCCTGTGAGCTTCCAAAACACCTGGATGACAATATATCATGTGCTGGCAATACTCTGTCATCTGATGGTATATGTTAAGAATTATCTGACCAAAATGAGAAACTGTCTTACTTGATCAAGTTTTTAAACTCTCATTTGCCTTCTCAGTACATGCCAAAATGCTTGGTTTTGTATCCCAACAATGCCTTTTTTTGAAGCAGAGGAACGTGAAAGAGTAATACAGCTCTGAGACCAATCATGTAGAATTAAATCTCCCTTACTTATCTTTTGAGTGCCCTGAAACCCAAAGCAGATCACGTATTACTGTGTTTTCATCTTTGTGACACAGAGGATCTCATGTCCTCAGCAAAATACTAGCACAGAAATGGCTTTATCATTTCAATATGGAAAAGGTGAATGACTGTATTTTGTACCTTCAGGTTTTCCTGAAGGTCTTTTTTGGTCATTTGTTTTTAACCTTTCAGAGGAAAGCAGTTCCTACAATACAGCTTTTCCTAGTTATCTCAAGTGTTGTTTTTCTGAGGGTTCAACTTTTGAGCATAGTGGTTCTGGAGCACTTGCTGTTGGACCAGAGAGCTTCCAAAAGAAATGCAAAAGCTCAAAGACTGGTATCTAATTGAGTCATTGCAATTGGCGTATTTTGTAAGAAAAAATATTGACTACTTTCTAATCCACTGCAAGATCCCTACAGGTAGAAGGATCCATGCTCTCCCTGGTCTTCCTTTAAGATGCTCATTTGCACTGCAAGCTGGGAGAATACTGAACAGCTGTATGGATCTGAACAGCTGATTTCTAGTTTAATCCCATTCTCACAGGTAAAAAGGAACACATTCTTACCTGTAAGAGTCTTTACTAGTACTCCTTGTATTTCATTTGTGCTCATCTTGGAGACAATATCCATGAGAGGACAAAATAAAGAGAAATGAAAGCTGAGAAATGCATCCCATGTCATCCCTCAGAATGATACATTAGAAGGGTGCAGAAACATTTCTCATTTCCAACTCAAACTAAAAAACACTGCCAAAAATTAACACAATATGTGCAAACCAAGTCATCACCTCTGCAGATTCTGCATTTGGCTTCAGACAAATAAGGTTGCCCTCCACTGTCAGGTGGCGCAGCTTGCAACAAAGTCCCAGGTAGTGCATCTGGTTGATGTCCTCAATATTGTTCCCTTCCAGGTCCAAAACCTCAAGGTGATCCAACCAGGTCAGCTGGCTCAGGTCAGAGATATTGTTATAGGCTACGTAGAGTTCCTCAGCAGAAGTAAACAGAATTAATATGTAAACCATAGGCTTGCACAAGTAACACTCAAGCTTTGCAAAATGTTTTCTAATATGTGAAATATTACATGGTGTAACATGAAATTAGGATGGAAATGAACATTTTTCAAGTGTGGCTGTTGCCACTTTAAATAACCAGAGCTAATATGGCAACAAACACTATACTGCATTGAGCGTCTTTAGGATCAGACTTCAATGTTACATGTCCTTAAAAATAACCTTAAAAAAATAACCCCGTCTTTTAAAGTGACGTGCAATTCAACGCATCCAACCAAAGACCCTTAGGAAAACAAAAGGTGAAAAGAGAACACAGACTACAAGTAAAGAGTATCCATTAAAGATAGTTTTCAGATCATCATTTGGCAGCACACATCTATACTTACTTTCAGAGAGCTGCAGGAAGAGATCCCATCTAAATCTGAGAGCCTGCAGTGAGCCATCCACAAGACATGGAGATGGGACAATGTGGTTCCAAGATCCCTTATAAAAGAAACAATTCAAGCACTATTTGCATGGATGAAGGAACTCAAGACTTGATATCCCTTTCCCAAGACTACTGCTACTTCCTTTAAATCTCACATTGTTTACAAGAAATGCCATTAAAAATGTTCACCCTCAAAGGTGAAGAATAAAATTATACCCTTGTTTACCTCTGTCTCCCACAGACATCTTTTTTCTTGTATGCCATGTGACCCCAGTTCAGTTTGATTAAGATTCTTCCAAGTGCTACACCATGGTAATTCTGCCATAAATCGCAAGTAATTGTTAGGAATTAAGTGAGGTTTGCTTATGCTGGCATCATTTGCTCTACACACATAACCCAAGTTAACATATCAAAGCTTATTGCACAATCATCACACTCTGCCATCTTACGGAGTTACATTCCTTCTGATTTTGCTCTTGCTAAATAAAAATTTCTGTATCAGCAGAAAATTATAATCCTTTCCATCTTATTTTCCTACCCTTTAGCTCTAGCAAAATATAAATAAGGGATCATTTGTATGAATTCCAAACCTTTGCGTCCTAACCCAGAAAAGCACACACTGACCTGCTTAGCTCCATGCATGTGCAATGTCACATTGACATAGCAACAGTGCACAATACAAAGATAATGCAAAAATGGTGGCAAATCAAACTGGGGACTTAACCACCTTCCACCTTTGGTAACATTAAGTTGTATAAAGCCACTACTCAAACACAAAATACAACACTTTATCAAATCCCAAACCAACCAAAAGCTCAGAATTCTCTATTGTAGCTGTGATACCAGACTATCAGAATAAAAATCTAAACAGGGGGGAACTAAATACAAGGACATTTTAACAGAGGAGGTAAAGACCAGCATGGAGTTTCCATAAACACAGTGATGGCTGAGGTTGGAAGAGACTCCTGGAGGTCATTTTATCCAAATCCCATACTCAAGCAGGGCCAGTTGCCCAGGACCACATCCAAACAATTAGAATAACACTTACAGATTCTTGGACTTCAACATGGTGGATTATCTATCTTTTCTAATATCTGTTTTTATAATATAAATTATAATNCCAATCTCAGCCATTAGAGCACACCCTGAAGTACCACATTTACTCGTTTCTTAAATACCTTCAGGGATAGTGACTCNATCCCAAACCAACCAAAAGCTCAGAATTCTCTATTGTAGCTGTGATACCAGACTATCAGAATAAAAATCTAAACAGGGGGGAACTAAATACAAGGACATTTTAACAGAGGAGGTAAAGACCAGCATGGAGTTTCCATAAACACAGTGATGGCTGAGGTTGGAAGAGACTCCTGGAGGTCATTTTATCCAAATCCCATACTCAAGCAGGGCCAGTTGCCCAGGACCACATCCAAACAATTAAAATAACACTTACAGATTCTTGGACTTCAACATGGTGGATTATCTATCTTTTCTAATATCTGTTTTTATAATATAAATTATAATAAATAATATATACTTTAATGCACCGTCTAGGGAAAATTGCAGAAGATAAAAAAATATGATATGGTTACAGAATCACAGAATTGTCACAGTTGGAAAGGACCACTGAGATCACCAAGTCCAACCATACACAAAAACACAACCCACTCCCTCCAATCTCAGCCATTAGAGCACACCCTGAAGTACCACATTTACTCGTTTCTTAAATACCTTCAGGGATAGTGACTCAACCACTTCCCTGGACAGGCCATTCTAGTGCCTGACCACTCCTTCAGTAAAGTAATTCTTCCTAATATCTAGTCTAAATCTCCCCTGCTGCAACTTCATACCATTTCCTCTGGTCCTGTTGTTACTCACTTGGGAGAAGAGGCCAGCACCCACCACTCTACAACCTCCTTTCAGGTAGTTGTAGAGGGCAATGAGGTCTCCCCTCAGCCTCTTCTCCTTCAAACTAAAGTCATGGGGTCTCTTCTAATCTAATAAAGGTAACAGTTCTCTTACTCATGTCTTCTCTTTAAGGATTGTGGGGAAAAAGACCGTCTTTGCATTTCCCTGAGAACCTCTTGCAGGTTTGACACAGCTTTGCAGCAAAAGCTCCTACAGTCAATTGCCTACTTCAGGGATACTGCACAGCCAGACTGTCCAAGAGGTCAGGAAGGAAGAAGTGGGGACAGACATATACTTGGCTAGGGTTTTTTTTTGTTATTTCTCCACCATCTGAACACTTGGGAAAGACCTTGTCAGAAGAAAGGAGACTGTATAAAGGCTGAATAAAGGATGAATGAATGGAAAAATATCCCCAGATGCCTCTCTCCTGCAATTTGCCAAATACAGGGTTGAACAGGAGTTTCTAGGGTGAAATGGGCAATTTTCACCCCTCTGCCTTCTGAGGAATGGTTTGTCCACCAGTATCATTCAGACCTACCTCACTTCATCCATCCTTTACCACTGCAGGGACCCCAGGCACTGGGTGCCTCTGACCATCTCTTCTCTGGATGTTAAGATTTAAGTAAGCTCACGATGGACACACCATACAATGTGTTTACGTAAGGTTTTATAGCCTTTGCAGCCCAAACAGTGCAGCTGATCTAATGGCCAGAACAAAGCAAATAAAAAAAATCTCAGTCACATGACATCTCTTTCCATCTAAGGCTACTCCTTCTTATGGGAGGAAACCCTTAACTGATTTATAAATCATAACTGCTCATCTAGGCAGCATGCCCATACTGACACAGGACATCACTGTCTAGTATAGAGACACAAGGATAAAGAAAGCCACACACAGAGAGAAACTCCATTTATAAACAATACACTTCCTTCTGCAAACTTGCTGCAAACTTACTTTACCTCATCCCTTAGCTATCGGGGCAATGGGGGACACTGGTCACTGAACCTGTGACCAGATAAGCCCCTAAAAAGATGGAAGTTTGTCATGTTTCCTTCCAAGTACTCATTCAGATTTGCCTGACCCGAAGGATTGTAATGTCCCTGTATGTCTTCACATCCCCAGCCTTGCAGAAGATCTTCCAGGGACTATTTATGCTGTGCATAGTTTATGAACAAAACAAATATTGGTTCTAAGGCTTCCTTAAGGAACAGACACCTCTCAAGGTAATATTTAAAGAAATTTATTATTAGATTTGCAAGCTGCATGGCTATAACAAGAAAGAAATTAAATTACATTACAAAAGCAGAACCTACCATCAACCAAGGCAAACACATTCATAAACACAAATATGGCATTAGGAGTAACATGAAGGAATCACATTTCTCATTTCACAACCCACTTCAAGCACTAATGAGTTTTTAAAATTTCAGGCTACTTTTGGTGCAAAATTTTCTTTTCTGTAAACCACCGAACATAGATACAACAAAATGGTCACTCTCATTTCTATATCATTAAAACAAGTGCTTCTGATAGACAGCTCTGCTTGTTAGGCCAGCAAAACTGAAGACCTGACCTGCTTATTTACATAAGCTATGGCAATGTACGATTAATGAATTTTATTTTTATTTTTTCTTTGTCTTGTATTTTTTAACTGAAGGTCTTTTGTCACAGAAGGAGCTTTTGGTAATATGCTTGTTCCTAACATTTCTCCATCAATATAAAGGATGCCAAAACAGAGCAATGGATTAATTCCCAAGCAGTTTTTACACAAGGCCGTGAGAAGAAACGGCTATCCTGTCTACCGCTAAAACCTTGACAGCTTCATGCATTTTGAAGAAGGTCAGAAATTAAGTCATATATCCCTCTGTGTGTTAACTATTTCAGTTCCGGTGCTGGCTATTGATAAACCCAGTGCACACAAACAAGGTCAATCCCTACTCACATCGTCTGCTAAGTCATGCACAGCACATACTCACCATGAATTATTAGTTAATGAGTCTTCAAGCATTCTCCTTCTGCAGACACCATCAGAAGACCCTAACTTAAAAGTCTTCTAAAACCTGATTTCCTTACTCCGCACAATTTACGTTGCCAAGTGTATAGTCTCAAACCATTCCAGTTTCATTCATGGGTTGCAGGTCTGACTTTCCTACAGCTAACTTTGGTGACAGTCAAGAGTAGCATGTTTAAGGTTAATATTAATCAGAGAGTTTATTAGTATTCCAGACAAAGGAATTAGGTGGTATATCCCACACCTTGGGTACTTGCAAAAGGCAGAACTGCTGTGTGTTTGCAATGCAACACAGTGTTTGATAATAGTCTTACAAAATGCTTACATAGACACTTCAGAAAAGAAAAAAAAAAACATGAAAGCTAAAGGGAACTGGTTTCTTAGGAGGCTAAATTTTGCTGTCCAAAGCTCATCTTTAACTTGCGACATGATATACTAAGAAAGCACAGATTTTGCTGCACTGTTTGGCATCACTTATCCCACTTTTGCTCTCTGTTTCAGGAAAGGCAGCTAGCAAGCCAAGGTATCTTCACCCCCTACCTCCCAAGAAGAGTACTCCAGTTCTTACGGACAGCAAGTGACTGCTGTCTCTCCTTCCCTGCTACCATGGACAAGCAGCAGTGAGGAGAAGAGACAAAAGGACTTTTTCCTCTGCCCAGCTCTGATTGCAGAACTACAGTGCAAGGTAAAGCCAGAAACAGAACTCCCCTCACTGACTCTGGGGTCATGCAAGCTGCTGGAGGAGCCTAAAATTCTGGGTCATGCAGTCACATTTTGGCCTTGCAGATCTTTACTCCTATGTCTGTAACAAGTCATCTCCAGTCAGAGATGATATCACAGCAAAGTACATCTGCAAATATTTTATTTGGTAACTAATACATCAATCTTTTGGAAGCTGCGTGAATCACACTGCAGCATGAGAGAAAACTCCCTCATTAATTACTACACAGATAATTGCCCCCGAGAGCATGGCTGCTGTCAGGTGAGATGTGATGTAACGCAAAGCAAGCTGCTCCTGACAACTGTATGCACCTGCCTTTCTGAAAAATAATTCTGGCTGGTGAGAAGAGAACTTAAGAGCTTGTAAGAGATGGGAGTGTGTCCAGCTCCACCGTACCCAGTGTCCACCTTGGAGCTGGTCAGAGCAAAGCCAGGAGTTGTGTGAGCACACATGACTGCTGTGTGTGTGCAAGTGTACGCATGGGTATGGTTTCATTTATGTTAAGTGCAGAGCGTTAGGTCAGGCCAAACTGGGGAGATGCATCTCATGACATTTAACAAGAAATGGAATTAACGGAAATCTGTCTCTGTTAACAACTTACCAGGGTAAATTATTTTAATAAAATAATAAATTCTTAATAAAAATTTACCAGGGTAACAGGAGAGAAAATACGCTATACATGTAGTGTAACAAAACACACACCACACACCCCCAAATAATCATTGATTGAGACTAAAAATAAGAAGACATATGTCAGAGAACAGAACCCTCCTGTATTAGGCATAATATAAATGTACAGAAAATGACAGCATCTATTCCAAGAGTAGGCTAGAGATAATGACTGAGCAGTTTAACAGCTGAAATAGGAAAAAGATGAGACATGATACAAGGTGGTGGCAGTTGGTCATATGACATAGCACAGGAGCACCCCGGTGATGTGCAAACAACAACAAGCATAGAGGAGGAACCAAAGATGACTGTAGAGGAAATGTAACTCCCATTAATATAAACAATGGATAATTCAATTCCAGTAGACAAGTGTCCTGTCCTGAGTGATGTGGAAGCTGGGAACTTTACAGAAAGGGCAAGGAATTAATAGGCAGAGCAATTACATATCCTGCTCACTTCTGCTGTGGCTCATGCAGGTCAGGTCTGAAGCAGAGACAGAGCATGGGGTTGGAATGCATACATCATATCTTTGGTTGTGATAAAAGAGGATTACAGCATCAGAGGTTGCCAAATCAATGTCCTCCAGAGTAATTACTCCATACACACACCTACGCACTTGCCTGCAGAACACACACCGAATACCAAATAATGTTTTTATCATCCAAAAGTGCCAAGAAACCAATGTGGACTCCCCTAGTTTCACCTTGACCCCACAAACTTGCACTTATGATTGATTCTTTAAAAAGTAATATTAATAAACTGAAGGGTTTGAAACCTGGGTTCCAACTACCTCTAGACACTGCTGCAGGGATAGGAACTCATCAAACAGCTCTGTGATTCTGTGAGGGTCTTGGAAACACCCTCCCCACTTGTGCATGACCATTTAGGATTTTTTCCCATGAAACTGGATGCTCCCATCTTGTCATCACTCCCCCAGACTGGGGAGAGAGCACAGGGGCAAGGAACAGTTTGGCTTACACCACCTAATAGCAAGCTTGAGAAATAATAACGTGTTCTTTCATTAATCCAACATCCTTGTGTTTCAGGGATTGATTCACTCCAGTCAGAGTTTTACTGGACCGAGACCAGACCTAGAGAGCCAAATCCCACTCTTGGTTTCACCACAATAAATCTTGAATAGCTCCACTGAGCTTAAGCTACCCAGTAAACACTTACAACAGCACAAACCTGAACGCATTAATCAGCTTGAAAACCATGGTTTCTTTTGGAAGCTGGTTTCAAATAATTCACCTAGAAATAAAACACTAAATCCACTGAACAGTATCTCAAAATACACATGCATCTGTTGAATAGATCTTCAGTAGCAATACATCTAAAATAGCTGTTGTTTCAGATGATATTTATTTTTAAAGGTCGCTCGGAAAATGAATACACTGGTAATCTGAGAGATTTAGATTTTAAGAAAGTGACCAAACTACAGTCTTACAAAATAAAGGAAAAAAAAACCCTCTCCTCTCTGATCTACAAAAGTCAGGTTGAATTTACCAAGCCACACTGTGATAACAATGATCCAGTTCATATGTCAGCACACAATGGTTTGGTTGTACAGATAATTCTGACATCAGAAGCAAAAACTTTTAAAGCCTGAATGTTACTTAAATCAGTAACATATGTACTAATAGGAAGCTTACATAATAGTTTCATTGTACTCTCAAATAGCTGTCAAGTATTTAAAACTGTAAAACTGATTGTATGCATGTGTTGCTCATACTTGATCAAATCCATGACACAGCCCTCAACCCTGCAAGCACCTCTGAGGCCACAGAGGCCTTATGTCCCTGCAGTGCTCTTTCACAGTTGAACAAATGTCATATGAATGTGAAGACCTGGCTTGCTTTGCAGCCTTGGTTGGTTTTGTACTTACTCTTCCAAACTCAAGTAGTAATATGCTGAAAATTGCTGGCTTAGGTCTCCTCTGTCAGCACCTCACACAGCCGTGGCAAACAGGCTGCCTTGTGAACCACTGCCCAGGGTGTAACATAAAAAGGACCATGTCCCATCCCTTGATACCAGAAGACCACTTTTAGGCTGAAATTCACCTAATATTCTGGCCTCTTTCTTGCAAAATTTTCTCAGTAAGGGTTCCTAACCCTGTTGAGACAGTGTTGGAGACTTCAAAAACTAAGCAAACAGAGACTTTGCTAGGTAATTCTCAACTCATAAGCCTAAACACATCAGAGGAAGGTGAGCGTCTTTTAGGCTGAACAAAAGCATGCATCTACCAAAGGTCTTTTTAAATAATAACTGTGTCTATGAAATTCCATTTTCCTAACTCCCTTTTACATGCAAATGAAGAATTCCTATGTGAACAAGAAGTTATTGTTGCCAGAAGGGTGCCTCTGTTGTCCTGACTTTTTGAGGTAAACTTCACATGAGTAATAAGCTGTTTTCCAAATAGGCTGCTGATGCTACTGGCAATAGGGAAGGTTGCACCAGGGGAGGTTTAGATTGGATATTAGGAATAATTTTTACACTGGATGGGTTATTAAGCATTGGAACAGGCTGCCCAGGGCAGTGGTTGAGGCTACAAGTATTTAAAAGATGGGTAGACATAGAGCTTAGAAATATGGTTTAGTGATGTTTTTTGTCAATGTTAGGTTGATGGTTGGACTAGATGATTTGAAAGGTCCTTTCAAACCTACACAGTTCTACGATTCTAGTGTTTCTCACAACAGAAAGATTTCAATATTTTATCCCAGGGTGGTTGTTTTGGTTTTTTTTTTTGGTTGGTTGCTTACCTTTTTTGTAAGATTCAAGTCTGCAAAGGGGCAAAGGTTTAGCACATTGCCTTTTTACCTGTGGATCTCTGCCACATGCTTCACTAATAGCAAAATGGATCTCTGGAGAGGAAATGCAGCTCTCCTGGTGCTGCACAAGGGGTAAATCAGGAAGAGCATTCAGGGTTTCGCACTTTGTTGAGCCCAAAACTCTGCCTTCTCCGCTTTGTTATGCCTAAGCGAGATCAAGCTGCCACAGCTCTTGTGGGCTTGCTAAAGCAAATTGTGATTCTCAAGGAACCACACTCTGGCCAGTGCTTTCTCTAAAGTGCAAGACTGAAAACAAGGATAGGAGACTACATGGCTACTGCAGTCAAACCCACAACCATTCAAGGCAGTTTGGTTGCTGTCCAGGACTGGAACCAGAGCCCACACTGATGGTCCTGGTAGAGTACCTGCACTCTGCTGTGGACACGTCTGTGACCAGTGCTTCAGCCAGAGACACTGTATAAAAGTCCTAGTTCCATACCACTGCCAAACTTCCCCCTGCCTTCATCAAGGCCAAGTTTCTGCCTCTGGTGCCAGCAGGTGAATATGGCATCCGGAGACAGATGACAGCTGAGGAAGAACCCAACCCCAACAAGATACACCTCTGGGCCATTCCAGACTTACATTTCCACTTGTCTTTGCTGCTTCTCATTGCCTTATTGAACTCACTGTAGCAATTGCAATATTACACTAAGTGCTATGCTACTTGCAAGCACTTTATTTTCCATGTCAGATTATACCTCATTTAAACCAAAAGTCCTTGCTGAAACCAAGAGCAAGAGGCATTTGTAAATTAAATGGAGTGCATACACATGCATACACATGCTTCTGTAATCAGCCATAGCTGTGCTTAAGTTAACCCAGATGCTTGCTTCTTACTGTGGGGAGCAGGTTGATGGAGATGATTCTGCCTCTCTCCTCTGCTCTGGTGAGACCCCAGCTGGAGTACTGCGTCCAGCTCTGGGGCCCTCAGCACAGGAAAGATATGGATATGTTAGAGCAGGTCCAGAGGAAGGCCACAAAAATGATCAGAGGGGTGGAATGCCTCTGCTATGAGAACATACTGAGAGTTTGGGTTGTTTAGCCTGGAGAAGAAAAGGCTCCAGGGAGACCTAATTGTGGTCTTTCAGTACTTAAAGGGGGCTTGTAAAGGAGATGAGGACAGACTTTTTAGTAGGGCCTGTTGCAATAGGAGATTGGGCAATGCTTTTAAACTAAAAGAGGGTAGATTCAGACTAGATGTAAGGAAGAAATTTTTTACAATGCAGGTGGTGAAACCCTGGCCCAGGATGCCCAGAGATGTGGCAGATGCTCCATCCCTGGAAACATTCAAGGTCAGGTTGGATGGGGCTCTGAGCAACCTCATCTAGTTGAAGTTGCCCCTCCTCATTGTGGGGGAAGGGTGAACTAGATGGACTTTAAAAGTTCCTTCCGTCCCAAACTATTCTATGATTCTATTATTTTATTAAAGTTAATACACATGCAACATAGCGTTCATTTCAAGTGGTGGCATTTTTAGTTGCTGTCAAAAAACCTAGAGCAGAATAATGGCCTTGATCAATGTTGATGTATTCAGTCAGGAACAGCAATTCCCTAAGACACGAATATACAGTGTGCATAGGAATGATAGCACAATTCTGTGTTAATTTCCTTTTGATCCTTAAAAAATGCCTGTCAGTTTAGTTACTAGTAGTGTTTTAACAATGAAAGATCAGTTGCTTTAACTCAGCTCCCACAACCTGAAAGGAGTAGGGGCTGCCAGGATGCAGTTCTGTGGGCCAAGACCTGACCCGATCTTCTTTTTTCCACGCTATTCCACCTACCATCCTTGGCATGAAGCTGCAACCACTTAGTGATGCTGTAGAAACCCAACACATTGTGCTACATCTCACTGGGTACATCTTCCACAAGAGCAAGTGAATTTTCAAATAGGATAAAGCTGAGACACACAGTAAATAAAACTCTCACACCCACATATCCATGGCCCCTCAGTTTAGCCCTAGAGCTAATCCTATAGCTTTGGCAATAGTTCATTCTCAAGTTTACATAGAAAAAAAAATAAGGATAATGAAGCTGTGGTTACAGAATGAGTTATTTACATTGAAGGAATGAATCCCACAGCGCTTTAAAATTTCCTACATGAATAACTTTTTAGTCTCCCACATGTTGTGTGCCTTTACACAGTCTGTCTGAGCTTTGGCAGAGCGAGACAGATACACTACAACTTTGATTTATATAGATCTCATCCTTCAAAATCAAAACTCAAAGTTTTTAATGCTGCAAGGTATGCAGAAGGAATATTCTGTAAAAGATCCAAATCAGCTGACAGATGCAGTGGTGTTAAGGCGCACACCAAAAAAAAAGGGCTCAACAACCTTTTTCTGAGTAACAGAGAAACTGGAATTCTAAATTAATTGACCAGACAGAACTAAAGAATTGGATTAGCTGTGAGTTGCTATTCAACTTTTGTCACAATAATGGTTATAGAGTTTCCACTGGAAAAAAAATACTTGAAATACTCAAGAAACAGGCTGATAAGAAAACGTAGAGAGAAATTATAATTTAAAGTGATTTAGTCTGAATGTACAGTGGTGGGAACGCAAGTTTTTAAGATCTGGCACATTTGTATGACACTAATGATTTTCTCCTGTGGCTGATGGTCATTTCTTCTTTGTACCTTTTCCTTCCCTTCATATTTTAGCTGTGCATTCAATAAGAAAACAGAAGAAATACAGAAGCTTGCAGGAACAGATACAGGTACAACTTGGGCCTTGAAATGTCTGGCAAATACCAGTTGATTTCCTCCAAATTTCTTTTCTCTCTCAGCCTCTAATGTTCACCCCAGATTTGGCATGATAGACTTGTCTCCATATGCCCTGAGTCAAGAATTTTTCCTTAAATGATAGCTTCAAGGGAGACTTTCCTTGCTCGTACTGGTGTCCACATGCTTTTTCACAAGAGGCAAACAAGATGCCAAAGAGAAGCTTGGGGAACCTCAGAGCCCACCAACCTAATTACTGAGGCAGGCAAGACCTTACAGATTTCCATATTGAGGGTGTGTTACTACAAGACAGAACCTCAGCATTTATTTCACAGTACACCACTAGACATCCCAAATCTGGTGCAAGTTGCTAACTGTATGTATAGCAAATTCCACACCCCATCCTTGACTTATTTCAAACAAATTTCTGTTCCAGGGGGATCTAGTGGAACATGTTGTAATGTGTCCTCAGTCATGGAGATGAGCCTTATAGCACAGGTGTAAACACTCACAAGGGCTCTTAGCTGCCAGAGATGCCACTGATCAGCTCCAGTGATCAATGGACAGACTTAATCACATATAAGTGGACTAATTGTTCTAGATCCCAGATGCCCTCCTGTCAACACAAGTCTTAAAAGGCCTGCATAAACAGTTTCAGAGCAGCTCACACAAAATTCTCCCTCGCATCTTGACCTACCTTTGAAGGCAATGGCAGTTGCCATCCACAAGTAACATTTCCTTTACAAACTAACTTGCAAGGGTTCTTTTGCAGGAATAACTAGTTGTAATGGTTCCTTTACAGACTACCAACAGTCTTACCACAATGCTACACAGTCCTTGTGCAAGAGGAACTTCCAACTAGTTCATGAACTGGGATAAAATCCTTCATTGATCTATACTAGTCTTGAAAAAAGCAATTTTATTAACTTGAGCTGTCTGGCTGTGAATAAGGGAAAATATTCCTCAAAACAGCCGTGTAACCCACTACTTGCGACATTATTCAAAAGTGGACACTCACACCATGAATGTCAGTGGTTCTTTGTATCTCTCCAATGAAAACAAAGGTTTCCAAATTGATACACCTACAAATTTCTACATAAGCTAACTCAAATACATTGTACAAACAATCTGGTATCACTGTTAAGTACAGAAGGCAGGAAATGCCACAAATAGATAGATACACAGTTTTCTTTTAAATTGTGTTGAGACTAACATTTCTTCTGCACTATTAAGTTAGCTTGGGAATGCAAAAAGGAAAAAAACTTCAGTGAGGACAGCTGAGTGGTATTGAATATTAATGAATGTATAAGCTAGAGAGATGATTCCTACTTTTAATGTTTTGTGATTTTAAAAGTAAATAGTAGTTAACCTAAACTATTTAATAAAAAATGAGATTCTTGAAAACTAAAATCCCCAATCCACTCAGAACAAAACTGTACTTTTACCTGAAAGTACTGGGAAGAATCATTGCATATGACAGATTAGAGGAAATACTCAAAATATACAGGATTTGCTTATTCATATAACTGAGCTTTACAGAAAGAAGGTCCTTTCAACAATGGTGTTGTATTGCTTAAACACGAGAGTGACCAAAAAAGACTCATTAATCAAATAAGCACATTTTTGAATATTTTAAAAATCCTCCAGTATGATTTAGCAACCATATTTTAATGTGTTTATTTTACATAGGATAAAATTTATACTACTGATTCTTACTATTTCTAGGGTCAAAATTTAACATGTGGCAATAAAACATTTTCCTTTAATTTAAAAAGTTCTTATGGAACAAATATTATGTTTTAAAACTGGGTTTACCTTGGGATGCTGGGAGCAAGAAAGTCTGTCAGATCTTAATAGGGATAGTATTATAATTATAAATAAGGGCAAGATAAATTAAACAATAAGCAAGCTAAACAAAATTTCTGTAAGTTCTTGCTTATGGTGAGATGAAGCAGTAGAAAGTGGAGTGGTAGGACCTTGAGACTGAAGAAATCCAAACCAGGAGATGCCACAAATGGCCTTTCAAACATGCAATTCTTTATAAAACCTATTTTACCAGAAGTGGGTGATAGGTTTCATTGTCAAACCTTTGTGTTAAAGTGTTCACCCCCACAAGAAGAACATACAGTGCAGGTTAAAGCAAAGGGTGAAGAATGTGTATGCACATTCCTGATGATGGAATCGCAAACTTTGCCTCCTAAAACACAAAGGCATTTCTGTATTTCTTTTTGCAGGTATTGATCCACCCCTGAGAGACCTGATGCACCCTGTAAAGATCTCAGGATAGAAGGATAAAACTTTGCAAAACAGCAAATCAGAAATAAATCTAGAGATTTAGATCTAGATAGAGAAGTGTGCATGTATTTTAGGGGGAAAACAGCAACAGGTCCTTTGTGTGCAGTAATATGTCCACAAAAAATAACAACTATACAAACTCCTGGGTGGAGAACATTTTACAGAAATTAGATTCTAAAAACTGATTGTATACCAAAATTCTATTTATTTCTTCATGGCTTATTCATATTGCTTGGCAGTTGCAAACTGACGAATACAACCACATAGCTCAATTTCCCCCCCAACCCAACTCCCTCCTTTTTATAAAATCACCACTTATCTTGCATTCCAAGAACATAATTCCCCACTACATAATTCCCCACTAAATATAATAATTTTCAATAAAAAACCAAACAAGCTGCAGAGAAGCAACTCTCTTGCAGGTGAGAATCAAAACAACCTACAAACCCATTAAACTAATGCTAAGATTATTTTCCTGCCTATTTCCATGAAGATAACCCTTCCCCAGCTGCATAGCTCCACTGGCAATGGGCTAATTGCTACTGCGTCCCCACTCGGTTCTTTGGGTATTCTCAGACGATTATAGCCATTCTTTCTCACCACTAAAATGAACATTTAGGTATAAATTTTCATAAGTGATCCCTGACACTGACAGCTGAAACAGAGCAGCTGCAAATCCTAATAGCCAGGCATGTAAGTACTTATTTGTTGGCAGAAATCAGCTAGTTATTACCAACGTTTTTATTTATCATATTATAGTATCCATCCAGAGCATGTAAGCGAGATCATGATCCCATTAGGCAAAGCCTTGTACATAACTCATTCAAAAAACTGTGTCTACCCTGAAGTAATATATAAACAACTGACATTGGAGAAACAGTGAATTTCTGCAGCTAATCCAGGATGCTGTAGAAACAACAGCTAAGCCAGCAACTGAGTTGTATTTTTCAAATCCTGGTGCAGTGGCTCAGCCTCAAGACCCAGTCTCGTCACAGACTAGTCAGCCACAAAGCCTCTAGTTATTGTCATTGCTACCTCTAGCTGGTTCAAAGAGTAAAGCTGCCCCAGTAATCCCAAAGCCTGGAATCAGGTGAGTTTGTGGAGCCCTAAAAGGTTCCTCATTCACTAAGAAGAGTTGATGCATCTTAAGTAATTACTACTTGTAAGCAAACAGCATTTCTAAGACCAAAACAACAATTAATATAAAATTTCAGAGGTTCCCCTCGGAAATGACAACTGTTTTTATCTGTGTGCTTTCTTATTGAAGGAAAGGATAAATGGTGTACAGAGGGTGAGAGCTGCAGATATGGTTTTTGCAGGTGTGGATGCATGCACTTGTTTCTGCTCACTGATCTTAGAAGGATAAGGGCTGGATTCTTCCCATGGGACCAAACATTCTACCTTCAAATGCTAGAGGAGGAAGGCAGGATGCCTCTCCCCTCAGACCTTCTCACATGAAGGGAAAAGCTGAGAAGTGTCCACCACCCCACCTCTATTTCCTGACCCTCTGGAACACACTATACTGTCAGCACATTCACATGCTGAAAATAATCCACTTGACTAAAAGTAGCTGTATTTCTGTCCTAAAATCTTTATATTTTATCAATAATATGAATGTCCTTAAAACAGTCAATGCTAAATAAAACCTGAGGTCACAACATTTTCCCCAAAGTTTGTAATATTCCTAGGGATCTGCAAGCATTAATACAGAGAAGACTCATTAATACAGAGATTAAGATTCAACTCAAATGCTTTTCTAGCTCCTAGCAAGCACCCAAAGTCCTCAAAGAATATGTTCTTAAGGTAGACTTCATCGCAACCTTAACTGCTGAAGGACTTTTGGGCTGGCTACACAACAGAAACACTTCCTAAAGAAACTAGCTTGCATTTGACATTAAACGCTTGCCGCATACAGAAAAGCAAATGTCAAAACAGTGATTCTTTGTGCACTGAAATATGGACATGAAGAGATTCACCGAAGCCAAATCAGAGCAGTGGTCTCTGACTGTATGTGTAAGTACAACCTTGAACAAGAGCACCCCGACCCCTCATGAAACACAGTAAGCAACTACTGTAATGCAAATAAATAATCTGTTAACAAACATTTGCATCTTTAATGCAAACTAAGGAACTGAATTTATTTTAGAAAATACTTTGGGGTTTTAGCTATCATAAAAGCACTGCTCATGCTTATAGCACAAAACTCATTGCATTTACATGTAGCATCTATGTCACATGCATCAGACATAGTAATCCAGTAACTGCAAAAAATTAGAAATGACAGGCAGAACAAAAAGCAAACTCAAAAAAAAACAAACCAAAAAAAAGAGCTTGAAAAGGAATAAGTCAAAGCGATAAGGAGAAAACAAATGATAACCCTAAATCTCTTCTGTTTGACAGAAAATGATCCAGCAAATAGTGGGTAACTATACACACACTATCAGCAATACATAAAGTTTTGGGCTGATCAATGTCATGTCTCAGTCTTATACAAGATGTTGTAACTTGGTCCAGATCCAGCAAAGCACTTGGACTAATGTTCAATTTTCCGCTTGCGAGCAGTTCCACTGAAGTCAAACTTCTTGTGACTATAAGAGGTGAGCATTTACTTAAAGTCTTTGTTGGATAAGTACCAAAGAATAACATCGCTAAGTTCAAATTCCTAAGGATCCTGATTCAGGTTTCAAAAATATTTTTAAACATTCTAAAGCCCTTGGCCTCAATTAAGAAAGAATTAGTTTGGCTCTGGTTTCTTAAAGTCATGAAATGGTAAGCAAAATCCTTTCTCAAATCACTTGGCTCACGTTTTCAGTTATTTTTTCCACAGTCAAGAGGGCCTGAAACTTCAAAAAGAGAATACAGAGATTCCTGTGTAGCCAGTCTTGTCCTCACAAGTTGGTGTTAAAAAAAAAAAAATCTATCCTAACACTCATAAAAGCATGAAAATTGTTGAATTTGAATGTACTCTGCACCTTGCTCATTTGAACCTTCAGGACAGCTGTCTTATTTCTACTCTCCAATAACAATTTTACTGATCCAAGTGGAGCACAATTACTGTCCGCTTGTTCTGGAAGACTCTTCTGCAACAGGGCAAGAGCAATTTGAGAACTGCATGCAATGCAGACTGCACTAAAGCAAAGTGTTAACTCTACCCGGATGAAGAAGTTCTGCTTTCCTTTCCCTATAATCCTCATACTTGCTTTTGGATGCACATTCTGCAGTCTCTGCATTTGATTTTGCTTAATTATAATAACTTCTTTCTGTTACAAGCAGTTGCTCAAGTAGTTTTGGGAGCAGACCATTCTTCTGCTGGCTCCAATGCATAAAGCTGACTGGGAGGAAATTAACTTCAGTTGGTGAAACAGCTTCTGCTATAACCTTATGGGAACCAGTTCCCGAGATTCCCGTCTGGTTTAAAAGCCCTTTCACAAAGATACCTATCTAACATTTTTCAACAGATCTTTTCATTCATCCCTAAATTGAGAATAAAAGCAATCTGATAAAAAATATATAGGCTACATGCCAAAGCAGAAGTTGTAATTCATTGGCCTTGAAATATAGTTCTTTTACTGGAAACGTTACAAAGGCAAGGACCATGTGTCATCACCAAAAAAAAAAAAAAAAAAAAAAAAGTTTTTAAAAGGAGTTCCACATTTCATCCTCAATTATCAGTTAATAAATTCAAAATTTCTTAGCTGCAAGCAGATGGGCAAAGGTCACCAAACAAGGACCTCATAAAATCAGTGCAATTTAGAAAATTAACAATCCGAACAAATTTCTTTCCACAGTACACTGGATTTTCCAGAGCTGTTCCCCTTTAGCAAAGGGCCAGTAGAAAACTAAAACCCAGAAAGCCAAAAAAAAAAATAAAAAATTCCCTTTCAGTCACAAAGATGAATTATCTGCAAATAAATGTGGATGTATTTTCCTTATGGTTTAAATTAAATAGTTGATAATTATATCCTGCACCTATATATAGCCTTTCAAAGTTTCAGGTATTCAAAAATAATGCAAGGTTTGGAAGGGCTGGGGAGGACCATGAATTTGCAACTAAAGTAACTCAACCACATTCACCATCAAAGGAATCGGAACTCCTTCAGGAACTACCAGGAAAAGCCAATACACAAACTCAGCACTCAGCAAGCCTTTCTCTCCCATAGAAAACTATACACAAGTATCTTGATTCCTCACTACCAGAACATCCCTCCTTTGATTTACATTGAAAGGTGACAGAAATGTACACCTCAGCATCCCCACAACTTAAGTTCCTATGTGAAGTTGACAGAGGTAAATGTTTCAAAAAAAATCAGGAACTAAAGTCAGGATCATAAAACCTTATTTTGACATCTCCCTATATGCAGTTTACTATCAAGAGAATTCTTCTCCCATTTTCAAACTGAAAAAAGATTTTTTAATTCCATTTCATTCTAAAATAAGGAAATTCTGCTCTGCAAGACAGAAAAAAAATAATAAAGTGACAAAAAGCAAGTTTCCCATCTTCTAACCCACTCATGCATACACACTTGTTCAGACACACTATTGTTCAGACAGTCTGTTGTTCATAATGATTCACCATAATACATTATTCTTCACAAAATATAACATGAAAACAATGCTTTCAACATCCCAAGTGTATATGAAACACCCTCTATCTTTTGCCTGCTTTTCTGTCCTTACCTTCTTTTCAGTAAACAAACCAATCTTCCAGTCTGTCCTTATGAGACATTTCCTGTTATCTGCTGCTCATTTTCAAATTACAACCACAATGTTTCTGACCTCATGGCTGAGAAAGTCTGTGGGAATTACCCCTAGTGAGAATGAAGAACATATTTTCTACATCCTCAAAAACCTCAGATGCAAGGGTTTGGTCAAATACAACAAAATAATCACTTTTTGGACAGAATTCAAACATCAGCAAGTTTAATTCAGAAATAAGATTGCTAAACATTTTTTTAGTGAATGCAATAGTGCACCAGAATGGAGGGAGCTATTTTACATTAGCTATAGCAGACGGCGCTACTGCTGGACAGCAATGTTGCTTTAATGCACATTAAATTGACATGATGCAGACACCCAAAAATAAAGTTCAAGTGCCGAGGCTGTGCCTGCATGGGCTGTGCCCTTAAGTGATCTGTGTTTATGAATGACAGATTGTCAAAGATGGGAATTAATAAAGGAAAGCTACTGCTGTACTATATTGAGTGAGTTCTGGCCTGGGAGAGCCAACAGGGCCTTCTTCCTTTACCCTGAAAATTGCACAGAGAAAACAGACTTATTTAGAAAAGAAGCAGGTAGCTTTTCCTGGGGTTTGTGTGCCTGGGAAGCATCATAATACTGGACTTGATATCCAAGCCAAAACTTATTTGCATTATAGTTGGTCAAAACAAAACTTGAGACCAAATGTTACCTGAATCAAGGACCACAGGGATGCCAAATCACAGAAAATGGTTAGCCAAAACTGTTTATGACAGAAGTTAGAGTCTCAGAATACAAAGGGATGTGTAAAATCCTAATAAAGCCATAAGTCAAATAAACTAAACAGTTTAGTTTTCCTGAAGTGCATCCTGCATTCCATACCAACAGAACTGGTCAAAATATTTTCTACTGACACACTTTAAGAGAACATGGATCTTTGACCAAAGCCCTTCCCACCTTTTTTTTTTTTTTTTTTTTT
>VZRU01007886.1:105596-133724 GCA_013398155.1 Pedionomus torquatus
AAATAATAAAATGTCTTTTGATGTCAAAAATACAATTTCTTTTCAATAATGGAGAAATTTCATGTTTATGACAGTGGTTGATCGCCATTAAAATAATTGCAGCAATACAGAATCACCACTTTTCCATGTTAAGGACTAGAAGGCAGAAAAAAAACATTCAGACTGCGAATTTCTCTCCCTCTCATCTCATCACCAGAACAAGGGAAAATAAGATCAAAGTGTGACAACTGAAGTTCATTCGCTACTTTAGTGATGATGCATGAGACTGAGAAGAATTTATTGCTGTTTTCCATCAAAGAACATGTTCTCCTTAATAAGAATTAGCAAAATCACTATTTTTCCCCCCACAAATTTAGCAGATAGCCATACAAAGCCAGAGAGCAGTCCTGATTAACACCAAGACATCCTTTTACACATCTCTTCACTAATATGAACTGTACTTTTTTCCTTATGCATTAAATTCCAAGGATAATACAGATAATGGCACAGGAAAGAGAAGACAGCTCTGCCTCCTCGTTGTGGTGATTTTCACTTCTAGCTTCCCATCTTTCCAACTCCTCAGTTCTCTAGGAGAAAATGTGTAATGCTTTCACAGAGCTCAGCGAGCCAGGGACATGCAGTCTTCATAGCATGTCTCATAAACCCAACTTCATTGACTTCAATATAGCCAAAGCGATTTTCATCACCTGAGGAACTGGTCTGACCTGTATAGAACAGGCTACTGTGCAGAATAAAAGCCCAAAGGCTGAAACACTCTGCAATCCAAGCACCTAGACATAGATAAGAGGTGAATTTCTAGCTCCTTTCAAATTTGCAACAAATTTCCATGAACTTCAGAATGGCAGGAACTTTGCTGGTAGGAGACAGGGGCTAAGTCATCAGCATCATCGCAGCTACAGTGATTTATTCCAGTTCAGGTCCTCTCCTTAAATTTATGTGGTTGCAGAACATATATTCTTGAGTTAATCCATTATCACAGAAATGGAAAGAAATAAAAGCAGCACAAATGAAGATTTTATCTCTTAAATAAAATAGAGGGCTGTTATTCTTTATGTTTATTTCAGTTATCATTCATTTCTTACCTCACAGACACAAGCAAGCTATTGTTCAACTTCAGTTCTCTCAGATTAGGTAGATAAGCACCTATGGGAACAGAATAAAGAATCCCTTTACAAGCCTGGGAGTAGAGTAGAGGAAATTTCTGACAATTGTAAGCATCGAATTTTACATGCATTTCTTACCTATTTCTGCCAGCTCTGTGCTGGACCTCTTCTAGGAAAATCAATAGGATTACTCAAAAAATATTTCATCCTTTGCATTTTTGCAACGTATATGTATTGTCTGCATGACTACTCAATTAGAATTTTTGGAACCTCTCTCTGGCAATTCTGACAGTGCACCTTTCCAGACAGACAACAGCAGAAACTGGCTTGATGGGTGACTGTTTTCTTTGGTCTGATTCCCAACCCTTATCGACTATTAACTGAGTGATAGTCTGAAGAGGTAAGGGATGCTTTAAACTATGGCATTCCATGACGTCTGATTTCTACATAATGGTCTTGCTCCTCTCCCCAGAAATCTTTTGCTACCTATTTAATAGCAAGTAGTGATGGACTTACTGGATATACAGCTAAGTATACAGCTTCTCCAAAATGTAGTTTTGAGTGGAACAAGAAAAGCATGATTTCCTATGTCACAACATCATCTTTTACAGTGCAGAGGTCTCCAAAACACTACTTACATTTTGCTAAGCATTGCCTCCTCCTTATCATTTCTGGATGTGCTCTTCAATTGTACAAGCTTCATGTCTGTGAAGACCTCAGTATTCTGCTGTTATTACTCTGATTAATTCTTTTATCTATTCCCAGGAGACACTTGCCTTTTTTGTTGCTTTTACATCTTTGAACCAAAATCATTGGCCAAATCTTTCCAAGCTACAGAATAATCTGGGTAAAAGTTCAAGTACCAGGAAACATTTACTATTAACATCAGCAAACTTTTATCCATTCTCACTAGCAGAGTTTGCCCATGGCTGATGAGTATTCTCCAGTATAACATACAACCAAAGAGGTATACCAATTTTAGACAAGCTGGATCTTTGCTAAAAGATCAAAATTGGTTCTCAGCAAATATTTTTCTAAGTCCTCTGAGTAATCTCTCTCTGGCAAAGGTGATTTAACAGTGTCCAGAAGGACATCATACCGCCTTTTTGCAAAGGATCAAAAGAAAAAAAACAACTAAACAAAAAATTTAAAAAAAAAAGGGTGTGGTATCTCAAAGGCAAACAAAGGAGATCATATTCATCCTGTTTCCCCAAACAGAACAATAGCATTTATGGCAAAAACATTTAAATAAATCATGTTTTAGTAGAAACACTATCTATATCTAATGCTATTTGGGAGTGATTATAATCCAAATATTGATCTTCATGTTATACTGCAAATATTTCACTTCATGTCTTTGCCAAGCTCTTTAGAAAATATTAAAAATCCAAAATGCGTTGTGTAATTTTTTAGCCTTGTTTTTTAATAATTTAGCATAATAGATAGATACAACCCACCATCCTCATCCTGCAGGGAATACTTGCTTAATTCAAACAAATTTTATAAAGTATGGCCACAAAATAATTTGGAATCCTTACAGGGGAGATACTAGGATCTCTGCTAATTATTCACAGCAGTCATATTGAACTACTGAGCAAAGAATTCCTCAGATATAATCCAGGCGCTAAGAAAACCCCCAGAGAAAAAAATCAAAATCTAGATTAAAAAAGAATTGTATCCTCTTTCTTATATGAAACTTGAAGCACAGAGAGAAGAAATTATTTCCCCTGAAATGCTAAAGGAAGGATGCAGTAGCCTTTCCAGTCCCAGCACAGCAGCAGTTAATAGCCTTGCCACTGATCCAACCAGAGAGGTTAGAGGGTGGTTATTAAATTACAAGACAAATGGTTATTAAAAACTAGTATTAAGCAGAAGATTTGAATGAGGAATCAAGAAGACTCACTCAGGAGAAATGGAGAGACTTGCTCAAGAAAAACCTTTCCACTGAATGCATTTAGGTTTGGCTCAGGAAAAAAAAAACAACTATTAAAAGATTCAAAGAGGCAGAGTGACAGGGTGATGATACCATTTTCACATATGGTTATTTCATTATTGTAATCCAATCCTCCATCTCAGACATTTTATTCTATTTTGGCACGATCTGTGCCTGGGAACTGGTAGAATGCTAAGCTCTAATGTGCTGTTCACTAGACTGAAATAAAAGTATACTATGTGCAATGGTGCAAAATTCTGCCAATAAGACTTTTGCAATATATTTCACCAATTCTACAGGTTCTTCCCTTTACGTTTTATACTTGATACATAATTGCTCTTCAATGCTAAAAAGTCATTGTCCACTTGGTTTTGCTGGTTTTTATAGTCCCAATTCCTTATATATAGAATAGACACTGGAAGATTAAGTTAAGAGACAAATGTAAAATGAAGATAACAAAATAAGAGCTCTATCTAAATGTAACAACATGCTTCTAATTGTCTTAATTTTAACCCTTATGGCATCTTTCCTGAGAGCAAGGACACAATTTATTCTTACATTAACATAAAAATGCCCTAGGATATCAACAATATTAACTTCTAATATTAATTTTAAAAGTCCAAACAATATATTCTTCATCCTGAAACTGCCTTCGTAATGTATAATTTTGATTTTTAAAAATGAGACTGGTCCAGAAAAATGCTGATGGATGCCGTACAAGGCTGAGTTCAGAATGGTGAGCAATATTATCTCATCTGTCTTCGACTCCCTTACACTAAATACCCTTTCTGTTATATGGCTCTGAAATTACTAACCATCAACAATGTACTAGTGTCAAACTATTCTACTGTACTATCCCAGTGAAACAAAACAAAATGAAAAGCAGAAAAAAATAAATCAAAGTTTAAGATAGGTGCATAAAAGTGATACATGCACAGTCAACAACATTGCCTTAAGTGCTGCCCTTCACAAGCAGTGTAGCAATGCAGGCGTCTTTCTCAGTTGCCTTGATACAGCAGGTGACATTTAGATAACCAACTAGGAGTAAGGAGAAAACAGGCAAGATGCCGATTTTAATATACAACAAGCTACAACACTTATATTTGTAGCATTTGTAGTTTACATTGCAATGTATTCTTTAGGTAGCATGATATATCTTATTTTTCTGTTGTTAACAAAAAAGTCATTGTGACTTCTTTATGCCTGCTGGAATATATAGGCTAGTGAAAAACATATACAAAGGCAACTACTGATAAATACTTGTGTTGGCATCAGGCAACCTACATGTTTTGTTGAACCTACAGTACAAACCAGACCTTAACACAGACTTAACTCTTCTAGCAAGAGCAACCTGATGCATAAATTAAACAGGCTATTTAATTCACTTCAGCTATATTGGAGCAAGTAAGATACATCACCTTGATATTATTTCCACACATTCTAAATGTGCATTTTTGGGGGTGAATTAGGCAATACAATCGGACATAGGACCACAGCACTCGTGGGTAAACCCCAGCTTGCTGCAATCTAACTACTTGAGAGGACAATCTCACAAAAATGCATATCAGTGTAGTGTTTCAGATAAACTCTCTGCCCCAGTATGTACTTGTGACTCCCAGAGAGCCTGCCCAAGCCCTGGCTTCCTGACCATGCAAGCACCTGCCACTGTGATGCTGCTGCATACAAACATCTCTCAGCTTTGCAATAGGAATACCAACAAGTAGAGCAAGAGGAAAGAGATGATGACCCTGCAGGAAAAAATACCTGTGTGCCTACTTCTGAACCTGTAGCAGAGCTTATCCTTGATAAAATGCATGCAAGAGAAGCAGCAGTCTCCAGACACGTAATCAACTTAGCTGGGCCACCAGCAGGCAACAATTCAATAAGTACCAGCGAACAGCACTGTGGGTAACTTGATTTGTAGCTATTAAAATCACTTAGAAATAAGAGAACTATATACTGTCTTAAATGACTCTATCCCCCCATTACTTTCAACAGGAATTTCTATGAGCCGGTCATGAATTCGCTCCCAGATCTGTCAGCAGTCAAAACTGAAGGGATAAGCTAATGAAAAGGAAAAAGTCCATCTGTTTGAGTGTGAACTGAAGCCTACATGCAGCACAGAAATCAAGTCCAAAATCTGCAAAACTGGCTACAAGGTTCAGGGCAGTTCAGTGTTTTGTCTGTCACTAAGCAAGGTGCACTGAAAGCAACAATTACCCTGAGCCCTGCTAAGTCTCAGATTCAAGCTCTGGCACGAAGCCTTTCCTTATTTTTAAAACTGATCACATAAAAGTATTTCAATATTGGTGTTTTATCCCATTCCCTATCCCTAAAAAAACTGTTGCTCCCCACCATGTCATGCCATTTTGTAGAGGCTGACATGACAAACTGGGGAAGGTTATCAGGACGGCAATTTAATGTTAAGCACATCCCAAGGTGGGATACTTATAAGAAAAACTCAGGTTTTAGATCACTCTGGAAATCTTGCTAAAGAAGATGTAGGTTAACCTGTGTATGGCTTTGAACACTGAAACATTCCTCAAGGGGAAATTATGGCGCAAATCTGGGTTTTGAGTGCTGCAAGGCTCCAGGTGACCCAAGAGTTATGTGCAGTCTAGTAACTTGCAACTCCTGTACCTGGCCATTTATGAGCTTGCACATAAAAACAATTAAACCAATATTGTTTACTGAGTGTGAATTGATCATCCAAACAAATAATTAGATGCTCTTACCCACCTTCTGCAACTGAGGAATACAACAAAAGCAAGGTTAAGTGATTTAATGTGGCTATAAAGAAAGTCAATTAGCCAGTCTCGGAATGCAAACAGAAACATGAAATTGCAGAGCAGTCCAGGCTGGAGGAGACAGCCAGAGATCTCAAGACTGGCCTTCTCCTCAGATTCAGGTCTTCTGTGAGATTCAGCTAGGGTGCTCAAGCCTTCACTCAGCTGGGTCTTGAAAACCTCCAAGGATGGAGACTCCAAATTTCTTTGGATACCCCTATTACTCAGCTGTCCTAACAGTAGAAAAGCTTTTCTTTCTGTCACACTGGAACTTCTATCATCCCAGCCGGCCTGGTTCTTAGCCTACTCCTTCCCTCAGCCTATTTATCCAGACCCCTCTGACCAGAGACCACATCAGCAGCACAGTTTCAGGGACAAGGAGCCAGCGAGGAGCATGCAACAAGCCCGTCACCTTCAACAGCAGCCATGCTTACAACACTCACACTGAAGATGCAAACTGCCTTGCGATATCCCTAAAAATTCAGGCCTTACTTTGTGCGCCTAAAAATCAACTGTTACATGAAAAAAACCTGCAAGGAACTGATGATCTCTGGAAGCATTAAGTGGAAAACTTTCTGCCATAACCACCTGCTGACATTTACAAAAAGATTTTCACAGGGAGGAAATTCAGAAATGCACTTTAAAAAAAAAAGACAGGAGGAAATTCAGGAAGGTCTTGATATTCTGATATTCTCAAAAGCAGTGAGACCTGCAGCTGCTGTTTTTATGGCCCTCAAGGGACAACTCTTCGTTGGGACACAATCAAGATAGAAATTGTTTGCAACACGGGAGTAGTGCCCTGTATTCTGTAAAAGTTGCAGAAGCCTAACCATGGGGAGCAGAAAAAAAAAGGGATTTATTCCGGTATTGGAAAGGAAAGGGAAAGTACAGAATGAAAAAGGTGAAACATTTTCTGTCCTGCCACAGCTAATGTAAAATGGCATTGTAGAAATGGCATAATGAAATTTTCTTATCAACTGAGGGAAACATGACTGAATAGATTATGATCTCTGAAAGAAACGGATGTGATTTTCCTTAGTCCTTATCAGAAAGATACCTATTTATGAAATAAAAAGAATAACCAATATAAAGTGGCTATGTAAGTCAAGACAAAAGCCCACTTCATTGTACTTGCTTAACCATTCTCGACAAACTGACATCAAAAGATCTACTAAAGTTAATCAGCTGTTGTGAAATTATAGTCACTTGCACATGAAAATGAACTGCTTGGCTGAAAATACCAGCACATACTTTTGGGGACATGACTTTTTTGGCACAAAAAATGATACCCTGCAGTGGTTACTCAGCTTCAGTATAGCAGAAGACGGACTTGCTTGTGATGGGAATCCATATAACAGAAAATGACTGCCAGAATTGGAAAAAAGGAAGGTTTCATATTTTCAGTGTTAACTCTGCCACAGAGGGAATTTCTTTGGTACTTCCTTGCTTCCACAGGGCAGTGATGATGACATAGACATAAGCATTAGGGTTGTTTGGTACTCATCAAAATGCCGTATCTATAGGACCTTCCTCAAGCACACCACCCAGCACAGCTCGATGAGTCAGAACAGGACACAGGCTGCTGCCAGCATGAGCAGCCTGATATCACCAGCGATTTCTCAGCCACAGGGGAATCTTACAGTGGTGAGGAACTGAACTTTGACTACTGTTTCACTAGAAGAGTGCCAAGTACTCTAGAGACTAAAGTAATCAGTAAATACTCATTTAGAGCCTAGAGGCACGTCATTCTAGAGGAATTTATTCAAACTAATTGGCTTTAGACAGAAGTGGTGTCACTCAAACCATTGTTGTAGTCTTCAGTCCCATTTAGAGCCTCACAGAAGAAAATAGAGATCAAAGAGTGAGCAGAAGATGAAGTGATTTCTTACCAAAGTTTCCCAAGCTGTTGTCTCTTGTATCTACTCGCATCTCTAGGGACTGCACTTGCTGCAGATCATCTACCCCTGTCAAAATTTTCTGTAAAGATAAGCAGAAATATATGTGTACTCTCATGCAATAAACCAGACGACACAGGACCAAAAAGGTGTAGAAAGCCTTTTAAGCAGCATTTTGTTAACATATACTCCAGGTCAAAACGGTTAGACATGTGACCACATTGAAATAAATTTAGCATTTAAAGATCTTTCTTCCTTGTAGCTCCAACTTATTCTAGTCTCACATAACTTCTATGTCACTTAAACAGTCAAGGCTGAGGGTTACATTGAAGCTGCAAATCAACAACAGACCTACATGCCAATTAACTTCATGTAAACAGTATGTCCATGCTTTAAAATTTGCATAAGCTCTCCACTAATCCTCAGCAGATAGGAAGTGTTACCCCTAAGAGTCACCTGTAATCAAAATGGCACTAGGCAGTAAAACTCAACAAAACATACTGTTTAGCCTTTTCACCCAAAACTATAAAAAGGAAACATGATTTTAGCTCAAGAAGCTCCCTCTTCTGAAAGAAGACAATGCTAATTACAAGAATTACAAATTCATTTGAAAAGATCTAGGCAAATTCAAATAGAAGCCTCCAAAATCTTTTGTTATTTTTGCAAAATCTTAGCAATAGGATCAACCACTGTATTAACCAAGAGTTTGTGTATGAATGCAGGATCTTTCCTATCTTATCACTGGAACTTTCCTAATATCCTGAAGTCTGTGTTGATATGTAGATTTTGCCCTGGCAGAGGTAAGCAGGACAGAAACAAGCGAAAGCTATACACAGAGGAGGGAGGGAAGCTCTAGGACAGCCAGTGAAAGCTACATCAAAGCTGTAAAGTCCTAAGACACCAGGCTGCAATTCCATAAGCAGTTAAAACAATCTCATCTTACCATCCCCTTGTTCCTTCCTCCTATGATCCAGCTCCTTTCTCCCCAGCTTGCCTCATCTAGGCTACGTGTCCTATCAGCTCCTTGGCATCAGCTTTGGGTGCTCAGGTGATCCTTCCATGCATGCAATCAATAAAACAGCCTAGGAGGGAACTGCATCCTTGCATTCTGATGTGTTAGTAGTTCATGAAGGGTCCAAAACACTCATTGAGAGATGAGAAACAAGGGGTTTGTGTCACAATAACTGCCTGAAAGAGTTTATACTATGCATTCTGATACAACTACTAAATTTTCACCTTTCTGTGCCAAAAGAGTTAGGACGTGGGGCTAAAAACGCCCACTTCATTGTCTGATCCTGACATCAGTGCTGCCTTCCAAGTGATGGAATTAACAGCATGGGCTGAAAGAAGTATTGTCACCCACCTTTTCCCTCTCTACTTAAGATGAAGGCAGGAAGTCATTAAACAACCTCCACGTACATGAGATAAGTTTTCTTACTATGAAAAAATTACAACATTCGTACATTTGTTTAATAAGGGGGAAATTATTCATTAGAAGGGAATGTGTAGGACTACCTCTGTTTATGAATTTTGGGAAGAAAAAATAATCACAAGAACATCCACTTCATTTTGTGGGGAAAAACAGCAGTTGCGACATTCCTACTCCAACTAGAACTTTCATTGCGCTCAAGCGACTGAAATCTCATTCTCTTTCACAGTTCCACATCCTCTTACAAAAGACCAAATGTAGTCCAAGTGTAACTGAGATGACAGTTTAGAAGGGCAAGGCTTCCTGAAATGGATGAGCAACCAGAAAAACTGGCTCCCTTTGTAAGGTCTTGACTTGGACTCCTAAGAAACACGATTATTCAAAAACTTCAACTGCTTTTGAACTGTCTTTAAAATACTCTGTTTAAAATTATTTTCAATCTTATTTTTTTAACCTGTGATTTTAATCAGGCTGAACCTAAGAAGCTTCTAGACTTTCTTGTTTCCCCACTAAAGTATGAGAAAGGTCTATGGTGAAAACTTGGGAGTCCCCAGTGGCATCCATAAATTGGCTTTCTATCCCCAGCTGCAACCACCATAAAAATGGTTTTCGTCCAGCAAGGAAGGCAATCTTACCAACTACAGACTTCTTCCTCCCCCATGTAAACACAAGTTCCCTCACTGCAAGACATATTTTGTAGTAATCTTTTTCAGCAGATGACACCATCTGTCATACAGCATGAGAGTACGTGAGAAATGAGAGCTAGCCGATGTCCTGGCACACAACCATACACTCGGATTGCTGGACTTGGACACAAGCTTATTGCCATTAAAGGAAGATTCTTGTGAAAGATACATCCCCTTTCCTCATCAAAATAGTCTTAAGAGCCTATATCATTAGAAGACAGAATTGCAAGAGGTGTCAGAACAAGTAATAAGCTTAGGGTCATATACTTTGTCAGTAGAATAGCAGAAGGTCCTGGCATCAGAAGGAGCCTTTGCCTTTCTCCTTTGCTGTCGGCAAGTTCCCTGCACACTGTCCTTCCCTCTGCTGTATTCTAGCCAGCTTCCTTTCACAGTTCTGTTCCTTGTTCTCCCCTTTCAAAAATCCAAGCTGCATAAAGTTATATTCTCTCCTCTTCTAGGGTTTCCTATTCCTTTTCCTCATACCAGGGATTACTGGTATGGGTGTGCTGCTTTGCCCTCTTCCTCTTCCAGATCCACCATTTATACCTTTTCCCCTGAGAGATGAGCTGCTCAGTGCATCCATACTTTGTACTGCAATCGGTAGAGCTGCGTGTCCAGTGCTGCAAAGGGTTATTGGCTGCCATCACCAGCTCTTTGAACTATAGATAGCTGCTTTGTCACATCTGGTTAGCATATGCTTCAGACTCCATGTGTTCTCAGTCCCCACTTCCCTGTTCTGCTTTTTCAAGAGTCTCTGAAATTCACTGTCCTTCCATTTGCTGATGCCAAGGAGATGCCTGGAGAGCTTGGAGCTGAACGGTTGTGGGATGCAAAAGCTATTGTACTGCACGAAGAAAGAGAGAAACACTCTTGGGTTGCAGATATGAGCTCATTTAAAGGCATTAGAAGCACAGAGACCCCAGGTGTTGACTGCAAGCTAGTTAGCAAGCAAAAGGCCAGGGCAGCAGTTCAAGAGACAGATATGTGGTGAACAGTTCCTGTGGAAGATAACTAGGACACTCCCACTCCCTAGACACCTTTCTTGGCATACTGGTACAGCTGGAAGTGTGATATATCTCATGTGTCACAGCTAAAAATCTGGCACCAGGAATGGAGGACTTCTAGGGAAGGACGCGGAAACATTTAAAATAAAGATGACAGATATTTAGCAGCATATCCCTTTTATGCCATTGTTTAATTTCAAAGCATGGGAACCCTCATCAAAATTTGAAAGGAGGAGATTTAGGAAGAATTTCGCTGCTATTGGGTAGCAAAAAACCCCAACCAAACAAAAAATCACAGCCAAACACACTGAAGGGATCATCAGCTTGGACAGAGATCTGTCTGGCACCATGTGGGTAGAAGTGATGCATCTTTTTGTTCCTGTCCATGCCAGGTCTAGGACAGGCTCCTGCCCTAATTCAGAGGTGTCCCACTGTGGTTTCAGGTAACAACTGCCTGGTCACAGCTCAAAGGGCTGATTTGACAGCCAGGGATAGAAGGTCTCTCTGCCTGTGCCCCAGGAATGCTTACAGACATGAAGGTGCTGCACCATCTAGGGATTTCTTCAGCTGTTTACTGCTGCTCAGCCTCAACATAGAGCAGATAAAAAGGGACCAAGGATCTGTTCTAGGCAGAAAGCTGGATATATTTAGAGTTATTTTATTCTGAGTAAATATTGAGTTATTTTACTCTTTGATACTCAAGGTATCAAAAAAATACCTTGAAAAAACTAACTATAATTCCAGACTGATTGTTCGTGTCCAGAGAGGAGTCTGCTTGCTCCCAATTTACTACCCAGTGAGGCAGGTATCAGTTAGATAGAGAAGGAGGTTGTTTTTTGAAGAACCAAACATCAAAATCTTTCTGGCATGTGGTGTTCAAGAAGGAAGCCTGACAGTTTGATTCTAGGCAGCAAGCTTCATACTCCACCCTAAATGTGTTTATTTAAAGGATAAATTTCCATGGTAAAGCACTGTACAATTCTTTGAAGATGAATAAATGATAAGTAAAACAAAGACGGAGAAGGTTCACTTTACATGTTTGCACCTCCTTCAAACTAGGAGTAAAACTATTTTCCATGAGATCATGCAGAAGCTATTGGTAAACAATTTAGCCAGTATTTTAAGAAGCGACTCCATGAGGGCTCACAACACATTCACATCATGCAAAATGTCTGGCCAATATCTAACTGAAGAGCGTGCACTAGCACGGAAAGATTTTCCTCTGACTGATATGAAGACTCAGTACATATTCTGTAAAAAATTGCTACTGAAAAATACTTCAGCACTTGCAGAGCTTTCCAATTGGCAGAACAATCACCTGGGAATGCTGAGAAATCCAGCTCAAGTCCCACTTGCAGCTCTCTGTAAATTTCTTAATTGGCAAATAATATTTGTTCAATTAAAGCTGGTGTATACAACTGATTTCTTCTCTCTTCCCTGGATTTTTCACACACTCTAAGAAAAGTAGATAAACTGTTGAAGAGCATGTTGCGTGCAGCTGTCAGAGAAGCATTTCCAGCTGTGCATTTATTTTGCTGATCCTGGTTAATTTGGCTAAAACGGGAATTCCTGAGTGGTGAGCTTATTCTCTTTTAATACTACACCTGTATGCAAATACTAGATTCATGTCCATTCATGTGTTCATTGCTTTTTGCAGGGATTTTATTTCAAATTCCCAACTCAAACGTAATCTCTCCCTGCACAAAAACCCTACTAATGCTACAAATATGACAAAATATTTATTCTAAGAAGAAAATTACTAGAACATTTTTGAGTGATTCTAAGTCAAGGGACTTTCAATGAGATGAACAGACCTTCCCTGTGGTCCCATATGCAATCTTCATTTCTAAATGCCTACATGCTGCAGATGCCCGTAATTACAACATTTAGCTGTTTTTCACTACTTTCTGTGTATACATACAAATACATTCTTCTCTGAACTCAGATGAAGAGATTAGCTAGGTGTTCAATCTGTGATAAAGACAGAACTTCTTGGCTTGTATGAAAAATGTAGATGAGGGCAATAATTATGAAATTTAACTGGCGGTGGATGCATTAGTAAAAATGTCTTTATTCTCATGCCGAAGCCTCCAAGTCACGCCAACAGATCTACATGGATAGGCCCTGCCTAATCTTTCCATCTGCAGTTCAGCTTCCCCCTGACACATGCTGGGGACTTACAGTACTGACACCTTCTCTTTTTAAACCAGTATTAAGGGTCTGATGCTGCAAGCTGCTGGGAAATCTCCCAACTATCTCACACTTCAAAGGGCATGTGAGGCACCAGAAACTATATGGGAGGTTTGCTGATCTTCCAGAAATCCTGTATCACTTCTGTAAGAGGAAACAAGCTCAATTTTAATTATGCAATGAACTAATAGGCAGGACAGAAGTGGACAGGATAGTAAATATTCTTACATCAGTTTTTGCTTTAAATTTGTTTTGAGGATTTACTTTCCCTCACATAGATATAAAAAAAGTTATACCCCAATATTAATTTTTTTGCATGCAAATAGGTGCTTAAGTAGCTACAAATATTGCTCAATGTTGTGTCACTGAACATGAAAAATTCAAGACTGTAATCTGCTATTTTACGTTAGCTAAGCAGCCGTGTGTATGCAAATGAAAATATGGTATTTTTTAATATAAAGGCATGCATATATGTGTGCGTATGCATTTAAATACCTCATGTGACAATTTGAATGTAAAACATCAGATGCCCAAGTACCAAGATGAACACTAATATAACAATTACAAGCCTTCACTATAATAAAGGCATTAGTGTTAGGATGAGGACATATAAAAGGAAAGCTCTGAAACTAAACGAGGCTTTGTAATTTTTTTCCCTGTTCACAGAATTATGTTTACTACTATGTGCTACCTTGAACAATCTGATCTAACTTTTAAAGTAGCTGTGCCTTGAGCAGAAGATTGAACTGGAAGGCCTCCAGAGGTGTCTTCAACCCTTTTTTGAAATTGTTATATTTAAATGATTATACAATTCTAATGAAGGATTTGACAGAACCAAATTCAGAATTCAGCCAATTACTTCCATCTCATTGACTCTACTTAATATATCAAGGTTTTTCACTTGCTTCCTTGATCTCCTTCCCGCCCCCCACCCCAAATCTATCTAGCTTACAACTGGGAGGAAAACTTTCTGCCAAGGAAAAAAGGAAATGATTGAGTCATTTCAGCAAGAATCCAATCTGTTGTTCCAGGACCCTCCAGGATTTTCTTCACCCCATGAGGATAAGTGCATACCATATGTAATACACCCGAACCTCCCGAGCAACAATCTAAACACCACTTCCGAACACGTGTTCCTAAGTTTAGAAAGCATGATGAATTGGAGCAGGATCAATAAATAGCAAAATAAGAATACTTCCTTTCTTCTCTAAAGATCACGCACAGACCTGATTAGTGTTGGTAACGTGACAATATCTGAAAGATATTTGACCTTGTAAAACGAGTTTATTCTGAGAAGTGGATTGCTTTTTGGGAAAATTAGGAAAATCCTTTGCAAACAGCAGGGAGGGGATGGGGTTAATAGAACAAAATAAAAGCTGATTCAAGACAGGTGGAGCCCATAATTTCTGTTCCTCCACACTTAATGAGAAATCTGTGCCACAGCACTAATAAAGTTAAAAATTAATTGCAATACGTTGGCCATTAATAGCCAGCTTTCAGAACAAAGAGGGAACGGGGAACTTGTTGAGGGAACAACAACACAAGTACAGCCAGAGCAGGAAGCTGGAAATATTTGTAGGACAAGCACAAACAGAAAAGCAGAAACCCCTACTCATATAGATGAAGATTAAACAGTACAACAGAAAATTAACATAGATACTAGCAAAAAGAATAAAAAGAACATCTAATGATATCAAGCCTTACATCAAAAGCTTTTGACCTGTAACTTGGATGAAGAGTATTTAAATATAAAAGGGCATTACATGTCATTGCAGCAAGAGAGATGGAAGCAAGCAGAAACTACAGATATATTTGATGCAATGGAGATATGGAATCACATAGGTTTTCAAAGTGAGCATTATGTTGAAAGGAGGCCACAGAAGACCACAAACCCTGTAGTGAGTGAGTATAAAATTAAAGTGAGGTGAGGATCCGCTATGGAAAGGAAAAAAATGGACAAGCGACCAATGGTTTTGTAGAAGTTTTCTTCTGTGCTATGGGGTCCAAGAAAGCAAAAAAGCCAAACTTTTTTCTCTTTGGAGGAAAACAATCGGGGAAAAAACTGAAGGAATAAAGTTATCACACCTTTTACAGTGTCCTTAATAATGAGGACTGCTAGTGTAGACTGCTAATGTTTTTACTACTGTGAAATACCTGGGCATAGATATGCCCCTGGAAAAAGGACAAAATGAGTAAAGCGTGCAGGTAGAGACAACACTGCAATTCAAGGCACCCAATCTTCACAGATGCTACATGGCTAGACCTTCCAGCCTTCCTGAGCTCAAAATTAACTGGTGCAATGGCAAGGTGTATAGCTGAGTGCATGTCTCAGAACAAAATCCTCCCTCAGGAGCTTCCACCTGAAATCTGCCTTTGTGACACTGCAGAACTGGGGCCTATGTCCTTATTTGAATGTAAAGTAATTTTACTATAACGAGCACGTGCTTTAAAAATCTATTCATTTCCTCCTCAGAGCACTTCAGTGAATACAATCAATATCTCCTAAAATATTCACAACTAAAAGACAATTGAAAAGATATTGCAAGTGTATTGACTTAAGCAAAGGAACCTTTTAAACCATTTGGTTATCAATGGCATATGGTCTCTTAAAAAAATACACATGTGAAAACTTGTTTTGGATTAAGTATTTGAACAGTATCTCTATTTTTACATTTGCAAATCCAGAGGAAGTAAATTTATGGAAGCAGCGGTTTCCATTTGATCAGCATAAAGGTCAGAGAATAGATACATTATTAAAACAAGCTATAAACGTTGTTAATGTTTCCTTGACAATGTCGTATAATTTTTCCTCTGAGCAGGCAGTATCCCAGCTATGCCAACACAAATGTTGAGTTCCAGGGCCAGGAAGTAACTGTGTCCAGAAAAATTAGTAGGACAGTATGCATCCATTTAAAAGAATCTTTGAAATAGAATTCCTTACAAATGTTAATACACACAATCTTAAAGAGGCAAGATTTTATTAAGTTTAATAGACTATATGTGAATAATAAAGGGCTTTTGCCATTTTTAAAAATAGCCCAGAATTATGGAGACTTTAACTTCTGATCTGTATTTTAAAAAATATTACAAAATAACGAACTGTAACTTAATGGGATGTGGGTAACATTGCCTTACATATACTTTCCTGCTTACAATTTACTGTGAACTAAAAGGAGCAGAGCTTCAGAAAGAGAAGAGTTTAATGCCAACAAAAAAACTTCCTAGAAAATTTAATTCAGAGTTATTGAAGTCAGAGGGCAGGTCTTTTGGCTACTCTAATGGGCTTTGGTTCATGACCTAAGAAAGCAGATTAATCTGACAGCTTCCCATTGGATTTTTTACAGGGTATTGTAGGCCACAAATGCATTAGATTGGCCAAAATCTATTCCAGATTCTGAAAAAAAACCCAGAAAGTTGCCAAAGGTTCACCTGAGCCACAGGAAAGTGAATGGCATAGATCATAAAATCATATATAAATTTTTCTCTAGAAAGCTCAAAATATACACTCTACAGAAAGAGACTTTTGCATCTCCAAACATTTTGTAACCACTAAAAGACTTAGCTACTAAGGAAAGAGTAGTTCTGAGAACAACTTGCTGTTTAATGTACAGTCCACTGTCAAAATTGTCATGGGTATATAGTCAGGGAGCAGCAGAAACCTGCAGCTGGAACATGCCCCCTGCAGAAGCTGGTGTCTCTCCACCAGTGTGGTGGATGCACAGAGAATTACAGACACTGCCCACTGCGAGTGTTCAAACCACAGCCTTGGCCTCATCTGTCTTTCACTAATGTCCGTGTAGCTCTGCAACACAGAAAGCTAGAGCTTCTCCTCTCCTTCTCTTAGCTCTCCCTTTCTTTAGGGCCGGGATAAGTGAGGTTTCACCCTTAATCAGTCCTGAGCAAATACAGCACAATAAGCAACCAAATATTCCTTCACAAGAGATTTCAGCGTGTTACTCTTTCAGCAGGCTGCATGTCAAAATCATTTCCCCCAGTCAAAAAGGAACATGCCTTTCAAATACACTTTGAAATTTCACACACTTTGATATATGCAGAAAGTACTTACAGCACTTGCAGAATATTTTAATTGGCTTTTTAGCAGGGCAGAGGTTTTCACTAATACAAAACGAAGTTGTGCTTTTAAAGTTATATTTCCAATCTCTAGAAGAAGGTTAATGTAAAAAGCTTTTTCTAATGCTAAGATTCAAGGTACTTCAGATGGCATTAATGAGATCTGTTTAAATTGTAATTAAGCTACCTGTACTTTCCTTCATGCTGCTTCAAGAAAGTTGGCAATAAAGACAGCAATGTTCATGCTGGGAATATTTTTTACATGAAACAAGGTGAAAGGAGGACAAACATTCGATAAATTTCCATAAGACAGAATCTACTTTATACTTTAAGTCTAACTGTCAGATATGCAACAATCTGCAATCATCACAAAAGCAGCTGAAAGTTAAGTTAATGCAGGCCTGTATATGCCAGTATGCCTCTTTTACTTCATTAAAAAGTTGGATTTCTACTCACCAGCTTCCTCGGGGAAAGGTATTCATCCATAAGTAGCTCTCCATCATCTTTAATCAGTGGGCTGGGATTTAGGTTGCCTTGCCAGCTCAAATCAGTCACCCGGACTGCAGCTGAGGCTGGACGAGCAACTCTGCCAGGACTCTTCTTCAGGTCCATCTGAATATGCTTTGAACAAAAGGATACAAAGTAGTCTCTTTTTTTCCATATATTCATTATTTTCCCTTTAGCACCATTTATTTTGATTCCTACTGCAAGTCAGCAAGTGCCTATGGAGAGACAGGTTTCTCTAATCAGAAAGAACCCAAAGCAATGCATCATGAAATGTATATTCTTCCTTTTCTTCACCCTAAAGAGCTATCCTAGTCCCATATCTAATTCAGCTTTGAGTGTAAGCTTTTACAGCAAACTATCATTTGCAGTTACACAAGAAGCCAGGCATACCAATGTCTTTGCACAAAGAGGGTAGTCAAGAAAAAGCAATTTTCTATTCTTCTCAGTACTCCACTCACCCTTCTCTGGTGGCAATGAGCTTCCCATCCACATGGGCCTCCTACCTATCCATTCCCTCTTGAGAAATGTGAACAGTACTCAGCAAAGCTCTGCTGGACTCCAGGCTGCAAGTGCTACCATCAAGACATGTCACCACTTCTCTCCAGTATTCTGAGCTCTGCCAGCAGGTAGCACAGGCAGCAACAGTCTGTATTTGCTGTCCTAAACTAAACATAGCTACACTATTACTGAGTGCCTTCTGGGTCAGACAGGCCATTGCTATTGCCTTCTAGTTCTGAAGAGTCTTGTTGAAAATAAAATTAAAATACAATTGAAACAAAACTATGTATGCTTCAAGTGAGGAATTAAATCCAAACTCTGAAGATGAAGCACTTCAAAAGTGTTCATTCTTCAATTCCCAGTGCTATTCCTTTTACAGAAATATTAACAATTAACTTTGAAATATGAGAATGAGCATATGTGCACCCATTAGAGTCAAAAAGCAATCAGCAGCACCCGAATGGTACAAGCATTACTATGATTTGTACGGCTATTTACTACTGCTTGGCAGCAAGGAAGTATCACAGCTGGAAACATTGCTTTAAAAATGAAAGGCTAGACTAGAGAAAAGCCTTCTTGCTATTCTGAAGAGACACCTGCGGTTTCCCTCTGTTCTCCACTGTGAAGCAATAGTTATTCTTAGTGCTGGAAAAGGTAATTAAATAATCAAGATAATCATAACTGGCTGACAAGGTTTCAGTGGTGGCCAAGACCTGAGGATTACCACCTTCTTTCCCTCTCATACTAATGAACAGTTAAACACAGGAATGACTTCTGTGAGGAAAAACAGAAGAAGTTCTAACTGCTCAGCTAGCCATCTCTACTCAACGGGGCTGGCCAGTTAGGAGATGAGAGGTTTACACCAAAAGACAGCATTTTCAGAAAAAATAACTGTACTTATATGAAGAAGAACAACAAAAGATTAACAATACACTAAACCACTCTCTTCAGGATCTCCTAGCATTAGGAGGAGAAGAACCAAAACCTCACACTCCTAAGCGATCCTTCTAGATGCTTATCAGCGGAGAGGCAAACCACAGAATGCAAAAACTACTTTTCCCAGACTGCTACATGTACCTGGCAACTGTTGCTAGTGAAGAAGCTGACTTTTCAAACATCCTATTTCTGAGCCACAACTTCCAACACCTAAAAAATATTCATGTACAAATTCTTCAGAAACACATTGCTCCTTTCAGTCTTTCTTAATGGCTTATGAAATAAACACCATAAAGGGAATTGAGCAGTCACATTTACAGCTTCTAAAACCCAAGTGTGCCCACAGAAGTATGAGCACAACTTTCACACTTCTGCCCTTTAAGACAGAAAAGCGATCTCAAAAACACCGTGTCTTAGTTTTTGGAAGAAAAACTTCAAGCCATAAATTCCCATTATCTGTTTCTTTTTCCAAATAATTCTAGAATTTCTCAGATTTTTTCCCTCTACTTTCTTTAGAGCAGGTCAGTATGATTTGTCAGTACACTAAGTTGCAACGGTCTTCAGTTGTTCAAGGAAATTCAAGAATCTTATGTGATATGCAGGTCTTTTGGTGTTGTCTTTATTTTTCTAAGAAATAATTCTTTTGGTCAATAACTGACTTAGATTAGAGTATCTGCCATATAAAGGCTGGAATACCTTGACAGTTGCACAAGACTTGGGTTGGATTGTGTGCAAGTACTTATGATTCCTCCCAATTCAAGTGAGGATTGCTACTATCCAGAGATAATCCCATGTGTTATCAGGGCCAAGCGGAACAATAGTCAGAAATCACTGATGTAACATGAGTGCAAAACATTAAGAGAATTTACACAGGACCATGTAAATTTAGGATGAAAAGAGTTAACACACTGGCATAAAACAAGTTTTGTTTGCTTTCTTCAGTCCATCACTATTACATTTCAGAATGTCCTCCAATCTCTGAAATATATGTTGATACAGTACTTACTTAAGGTTTGACAGGGAGATCCATTTGTGGCTTAATATCTGAAGTAACACTTCCAATTCTATACTTCCTGCTATTGATCTGCTGCTTGTAATTATTGTAACATTGGGTTAGCAAGAAGAAAAGCATTTTCATTACAAATTGTCTGGAATCAAATTGAGTTATTGTTAGCAAACAAAACTAATTTTTTGGATGTGCTTCCATCACTTCAAAACTTTCTCCAGAGAAGAAAGAACCTTCTTAACATGGATCAATATAACATCCTCAAAAAGAGGACTATAGAAAAGCTATGAGTGCAAGAATCCTAGTGGTGAGGTACCAATCTTACATAAATATCCACAAACCTCTGAAATCTCCAACACTGTGTAAGAGCGAGAAGGGGGCCTGGCACAACTTCTCTCCCTACAGATGAGGGAGCAGAATTTCATCAGGTCCACCTGCCTTTCTGAGACAGGTAAAATCATGCCAGAAAAGCCACCTCACCCACTCATTTAAAATACTAAAGAGCAAATGAGAAGCCTATAGCTCTGTCAAATGCACAGGACAAGCAACCACTGACCCGAACTAGCATCATCTTCAGAGGGATTGTTTACAGGGACTGGAAAGACTTCCTTGCCATTAAAGAGGTCTGAGAAGTCACAGACCTGAAGATTATTCTACAGAGAAGATAGTCACATTAGATATATGCTGGATCTATATTCTGAATGGTAATGCAGATCATTCGTGCAAGACTTTGTGGAACAAAAAAGGATGGAAGTTAACTGCACCCTTTGAATTGTGTGACTAGGCTTGATAATGTCTAATGCAGCCTTCTAGACATTACATAAAGAGCTTGTCCAAGCAATTGGGCTACCATTGAAAACAAAAAAGAATGCCAAACAACAATAATCAATGCAGATTTACTCTAGGAAAGATACAAACCTCTATATATTAACATCCCATGTGAAAATGAATCTCTACTTCCTTAGGCCAACTTCTCAACCAGAATTGTCTCCTGTTCTGTGGCTACCCATGATTTCAAAGAGCTCCCCTGGCCAGGGAGGAGTGCCTTTTCAGGTAGGGTACTGCAATCTGTATGCCCTGTCTTTATGCCACCAGCTTAAAAATTCTCAAGAAAAAGTACACATTGGAGAATCACTGTGCTATTCATCCCTTCATGACAGGAAGGCTGTACTGCGGACTTACATTTCTCTTGCTCTGCTTAATGTAATTTTTATTTGTTTAATCCAGAATCACAATTTATAGTAGTGCCCATACTGTTACCACTGCCACAGAATAAAGATAAAGAATTTTATGTTTACTAAGGATTTGACAAAAGGTTTGGTTTGTAAGTCCCACGGGAACTACGAGTGCCCTTTTAAGCATAATTCTGTGCAAGTGCACTACAGATAACCTCTCCTGGAAAAATAACTGTTTGGGCAGCTGCAATTTACTATGAAGTCATCAGGAAACTACTGTTAGAATAATCCACCCCTAATGGCAAAATCAGTTCCTGATACATTTATGTAATATAAAGCATCCTGCAACACTCCACTCTATTTCAGCAGGTGCAACTTCTGAAAAGTTGAGAAAGAAAACACCTGACCTGATATTAATGGGAATCTTTGTTTTCTATATATGTCTAAACAATCTTGTTTTAATCTTCTGTTTTTGTTAAGCAGAGGAAGGTAACAACTACTCCAGTAATGCTACTTCAATATCAAGGGATCATGTAAACACTATAAAGAGCATTCATAAATATTCCATTTATGTGCCTCACTAAATAAAAAGAAAGCTTTTATGAGAATGCTGAAATACCAAGATACCAATATCCTGTTTAACCTAATTAAAAATTCACTGACTTCAACTACATTGAGTGACTTGAATGCTTAAAACTACAGTTTTGCTTAACCATTCAGCCAATTTAAGGCCTTGGTTCAAGCATCCAAATTTGCACATAAAGTAACTGTAACAATTTATTTTTTACCTTCTTTATTTATGTTTTTACAAGCTGTGTAAGTGACTGACACTCATTCGGTATTACATGTAAATCCTGCTCTACAGTTGTCATGACCATGGTAGGTTAGCCTTGGGATTTGGGAGCGTCATGGACTTTGTAGTACCCCCCCATCTCACCCCCCCAAAACTGAGTTCAAACTGTGCCATTTACCACAGCAGCAGTAATCCCAGAGAAGAAAATGCATGCTTCAAATCCAGACTAGGATTGAGCCAACACCCTTGAGATAAAAGGTGTTTCATATTCTTTAAAAACCTAGCATTACTAAATAAAAAGGCAATGCATTTAAATACCACCCATTTCTCTTTATATATCTACAAATTGCATGTGTTAAAAAAGCAGGATATATAATACTTTCCCAGATTCTGCTGAGGAGGTTGTAAGGCAATGAGAAATTTTTTATCATGTGTTCTGGAAATGTCTCTAAATGAAATAATTCTGGAGGTAGCTTGTCAAATGTTGTCCTGATAGCAGGATAAAAAACAGATTGCTCTCTATTACATGTCAAAAAACCAACAAACTGAAAGTCCAATCGATTGTTTTTGGTTTTGAGAGTCCTGTAGTGAGAGAGGATCAGTGACAATTTCTGACTACAAACATTCATTGAAACTCTTTGCAGTGTAAGTCTACAGATAGTGGCTATGAATGAACATGGATTATCTAAATACTCAGCTGAAGCTGTAAGACACTACAGATGTTTTTTTAATAGATGAAATTCTTGCTGCAAGAAAATGTCTCAAGAGGCTCTTCTGCTATCTGTACCCACTCCTCCCCACAATCAGCCTAAGAAAAGCAAAGCAGGGGCAACGATGTGGGTGGGGTTAGCTGGCGAACAACAGGGACTGTGGAAAAAAGAGTTCCAAGGTGCCGCTGCCCTCACTGCCAGAAGGTTGCCAAATAATATTACAGTCATTTCAGATAGTGGAGGAGATAAGAGTAAGTCCCTCACGATCTCAATTTTAGCAAGGTACCCAAGGATCAGGAAGCATTTGTCTTTTCACAGCCACAAGTTTTATCCAACAATGTCCAGATGATAAGTAAGGGAGAAACAAGGCTGCTCTATTTAAAATCCTCCTGTCCTCATGTAGGGGTCCTGTCACAGACAGCTGATGCCAGGGTATGCAGGAACAAACATATCTGTGCCTGTCATATTTACATCTAAATGTAGATGTCATTGGAGCAGAAGAATCTAGGCAATTCTAACATTTACAGTTACAGCTTTGTTAAAATAAAAAACGTTCAAATATAGAGTTATTCTTATCAACTGTTCCCAAGGTACAGATACTAATTTAAACCACAGCACCAGCTTAATGAAGTCTTTTGTCAGGAAATGCTTAATATCCTTCTTTTTGGGCCTTACCTCCAATATCCTATTGTTATTTCAGAAAACAGAGTGTACAGGTAAGTGCATCCTGCCAGGCTGAATTAAGATTTGCTCTCATGTTTAATACTCCACAGGTTACCTTAATATCTATTGGATATTCTGTTAACCTTCCAAAGACAATTATGCAAACAATTATTTTTTTCTAAAACATCAGCCAGGCCACTCAATTACCTTCTTGCATTCAAAAGGCCTAATTCAACAATTATTTAAAACACATGTTAACTGGCCATACCAAGGAAGGACATAAACATAGCAAGGTTTTGCAGAGTAAGTATTGTTTCAAGATCAACAGATATAGCTAGGAAAACAAGACAAATTTTAGGACACACAAACCTCTCTTCATGTCATGGGCATTTAACCGTACTTTCCAAGTTCAAAGAGCTAATGTAACTCTGCACCATAGTTTCAGGGCCCAATCCTGAAAAAGACTCATTCATGTCTTTTGCACAGAGGGAGTAGGGGGATAACTCAAGTACAAATTTATCACCTGGCTCACCCACGATAAAAGTCTCTACTAGTATCATTTAAAGTTTTAACAAAAACATTCCCACCAGCCTCCTTTAAACATGTATGCTTTCCTCTCGACAGCTCTGCAAGAAGTGGTCTGCAACCAGGCTGAACATCTCGCTGATCTTCATTAGCCACATTACATAAAATCCCACAGATCAAGGCTCATGTTGAAGTAAAAGTTGTCCAAGCTCTTTTTTCTTTAGCTTCCAATTTGACTGAGAAGACTTAAAAATATGAATCCCAGCATACTATTTTTGAGCTGCTGGAGCTGAGCTGAAGAAAGACAGTCAGAGAGCCCGAGTGCCCAAGACCAGTACTGCACATCCTGCAACCACTCTATGAGCGTCTGAGCAAGTTAAAGGAGTTCTCTCCACTTATGATGTCTATTTAACACATGGAAAAAGAAACAATACCGTCTCAGCACAGAGCCTGCAATATATCTATTTAAAAATTAAGAAGCAGCAAGATGAAATAATATTTAAGGGGGGAAGAAAAAAATAGTCGAGGTTTGAGCAGCTCAGGGCTAATTCATCACTGAAGCAATAATGTCCCTGAGTTAGTGCTGGTGAGTGAGGCTTTTGAACATGTTCTGTTATCAGTGCAAAGGTATGTACTTGCTGAACAAAGCTTTTTTTAAATGAATAAAATAATTTTTCAATAGATTTCCATAGATTACACTGTATTCCACTGGTGGTCACACTTCACAAAAAGTGTGAGATTAATCTTCTGTAAGCGATGAAAATTTTAGCAACAGAAAACTAGCGGTGAAAAGGACTTTGCAAAATCAATTCAGGCTACTAATGAGGTTACATTATAACTGTCCTGCTGGATCAAGGCAGATGTCCAGCTAGCTACTGTAGTCAGAAACAGATGCTTAAAAAACGATTATCAGAGGCAGAGGTAGTCCAATGTGATCCTTCCCCTGATATACTGCTTTATTTTCTGGCAATGAGCTGCCCAGTAACTTCCCAAGACAAAAGGTGTGTTGTGTTTGACAGCCAGGGAGATATATAGGGAAGCAATTATTTGTCAGGCCTCAAGACGTAACAAACAGTCATCCAACAACTAAAGAAACCATAGGAACTTTATCAGGAAGCCATTTTTAAAAAGGAGAAAGTGCATTTTTGCATCGCATTTGTTTAAATTGTGGAGGACATTGGCATAAGTTGTCATGGAGGGTAAAATTACAACTGAGGTCATAAGCAGTTAGATAGAATTATGGAGGATGCGTCCATCTGTCCATAACATTCATTAATCTATAGCTTTCTTTTGCACCGTCTCTCCTTTCATCTCCTCTTCTAGATGAAAAGTCTTATTTATTTTGTCTGCTTTCCATTTCTCTCTTTGATGTATTTCATGGAAACAATTTCTACTATTTACCCTCCAGGATGATCAGAACTGCATGTAAGTTTCAAGATATGGCCACAGAGACACCCCATGAATTTATGCTGTTTCCAGTTCCTCTTCTTAGAATTTTAAACACTGTCGTTTTGACTAGCTACAAGACAGTATTTTCAGAGCATTACCACAGTGGCTTAGTGCTCTTTCCCAACTAGCAATAATTTACTTAAAGCCCTTTACTCTATATGTTTCTTTTGCCTAGGTTCACCACTTGAGTGGATACTCTATTAAAATAAAACAAAAACATACCCAAGCACTGCTTACACCAGTAACATTAAAAAAAAAAAAAAAAAGGAGAAACAAAAATAGTATTAGAACTCAACACTAAAAAAATTAAATTAAAACTCAGGATACAAAAACTGGAAGATAAGCAGACAGTGTTATGTTATATTTCAAATACTGCTTCCTGATGTGAGACACTACAATCAAAAGGACGAGAGCTTTCTTAAATCTTATTTAAAAAAAAAAAATGAAATCAGATAATGTTTCTTGGACTGGCCAGGGTCCACAATATTTTCCTTTTAATAAAGATACATTAGTCTTTATTACATCTGCCATGGCAAATCTGGTTTTCTGATTTGTATTATAGTGAGTACTTGTGACCCCATGGATATAAGAGAAGTTTTGCTCCCAGTTGTTTTTCAAGCCAACATATGAATCTACAGAAGATATAAAAACATTAATAATTTTACTAGCAAATTGAAATTATGCAGAGGTACCTAAATTAATTCTTGTGAAAAGCTCAAAAATTTTCTGATTTAAGAATGACCTCTTCATAATTGCTCCCAAATAAATATTAAGCCATTCCCATTAGCAACAAATGCAGCAACCCCAAATTTATGACATAATGTTTCTTTTTTTCAGCAGTAAACTTATTACTTCAAACTTAGAAAATAAATGTGATTTCTTTAACTATGTCCCCCGAGGACCTTCAGTTGGATAAGCACATGCATCATCATCACAATAAATAATCACTCCAGTCCAGTGCTAAACTCACATCTGATTTCACACTAAATCTGAATCCTGCTTTTATACACACTCAGGTCCCTCAAGTTGCATAAGCTGATGGCATCCCAGGCCATGGGCACAGCCTGTTCTCTCTTCTGCTGACTGTAGCATACAAGTAAACCAATTAATTGAACTGCCCATATGCAGGTGTATCCACATATCAATGTCTTGAGAGGTCAGACCTACAGGAGAATGGTAATTCTCAGTGTTAAAGCCAAGAGAGAAAACTCAAAAGCCAGGAAAAAGACTCACACATCCCCCAACAAAACCTGTTAATGACAGCAGCTGTGAGATCTGACATGCCGAAATGCTGCATTTTTAATCCAGGTTCTTCAGGCAAATTCAAATTAGACAAAATAACAAAAAGCAGGGAAATAAAATCAAATAAGAGAGTAATAAAAAAAAAACCTTCTGAAACATTTTCAGTGTTTCATACATTTTAAATTATTTTACCTTTTCTTCCAATGCCACTGCTGTTCTGCCTCTTCCGTTTCCCATCACTCTCTTATAGCAACTTTCATTTACCAGTCACAGCCATTCATCTCCATTTATCTTGAACAATGCGGTTGCTCGTAGTGCAATTTCTTTGATTGCTCCATATCCTGCTAAAGCAACAGTAAGAACACAATCTGCAAGAGTAAAAAACCCCAACGGTCCAAAACAAACCATGAGACACTGAGCATTCTACAATTAGTAATATAAAAGTACTTTATCCACTGTGGCAGCAGAAGTCCATGCTCAACGGGTTTTAAAAGTGTAACAGGACATGAAGCAGTACAGCCTAGAAGAGTTTAAAGAAAGTGTCTCTGAAAACAGTTTCCCAAGGAAACCATGACAAGGGGAAGGATTTGGTATAGAAGAATCTACACATCTGAAAAAAAAAAAAGAAAAAAGTATTTACTGAACAATTACTCACTCAACAGTCATTTCATAGACTGTAAGAGTAATTTCAACCTGTGTTGGAGAAAACATCATCAGGCTAGCACAGGGTAAAAAGCTGAAGTCAACATTTAATACATATTCACTGTATCACTCATCAGAAATTTTTGCTTTGTGAAAACAATCAGGATGGAAAATGATAGGTGAGCAGGAACACTGATATCGGGAAGAAGATGGGTGCAGAGCCAGGATGGCACAGGCCTCACAGGCACCTCAAAGGGAGAGCTTAAGACATCCAATTAACTAATTACTGTCTGCTAAAAACTGGGCGAGTATTGCGAGTCTCTGGCTGATAGTGGGTTGATCCCTAGACCATTCCCCGTACCACAAAGTGGCCGTAAGTAGGACTGAGACCCCACATCTGAGCCCCTTCTGCAAAAAAGCTGAACAAAGCTAAAAGCCTATAAACCCGGCATTGGCAAGTCTCTTCAGTCATTCCAGAGAAACTGAGGAGCCGCCACGGAGGAGCCGTGTTCTCCCAACATCAAATACCCAGGGACGCTTCTACAGCTTGCAAGTGCCCAGGACTATTTATTCTTCAGCAGTTTTCACTTCAGAGTTCTACCAAAGCATAACATTTAAAGATGCCATCCAGATTCGTTATCAACAACAACATAAATGGAGAACCACAGGGGGTTCCACGCCCATGTGGGTCTCGCTAGAGCAATGCACACTCTTGGGGCCTCCGAGCCCTGGGGCGCATTAGCCTTGTACCAATACCGTGGTCACCAGAAAGGCCTTTCTTCAAGGCCCTTACACGTACATGTGTGAATATTGCGTATAGAGGGGAAATCACTCCCGACGCTGGTCCCCACTCCCGCCACACACACAAAGCCACCTCAGGCTCCC
>VZRU01007886.1:133848-154793 GCA_013398155.1 Pedionomus torquatus
TGGGGGGAGCAGAGGAGGGCGGGTGCGGGGCGAGGAGCACATGGAGAGAGCAGGGGTGGGCATGGGGTTAATCACAGAATCATCAAATGGCTTGGGTTGGAACAGAGCTTAGAGGTCATCGAGTTCCGACCCCTCTGCTGTGGGCCGGGACACCTCCCACTAGACCAGGTGGATGAAAACCCCATCCAGCCTGGCCTTGAACGCTTCAGGGACAGGGTATCCACAACATCTCTGGGCAACCTGTTCCAGTGTCTCACCACCCTCACAGGAAAGAATTTCTTCCTAACATCTACTCAAAATCTACCGTCTTTCTGTTCAAATACCGTTATCCATCTCCTATTGCTACGTAAACAGTCCCTGCCCATCTCTCCTGTAGGCCCCCTTTAACTACTGGAAGGCTGCTATAAGGTCTCCCTGGAGCCTTCTCTTCTCCAGGCTGAACAATCCCAATTCTCTCAGCCTGTCTCTATAGGAGAGGTGGTCCAGCCCTCTGATCATCTTTGTGGCCCTCCTCTGAGTCTGTTCCAACAGGTCCACGTCTTTCCTGTGCTGAGGGCTCCAGAGCTGAACACAGTACTCCAGGTGGGGTCTCACAAGAGCGGAATAGAGGGGAAGAATTACGTCCCTCAACCTACCTCCTCCACCTGTCCTGTTACGGACAGGAATGAGATGGCAAATGCAGCAAGACACTGCATGAGATTTGGGTGGCAGGTGATCATATAGCTGAAGGAGACATGGTGACTGTAGGAGGGGTGTTGAGGGCATCTCTTTCCAACAACATCAGAAACCTTCTGTGTGGGCTGATGGATAACTAATAACACCATCATGCACAAAGGTGATTCCACGCCCCCACTATTAGCCTGAATGCAGGGAACAGCTTCCCCGAGGCAACCACTCCATTAGCTCAAGTGGTGAGTGGCTGTGTTGGGGACTGAAAACTATGACTTGTGATGCATAACAAGGCTTGTTTCACCAAATCATTTTGCATTTTAAAAAAACAAGAAGCAAACAGCTTGAAATACTAGATTTTCAGACCAGAGTGATCAAAAGATTAGATGTAGCAGAATTAAGCTTGTCATAATCTGGATCCAAAGGATGTGGTTCAACTTCTGTTGCTGCAGTTCAGCTCCATGAGCAGCAAGTGTGCTGTTCTTTCCCCATTTACCATCTCCTGGTTGCAGATTGCCACGGCATTATCATATTCCTTTTTCATTATTCAACCCTGATACAAGTAAAGAATACTTACCAATTTCGTGTGTGTGTGTGCTAACTAGTAAGTAAAGAATACTTACTGGTTTCGGGTGGCACTATTTACTAATTTTCTGGGACATCAGAAAGTGCACACCCAGGGCACAGACAGGCTAGCGTGTGGGATTAACTTCCTGCAGTTTAACAAGTTACCGTGCATCTGCAGAGCTATCTTGACTGATCACATTAGTAGTCCTTCCACTCTCTAAAACAAATGTGTTTGCTTTCCCTTAATATGATTTATTTTAAAAAGCAAGGGACTAACACACAATGCAGTGAGTTTTCACAGCTCCACTGAGAGGCAGTAATTTATTGAATCATGTTAATTCAATCATCCAGTCTCATCTGTCCATAAATTGAATTTGCCTCTTCAAACACATGTATTACCTGATCTTTTAGACTCATTACAATATATTTATCCAGAATATTGCTCTTACCATTCTCATCCTCACACTTAGAAGGAATCCACATTTCCACACGTTAGATATAGGATTCGTAAATCAGGCACCTCAGAAAATGCAGTCACACCCTCAGTGGTCCCAAATGAGAAGCCACCTTTTCCAGGGGTTTACTTTCAGGACACGTGTACCCAGTGTTTTTGTAGGAGCAGCTCTTAGCAGTGTTTCTCTTGGAGGAAGGAAGGTAGGACGCATGGAGGGAAGACACAGTGTCCTGCCTGCCATTTAGAAGAGTCTGGGGTTTTGAATACCCTACTAGCAAGCACTCACACCTCCAATATATACTGTACCTTTCTGAGGATGTTGGAGAGCAGCAGTTGCTGGTGGATTGCATCAGCATTTCCTCTGCAACAATGAATTCACTCTAGGGTCTGGAAAATTCTATCTTAGACCATAGGTCAGGAAATGTGTTTACTCCCCTCTTGCAGGGTCTGACAGTCAATTAACGTCAGACAAAATCACCAGGGGCCTAATTTTCCAAGGTGATGAGCGCACTCAGCTCCACCTGGTGTCATTGCAGTCCAGCTGCCTATCTTCACAGGAAGGAAGGCAATGGGCCTTGACATGCCCCAGGAAGGTAGTGTGATTCAGTGAAAACAACACTGGATCAAGCACCTGCTCCTTGAATTTTACTCCAAACTCTGCCATTTATCTTCCGGGTAACTAGCTCAGGTCACCTTGACTCAGTTTCCCCCCACAGTCCTCCTTGGGCACACTTAGCAAACAAAGATTTATCTGTGGAATAAGTGTTTCATGTATGCACACATCTGCATGGTAGTTTAATTCTTTTTCCTTCTTTTGCTGGAAATAATCTTGTCATGGCTAACTCAGCCTGAACTATTTGAAACCAATCAAAAAAGAAATGCATCCTTCCATCACTGAGCAAGAGAAAAATCTGGCACAATTTCAGGGTAAATACAGGAGCTTTATGTCTGCGCTGTTCAGAGTTACTGTAATTGTACTGGCACCATTCCCAGAGCTGAGCTAAGGTCAGTGACAAACCTGTAAATTAATAACTGTGGAGCTGATGTGATCTCTATCCAGGAATCATGTTGTACATTCATGAAGCTTTACAGGAGAGAAAAGTTGTATTTCAGCTTTGCCAAGAAAATGTTTAAAGTTTCTAAATCTTAATACTGACAATTAGTATACCCTGGACCTGTTTGGAGATGTTGAACCTGATTCTGACCTCACCATCACAGGAACTTGACAAAATGGGTTAGTCTGGATTGATTATGTTTGTTCTACCCTAATTAAGAGAAACCAGGAGAAACATTCTCTGAAAACCAAGCCTAGAAAGACATGCTTTTCCTTTGGGGTCTTATCTTAAAGAGAGGAGATTCTTTTCCTTTGGGATCTTATCTTAAAGAGAAGAGGTTCATCTGTCCTCCTGGCTTTATCCAGTCACAAGCAACACCCAGTCATCCCAGTCACTAATCAATATTATTGATTAATAGCTAATTGTTGTTGCCACTTGCGTGATTAACATTTAGGACTTACATTGTACTACTACCTACAGGAACAGAAATGGCTTTCTGGTCAGAGGATCCAGTTTTCTGCAGGTAACTACATCCGAGTCATTTAGATACCAGTCAGTCTCTTCCTCCTTCTTCTGAAAGGTTGGTCCAAAGTCTCTTTCTGAAGATTACAGATTTCCTAATTTATAGGCTAAAATTATTTATTGCCAAGTTATACCTACTGGTTCTTTTGCCAAATTATTTTTCAGCTTAAAATAATTTCCCCCCCTTATGTTTGCATTCATGATGTATTTATAGGGCCCACTGTCATCTCCTCTTGACATTTATTTTGCTAAGTCATACAAGCCAAGCTCAAAGTCTCCTGTCACTGAAGACAGACAGGCTCACAAATTTTTTTTATCAGTCTGGTTTTTCTTTTCCAGCTCTTCTTTCTTGATAATGGGTGACCAGAACAGTATAGTTTACTCTAGATATCTTGCACAATAGAATACTCTCCTTTCTGTACTGTAAATGTCTGTTATATCCTGGGGTCACATTATCAAGCTTATAGCAAATTGGTTGCTCATAATCATCAACTATTAAGATGGGGTTCCTCTCTTGCTTTGTCCTCCCTGGTTGCAAAGGCAAGTGGAATGGAAGCCCCCACTGTAGTGAAAGGTTTTGTAAGCATGCGACCCTGCACTGTGTACCACTACGTTTTATTCTATTCCTATTACCCCATTCACTTATTCCCATTTTCCTCTGATGATCCTCCTTAATCATTAGAAAATGTCATGAGCATGGTTCTGTCTTTTCCAAATGGCATTAACAGAATTTTAGATAAGTATTGTCCATAAGAACCTCCAATGAAAACTGTCTTTCAGCCTGATAGTCTCCCTTGCAGCATGATCCCTTCTCCCTATTAGTCAGCCCTGTAATTGCCTTTTTATCTTGTGATAATCACTTTTCCAGCATAACTATCAATTTTCCTTTGGGACACAGTACTGAAAGCTGTCCTAAAGTCCTAAACTAGTAGCATTTTTTTCATCTAAAAGATTAGTCTTTTTTACCAGAGGTACATATAATCCACTTTGGTAAACTCTTGCTTCACTTTCCCATGTCTTTACTTATGCCTACAGTCAAGATTTGTTCTAAAATTTTACATACTGACTGAGAGGTCAGATTGATGGGTATGTATTAGCCTTCATCTTCTGTCTCTTGCCTCTCAGCTTTTTCAGAATGTCATGCATTGGCAGTCCTCTATTTCTGTAGATTCATCCCAAAAGTGACGATTTAGTTTAAGATGTTCTTTCAGTACAGTAAGGCAGAAATTACTGAGTCCCCAAGTAAAGCGTATTAAACTCCTGAAATCTTGCTTTCCCCTCGATAACTTCTGTGAAGTTTTCATTAGCCTCTTACCACTGCCAGTGTGACAGATCTCTATTGGAAGCAGAGGAACAAGAATTACTTTACCTGTAAGTCCACTCCTAGATGATCTTCAGGCTTGCTTCATTCGAGTTTGATTTTCAACTATTCTTAATCTATACATAAAAAAGTGTCAATACAGCTAACACTACTAGATGAATACCATGCATAATACAAGATGTGCCTCCAGAATCTTATTATTCCAAGCAGATAATACAGAGCAAGGCTATTCACCCCCATTTTATACAACAAGACAAATCAAAATTAATCTGCGATTAAACAAGGAATTCACACTATGGTACTGCCACCTATATCCAGATTGCTGCTCTGGTGGAAAACTCTCTCATCTTCTGTATTGCATGATAAGCAGAACACTGACTACCTTTCGTAATTCCTCTATCAGTTAAGAACTAGCAACTATCATGGCATTTTCAAAAAAAGCAGCTCAGGTCTGCAGAAAGAGCTTTGGCTGAACTCTTGACTTAACCTCATGATTTCAAGTGCTTGAAGTCAAAGATGATGTGAGAACAGATTCATTCAGAAGATGATGTGAGAACAGGTTTGACCACAGCAGGTGCTTAGGACTTCATCCTCAGAAGCAATGAATGGTGCCAGGAGGGAGTAAGAACTGATCCAAAGATCCGGAGGATGATAGGAGTCTGTGAATTGAATTTATTTTGCTGTCACTGCACCTGGCATGAAAAGAAAAGGCAATAAGAGGATCCAGATAAAAACCCTGTCTTCTCTGACTCACAGAATCCGGGCATTTGTTTTTGCTCCTTTTCACAGGCTTATGTGAATTTATAAACTGCAATGTGAAAGGAAAACTTCGTCAGGCAACATATGGCATTTTGTACAAAGCTGTATCTTTTCAAGCTGAAGTAGACCTAGAAAAGCTTTTGCTAACTGTTTTTATAGAGTATTTTAACACATGCTGAAAGATGGGTGATTATAGTTTTTCTTTGTCCTTTCTTCTGTGAACAAGTAAACTAAACTACTGATGTCACTAAAGTCATAGAGAAACTGCACGTTGCATCTGAAGGTGACCACGCGCTTCAGAGGTCCTGAGACAGGTCCTGAGTGACAGAGCCTGCCTCCTCTCACTGCTGCATCCTTGCTCAAGGAAAGTGAACACCCTTCTTGGCTTGGTAGAATTTCAGGGGTATGTTTTAAGGGTAATGGAAGGCAATAAAAATAATAAATAGCACCTTTTCGTGGAGAAGGGTCTCTTAGAGAAAAAGCAAGCTTAAGACAGGCTTAAAATGTGATGGGTTCTCTCATTAGCTTAAGCCCTGATTAGATTCAGCTCTGCTGGGAGGGAAGAACTCTAGTGGAATCCCAGTGACTTTCAGGTAATACCCAGTGCATATACCATACCAGAGGGCTCTCTCCTTCCTTTGTACTATTGCTTTAGAAAGGCAGGTTTTGATTCACGACAGTTGCATTACAGTGCAGTCAAGATGACTGACTGGGACGAAAGACATGAGGTAGCAAAGGTGAGACAGAGCACTGTGTTAATATTTCAACAATCAAGCCAGTGTTTGCTAATTCCAGAAGGGCTTATCTCCTAATTCTGCCTTAATTTTAATGAAGATTTGTAAATACATATATAAATAAATAAAGGTAAGATTTCTCTCCCCATTTTTACAGAAAAAGAAAACAAAAGCTTTCTTACCTGAAAAAATATTGAGAGCCAGAAAATCATGTTTGCACTCCCTTGTTTATATCATTCCTGACCCAAGGTGAATCAACTGTGACTTGAAATGCCTATATATAAAATAAAAATTATTGGTTTGTGCCTTTTGTTGAGGCCATCTACCTTTCTCAGTTTCTTTTGGGTCAAACTATTTCCTGGTTTGGGAAAGCTTAAGGATGCAATCTGCATACATGTTCTTTTCCAGGGTATGGCACCCTGGCCTGCTGTATGGGACAAGCTAAAGCTGCCTTACAACTGCCAAAAGTTCATTTTTACTAAAGAACTGGTAGGTACAAAACCCAAGGTTGTTACAAGTGTAGTACCAATATTGGGGTTTCATGCCATTTAGGGGCATCACAGTGCTTGGTATGGTAGAAATCCTCATGAAGAGAAGGTCTTGCTGAGAGGACTTAAAAATGGCAGGCTTAAAAGAAAAATATAAAATATAATAATGTTGGCTCTGGGATTAATGCCTCTGGGACAATGAAGGCCTCTTGCAGACGCTATTTATAACCTGCACCTGGTCCACATTGCGGGTGGTCCTTGCATTTCTTCTGGAGTGAATTCCACAGTCAATGATTGAGTTACAACTTTGTTTTCAACATTAAACTGAGAGAAAAATGAAGTGATGTTGGAAAGGAGTTAAAGTCAATGACTATTTTGCCACAGATTTTCAGGAGCATCACTTGTTCTTTGCAATGTATAGAAACCTGGGGCCTCACTGCACTTTTAGGTCTGTTTTGCCAAGCAGGCGTTAGCTGTGAAATTCATCTAGCCGTCTTCAGGCAGGGGAACCAGCAGGTTTGCAATGCAAGCTTGCTTTTTGTGCCAATGCTAAGCCACCACAAAATGTTACCAAATCAGAAAGGTGTTGATTTATATTCACTTCCCATTGGTGTAAGTGACAATACATGGTGTGAAGCAGTGGAGAAATTGGGGCTATAAAAAAAAATTAATCAGGGCAAAGCACCAGTTTGCATGCCATTACACCACCAGTTTGCATGCAATTTCCACAGTTCTAAGCTTAGTCTGAATGCAGCTCATGTACTCCAAGACTTTCAGCCATCGCTGCAACAGCCCTGCTGTGAGCCATGCTACAGACAACAGCTTTGGCAGAAGTCCTTCACAAATTCCTGTTCTACAGGGGAGGAAATAAGGTGGCTGGGGCACAGCCTGCAGTAGTGTAGGGTGGACATGAGCAGGTAGATAAAGGGTAGACAGTTCTACAGACTGGAAAAAATGCTGTGTACCCTGAGGATCCCCATGCACACCTATGTAATCCTAGGACCAGCATCTACAGCCTAGAAGATGTGGCTCTCTGTCCTAACATGCAAAGAGCCAAAGTGCTTCTTTTGCCCCAGGTGCTTTGCCCATTCCTGGTGCACCCAGGGGTGTTTCAGCTCCATGGTCTGCTACGTGATTCATGCTTGCTTCTGGCTCAGCATCAGAGAATAAGCTGAGTAAAGGCAAAAATGGTTCAATCTGCTCTGTCAAAGGAACTCTTGATCCTACACATCTGCTTCTGCTGCACACAGCCTGGATTCAAGTCCAGAAAATGTTACATGAATAAAAAGTGATGCAATGCACCAGCATCCTCCACTGGGGCTTTCCCCAGGATTTAAAGGTCTCAAGCTGTCCTTTCCATGGATAGCCTCTTTGGAAAGCCTTGGGATTTATCTGTATTTGGGTCTTTGTCAGGTGTAACTTCCCCATGACTAGTAGAAGGAGTCCTATCCTTGTAGAGAAGGAAGGATGTTTCCCTGTCTCAAAATGACAGAAGACCTCTCCTTTCAGCCCTAGCTCTGATAATGCATGCTTAGAAAAAGGACTATGTATTTGGATTCCAGCAGCTAAATGAGATTAGTGATGACAGAAGATGGATTATTGGTACACTTCTGTACTTTCTATGCACCATCCAGAAGTTTCAGTAAAATTCAGCTGTTACCTAACTCAGCATGCTGGGTGAGAAAAAGCAGATGCTCAGATGAGATTTCTGGGTATTGAAAACAATATACCATATCCCAGTCCGCACAAATATCACACCTGCCTCAAAAGCCTTGCTTGAAATTTTGGTTTTGAGGCTGGATCTGTCAGCAGCCCCACTGGCCATTGACAGCACATGATGGTGAACATGGCAAGTTGTTTGCAACAAGAGACCTCAGCCATGCTTGTAAGGCCAGCTCTTTCACCACAAAATCCTGCACTTTATCCCTGCATGCTTGCATATCTGCCTAAGCACTCCACCCCAGTATCTTGTTTTCTTGAAACACCTTAGAAGAGAACTAGGGTAAACCCTTATAGTGGTTTAATAGAAACTCTTAGTGCCTGAGCTGAGTGGTCTGTATTTGGCTGAGCTATTCTCTTCAGCAGAAGAGAGAAATACAATATGGGAATCCTCTCATGACTGCAAACTAGTGTTATCTGCAGGAGTCATGATGGTCCTGTAATACTATGACTCATCTCCATTCACTTCCTACAGTCTAAGCAAAAACCTTACATTTCCAGACTTGCCCACCGTTGTTAGCAATGGAGATGGACCTTTGACTATCTGTGTTTCAATTTGGATCTGATCTTTTGGGAAACATAAAGGGCGCAACACCAGTGATGGATTTGTTCCTGGCCTTTTCTAATATGACTGGATGTGGAGACTTGATTCATTTGAAAGTGTTGCCATAATGAGATGAGCAGAAGTTCATGCATTGCATTAGCATTACACTAACACAACTCTGAGCAGTGTTTGGCTCTTACTATTTTGTAGTGAAGGTCAATGTAGACAGATATGTCTAGAATACTACCAAGCAATGTAGTGAAATGTGTGTCCCGCCAACAACTCCCAACACAACACCACTGCCAGAACCTGTCTTCCTTGGAGTGCACATAAGCATTCCCTGTCCTTCCCTACACTGGTCCCTCCCTATGCTGTGCTGTGTGCTAACACAGCAACATTCACTAACAGACCATTCACGGTAATCCTCTGTATCAGACACCTGCAGCTGGCTGATTTCTAAATTATCAGTTGATTACTCCCTGCAGTATCAGATCAGAGTACAAGTTAAACTTGAGATAAAAATATATTTCCTTCTCACTCTCCTTAAAAGTCAGTGGAAACACAAGTGTGCAGTACTGAACTATGTATTCAGTGTTTACAGACCAGATCCTGGCTTGCAGAAGGCAGATTTTCCAGGTGCAGGTTTTCTTGGCAAGATTTTTTCTAGGCAGATTTTATAGGAAACATGTTAGTGAGTATCCTAGTACTTGCAAGCACAACTTTCTAATATGCCATTTTTTAGCCAGGGTGTTAGGCAAAAAGCTGCTGAGAAACAGAGGTCCCTGGGACCACCCTCCCCTGCTGATAAATCTGGAAGCCTTTCTTCTGTGTGGCCCAGATATATGGGAACCAGGGCTGCTTGTTCTGGAGGTGCACTCCCAGTTGATGCAATGGCCAGGACCAGGGACCAGAGGGTGCCTGGGGGCTTGCATAGCTGATCAGGATAGCCAGATACTAGAGCTAATGACAAAGCTCTGTCTCAATGCAGAGATAAAAAAGAGAAAATAAATAAAAAAATGAAGGAATATTTCAACCATGGTCCGCAAAAGAAAGATCTTAGAGTAGAAAATGTCTCCAACTTGGATGCAGCAACATCTGAGTATCCAGCAAATTTGTAACACTGTTCGTATAGGAACTTTGTATCATCTTCCCTGCTGCAGCATAATATCTACTTAAGCCTGACATTTTAAAATACCTCTGCCTCATGGAGACGGGCAGGTGACTCAGTACAAACGTGCAGGCCTGAGCTTGGCCCTTTGATAGGTGCTGTCATATCACAGTACAGCTTGTGAAATCAACAGCTACAATATGCTTCTGGAAAAAAAAGCATGCCAGCCAGAGGGTAGATCTGCTTGCATAGTCACCGCACCAGGTATGTTACATCACAGCTTATGTTACCATCTAGTCTACCTACGGGTATCAACCCTGCTATGGATGGTGCTGCTCAAGGGTCTGGAACAGCCCCAAGGAACCGTGGGCTTGGGATGGGGTGTGCAGCTCGCTGCTGTACTAAAGCCAGCTGGGTGACATCTCAGAACACGGTGCAATTTTTGTGTCAACAACGGGATCGTTAATATGGCATCAGCAGGCTTCAGACCAAAACCCTTTCTCAGAGTGATGCAAAGAAAGTAAGGAGGTATTTTTTGTTGAGTCTAAAGCGGAATTCCCCTGCCCCAGACTGGCTGCAGCACACAGACAGTGGGAAGTGCATGCAGGCAGAGAGGTCTCTGCTCTTTAAGCCTGCCTGGATCCTTGCCTGAGCTTCTAATACAGCCTGTGAGGGTTTGACTTGACACTTTGATGGATACTGTGTGGGTGCTAGAGGCAAGAGAAGCCAAGAAAAGGAGGGATCTGTCTGACAGCTGATCTATTTCCTCAGACTTTTAATGCAAATCCTTCTTTTCAGTAAATACACTTTGCATGCTGCTATAGATAGGGTATGGTTATAAATGTGATACTGCGAGAAAGGAGTGCAATACGTGAACCAAAACTGAAGAGTTTTTCATCTATGGACCATATTCCTTACATGTGGTAATAACACCCATGTGATAAATTCATTTATTTCTGCAAACAGGTCACAAATTACTCATCAGCATGGTAATCCCCATTTATCCCATTCTTTGACCTCCCCTGCAATATGCCTACTGAGTCTTCTCTACTTGTGCTGCTTTTAACTTTATGAAGTGCCTTAAGCCCTCTGAATTTTGATCACTGATTGCCAACAACTGCAGTGATTAAACAGAAGTCTGAACCAGCCCCATTAATAAAAACTCACTACTTGCCTTTTCTGCAAATCAGATTTTAATGGCACTCCTCTCCTTTTCCCCCTTGTCTGACTCTGAGATGCAGAACCATTTGCCAGGGTTAATTTTTAATAGTGTCCTCACTGCCACAGCAAATGAAGTCACTTATTATCCAGCAGTCAGCATGCTAACACGCTAGGCAATAACAAATGCTAAAGGAGGTGACTCAGGCATACGCAATCAGGCAGAGTTTTACAATCTCACCTGCCGGATGGCTCAGCACAAAGGGCTGAGCGTGATGTCTCGGTTTACCCTACGCTTGCGTCTTCATCTGAGTGACATCTGGATTCAAGCCATGCAGCCAGCAAGGTTTATTTGCTTTGTAGTCATGTGCAAAGCATGTACGTAAACACAGTCTGTGTGGCCAGCCCTTCCCTCTGCCTGGGCACTCTTTTCCTGTAATGAAGGAGGTTAATATTCCTCCTAGGTGGTCATCCCTGCTGCAGAAACATGTCAGCTGAGGCAGTTTGGCCCTAAATAACACTTTGTGATCTCAGGCAGACTGGAGCTCAGCCTACCCACCTGTAAAACAGGTTTAATGTTAGTTGGCTTTTTTCTAGAAAAGCTAGGAGGATTACTTCATGTCTGAGATCTCTAGATGTGAACTGCTCAGTGGCAGAAAGCATTTTAAAAGAGCAGCTTGAAATCAGAGCCAGAGCAGGCTGACAGCCTGTGAGCAGGTAGAAATGACCACAGAAGCTGCACTGTTCTCGTCTCATTACTCAAGATCCTCAGAAAGGCTGGGATGCAGATGATTCACAAACCAGAAACTGCTTTTGAATTACTTATTAAGTAGAATTCATGTTGATCTTACTGCTCTGGGACATACAGGGTTGGGCTGCAGAATGTCTTTTGCCATCTCTTCAGAGTGAAATGTGCTGGTAATGTAGAGTCCTCTCCCCTGTGTATTTGTCGCTGTTGTATTTTCACCTCCGAGGAGTAGTCCAAAGGCCACCAAAGAAGTCCATGAATCTTCCCCATATCTGCAGAAAGCTTTGGATCAGAGCTCAGTAAGCCAGTGAGAACGTGCTGCAGAACATGCTATAACGTGTTCACCGCAGGAGAGCTGGTACAAGTGTGCTCCCAAAAACAAGGAAGACCTTGACTAAGGAGGAAGCAGCTTCCTGCTTAGTCCTCACTGGAGCACACCAGTGCTTAAATCAGGGAGCAGTGCAGCTCTGAACCCATTCTCTCTCCTGTGTGCTATCCCAGGGAAGCTAAAGGGGGGGGATTGTATTACTCGTAATTCACTTTGTGATCATGTAAGTCTTCCAAATCCCACTGCTAGTAAGCTCCGATGATTAAACAGCTTACTGAAGGGAAACTATAGCTAACACCTTCCACCCTTATCAAAGCATATTGCTAATGAGGACTAGAAAATCACTCAGTGTTAGTACAACATCTGTAGATTAACATTAGCTTACTCATGTTTTCATTGTCAATGGCTGAAATTCCACCACTCACAGGGATTTACATAACATTTCTGGTACATTAGCCTCAGTATTTCCCCAGCTGAAGTCCACTGACTGGAAGTGGAAAAGGCAAAGTCAAGAGTCTGAGGCGAGTGAAGAAATTTGCAACATGTTGATTTGGACATCTTGTCTTTGAAATCTTGCAGGAGCTTTAACGTCAGAAATGCTTAGTATTGGCCCTCTGCAAGCCATCAGACAATATCTGGCTTATCTGCGTGCACACACACACATTTAGATCACTGCTGAGCTCATGAACACTTGCCTGAAAAGATACTTAGAAACATAGAATGACCCTGCACCAGTCCTGCAAGGTGCAAATGGTTGCAGGTCCTCTGCATTTTACCTTCCCTGATGGAGAAGCAGCAGAAGAAAAGGGATAACTGAACTGCAGACAAAAAATGACGCTGGTGCATCACTTCGTGGCTTCAGTGTGGGAAAGTTCTTTAATGACGAAGGAGGCAAATGCCAGCAAAAAAATAATCTATGTGAAATAGGTGTAGAAGTTATCTGGAGAGGTGAACTATGCCACCTCTCTGACTGACGGGATACCCTGTGCTGCTCTTGAAGGCGTTTGCATGGGAGGACTATGCCCTCACCATTAGTAGGGGTCTCTCAGGACAGCCTAGATAGGATAGTGACACAAGAGCACAGCCTAACTGTGAAGGAGATTTTCCAATATCTAGCCTGAATCTCACTTGATGTGGGAATATTGCTGCCACCATAAGCTCACAGGGAGCTGTATAACTCAGGATCTCCAGTTCTGATGGCAAGCAGCTGCACTGCAGGATAGTCTACCTTTGCTATAAATAATGTGAAGGCTGCGGTCACCAATGGACACTACTACAGCAATGCAGATTGTAGGTCATCCCTGAAAGGGATGAAGGGAGAGCTGGAAATGCTCCACAAGAGCATCAGGAGGAGATTGCCACAAAGGAAAACATTTGTCTGCAATGGGAAAGGACCAGATAAGCAAACTTTACTCAGGTTGACACAGGAATAGAGTAGACTGGAGACTCAAGACCACCAAGAAGGAGAGACAGAGTGTAAGGCTGCATTCCATCCTCTTGTCTAGTCTACAGGGTAGCTACATTTTATGTGAGTAGTGCTTTGTATAACCTTTACTTGTTTGCAAAATTGGGAACCAAGGTTCAGGGCAGCTCCTTACAGAAGAAGGAAAATTAGAATTTAGTGAAGGAATTGACAGAAGAGAAGGCTCATGAGCTTGAGTGTGATGATGAGAAAGAGGGCTGTGTGGCAGAGATAGAGATGATGGGCAGCCAGCATGTTAAAAAGCAATCAAAGTGAAAGAAATCGGTGTGTACCTGGATAAACACAAATGTCTTTAATTCTATCTAGTTCTACCAGGTGTGCATGCTTGAATCATGCTGCACAACACTGTTTTGAAATTTCTGAGAGAAACAGATGTAGTTAGCAATTGCTCCTTGATGCTAAGGGGAAGAAAATCAGCATTAGCTAACAAAGTAAGAAGATTATTCTAAAAAGAATAATAATAATCTTAGTGTTTCCTCCAGGAGAACATGTGGGATGGTCTGAGATTTCAGTACAAACTCATTTGGTACAGAGAGGCCTTGAACTACACTGATAAATCTGTTGCACATCAGTGAAGGCAGAAATGACACAGAACCTAAGATATCCCTTAGCAGCATATCCAGTTTCCACTCCTGGAAATCTGATTCATGCAGCAAAAGTGACAGACATGACTGAGAGCATGGTAAGTGATCCAAACTGTCCTGTAAAGAAAATGGTAGTGTGCAAGCTGCAAAGTGTTCAAACTTTTCTGTAGAGTATGAAAATGAAAACCATGCAGGGCCTAAGTATTGCAAGGTCTTGTTAACAGAAAAGGTTTTCAGCTTCCAAAGACCTGAGTTACTGATGAATAAAGACAAAGGTAAAATCTTCCCTCAGAGTCCAGTGATCTGAGGATCAGGCTCCAAGGGAATGATTGACATTCAATTCAAGCTGACAGCTAACAAAAGCTCCTGTACATATGCCAGCAAACCACTGCCAGGAAAATCAGTGTGGCTCCCAACTTGCAGATTTCTGCACTACCAGACTCCAACTCTACATGACCCTTGCTGATCTACACTGGTGGGCTCATCAGAGAATGGAAGGAGACACAGGACTTTACCATCCCTGGTCACTCTTGGTCAGGTGGAGGCATTTCATGAAGGAATCAGTATAATTTCTAAGTAATTCAGACTCTAGACTCACCATGTGATCAGCTATAACTCCTGGGGAAAAGCACGAAAACTCAAAAAGAACATTTGTGAAGGACTTAAGCAACCACCCAGAGGAACAAATGGGATGCTTTCTGTGAAGAGCAGTGTGCTTCAGATTAGACTGAAACTAGCAAGCAGTTGTAGAAAGTGGTACTGCTTGTAAATACAGCCTCAGAGATCTAACCTATATCTCATCTCTTGCCTCCACTGGCAAAATCTGAAGCCCAGACATCTCACCATCCACTCAGGTGAGGGCTTCACATTATTAACTACTGCATATCATGTATAGGATGATATGATTGTTGTTCTTTCCTATAGTGTCTTTACAAGGAGGCTTACTCAGTGGAAATGACCGTCTTTGAATTATGTATTTTTGTGTGTCTGTGTGTGTTTGGGTTGGGCTTTTTTTAATAGTAAAAAGGAACCAGCAGTTGTCTGTATCTTTAAACTGTGGAACACAGACATCCTTCCACTTCCAAGCCCTCATCACAAAGCCTTTCCTTTCTGTAATTCCAGAGTATCTTGTCTCTGCAAGTTTCTATTTTCAGTTCATAATTGATCAAATCCAACTGGTAGCAGAATTCATTTCAGTCAGTAGGAATGTTTCCTCTCCCTAGCTTTTGGGCCAGGCACCCAGCAAGGCACTGCCTGGTTTCCTTGCTTATTTCAGAAAGGAAATCCATGATGAGAAGGATCCTGTCCTGAATCAGATAACCTTCCAGGACTAATGATTTTGCTCTGCCTACCCAGAATCTGCTGCAATGTTTCAAATTACTTGGTTGAAAGAGTTCTAAGCACTCCAGTAGAATTTAATCCAATCCTAATGCCATGATTTTGGGGATTACGAACAAAGCGGACCCACTCCCTGGTTGGGTCTACTCACTGATCTGGTCATCTAAAGCAATGTGATGTTCTTGGAGATGATATAGAGGAAGATTTTGTTGACTAAGGGTTGATCAGTTAAGTCAGGATCTTTATTTTAATTTTTTTTTTTTTTTTTTTTTTTTTTGTTAATTGATTACTACAGGAGACCTCTCCAGTTCAGTAACTGTCTTAATTAACCCTCTGAAACCAGGACTGACCCATCTTTTTTATTCTCCTGTGTGGTCTCTCAGTTGGACATCTGCTTCCAAGCCTTAGGTGTCTCTGACAGTCCCAGGCCCTTGGGATGATGGTACATGCTTGCAGAATGTCACAGTTGTGAAGTCTTTTGTGGCTATGTCTCTGTCATCATTGTCTCAGCAAATCTCTTACTGTGATGTGCAGTAAGAATTAGTCCACAGACTTTTCCCAGTCTCTAGGAGACTGTGTTAAATTATAGTGTTGGATAGTTTTAGCCTGGTTTCTTTGAGATGACTTTCTTGTGCTGCAGAAGGCACAGATTTTCCCCATAGTCTTTTTATAGTCAGTCACTCACAGTGTAACAATTAATTGTTGGGAGTAAATTCCAGTCTGCATCTCCACATAGATTTATCTGATACATTAAGAGCTTCTCAAAGGCTTTTTTCCAAGTCATACTATTGTTGGGGCTTGTGAACTATCAGTATTTTCCCTGCAGCCTTACCAGGAAGCTAGAAGAGAATTGTCCATGAGTCACAATAATTTTACCTGTAAGTTCAGGTAAGCCCCCAGGCAGTTCAGAAGGCTGGCCACTCTTTCTCAAGCCGATACTACTATATCAACAGCCTAAACTCTAACTGGGAGGGAGTGTTTTTAAAATAGAAAAGGGGAGCATACACTTCATTCCATCACACAGTAGAAGCTGTGTTACTTGTAGTTTATATGAATAATCTAGGGATTAAGAAACTTTCAGTTTTTCCTTCACTTTTCAAGGCTATCCTTCAGTAGACATCCTTTCCAGCTCAGGAGTAAAGCAAACATCTTGTGTATACTCTTGACCCACTATTTACAAATGACCCTGTCTTAAGCACAGGCTAGTTCCACTGGCACATATAATATTTTTCAAAATTGTCCTCCTATGAGCTAACAGAGCTCAGATTTTATTTCCTCGAACAGCAATAATTATGAAGGTACCCTTATCCAATTTCCTTTGCCTTGTCTAAATTCTCTCACTAACACAAGTAAGCTGTGTAGCAATGACTACCTTTCCGAGAAGCATTCCTGTAAAGAGAATGGATTTGAAGACAGACTGCGAGCCTATTTCATCCCATCACAGCTTACTCCAAAATACTTCCAGATCTGCAGAGACTTATTCTGCTTAAAAAAAAAAAATGCACCCGACCCCTCCCCCCCCCAAACAAAAAACAAAACCAACCAAACAAAAAACTCCCCAAAAACACAAAAAAGAAAGCTGGGGGAAAAGAAAGGAAACTGTTAAGAGAATGGAAACCAAATTAATTTCAGAAGAAATTGGTTCATCCCTTACTGGCATCTGCAGAGTTACATCAGCTTGCTGCGGAAGTGGATTTGGCCTTGTATTTCTCAGAATACAGCCTTGTTTCAATTTTTCTGAATACTTCCTCCTTTCCTTCTGACTGCGCTTCACTTTTGATCCCAGTATCTGGTAGGTCCATGAGGCAGCTGACTTGCACCAAATCAAACATAAACTTATACTGGCAGTTTCTGATACCTAGATGTTGCATGGCCCACCAGTGAACAAAAAGGATAAGGTCTCAGCTTCTTTCCTCACTATAGCAACAAAGCACCTTGTGATGATATTTTTTTTCTGTTTCCTAAGGAGGTTGCCATGGCAAGTTACTTGTGTTGCATTGTTAGAGACTAAAATGAAACAATTTGCGTTCTCTAGAAAACTCAAAATTTTAAAAGTTGATGGCATATCAGTTTGCTTTCTGATGACACTACTCATCCTCTAAGCTCAGGGAGAGATGAGCAAGAAAAATATCCCAGTATGGGAAAAGTACTTGCAGGTTTCCCGAGTCTGGTATATCTGCAGGAGGAGTAAATTAAAAAATCATTAAAAATATGGTGCTGTGGGGAAGCAAAACTCACAGGGACCTCTGCTTTTCTCAGTATGCTCTCAGAGACAATGTCAAGGAGAGCATGGTGATAAAGTCTTCCAAACACTTCAAGAAAGTTTCAGTTACACAGAAAAAGTATGCATCCAGGAAAATGGAGTAGGTGAGTGCAGGGAGAACACAAAAGCCATGGAAAGAGCCAGGAAGCAGTCTGCATAATTAAGAGTCAAGTGAACTTGTAGATATGGCAAAGTAACAGGAGGCTCGGAACAAAAGCAACTGACATCACTGATCTACCCTTTGTCTCTGCTGAGAATTGGTATGCACTTCAGTATTTTAACAATACATGATGTATATCTGGATGTATTCAAGTAGTATTACTTACTTTCTGCTGATTTTGATGATCACAAGAACTTTTTATATTCTTTTGGGGTATTTAACAGGGAGAGAAATACCAGTTTAACTCAGCCAATTCATAGATGTTTCTTCTAGAAATAAATATTAAAAAGATTAATGTTTCAGAAATGTCAGGGGTAGCCTTAATGTATAACCATTGAACAAGTTCAGTTGCTAACTAAGCTCTTGGCGTAAGTTTGTATGTCACAGAGTGAAGAGCTAAGCTCAAACCTTGTCTACAACTCCCCTTTTGCAGAGGTTAAAGAGGGAATGACAATATCAATGAGTTATTTTTTGGGTCAGAGCACTTAGAAAAATCAGTGACATACCTTCCCAGACTGAATAGAGTGCTGTTACAAAACATCATGATGGAGAAGCATGTTCATGAGTTGTGGCCTCCCACCTGCAAGCTACATACAATTTGGTGAAGATGATCAGGAAAAACTGAAGGCATGGAAATAACGAACAGCTTTTCAATCCTGTGGCAGATTTTGTTTTGGCACTGTTAATGTGGCAGTAAGGATCTTCTGTCCATTTATTTTTTATCGCTCTGCACATCAGCGGGCCCAGTTTTTTACTAGCCTTCCTCTCCTGTCAAGCAAGGCTTGCCATAGATAGTAGCACTGCAGGACTTCTAGAGAGCTGCACGTTTCTCTTTTCCTGCCTTGAGGTTTGCCATAGAAGAGAAGAACCACACTGATGCCTGGTGGGTAGCTGGAGGAGTTTGTTGCTAGTCCAGTTGGAGACACCACAGGATGAGTTAGCAGAGTAGTTAGTAGGTTGAACTACCTTCTTGCAGTAGCATTTGCACTGCTGTTGCTGTGACACTGCATGTCCCATGTGTAAAAAAGAGGGTTTTGTAAAAAAGAGGCCTCTTCCAGAGACCTCAGACAGGCCAGACACTTTCCTAGAATTATGTTCAACTTTAGAGAAAGGACGGAAGAACCTGTTCAGGCAGAATGACTTTTTATAGACAGAACAGGCTATAACCTCAGCAACTGTAAATCTGCTCAGCTTTGCCAAAATCAATGGACCTATGCTGCTTTGCAACAACAGAGGATCTTGTCCAATATTTTGCTTTTCTAAACCAAAAATAGAAAGGGGGAGAAGGCATCTTTGCACTATATCACTCTCTGTATCCTGTCAAATTTGTGTCATCACCCCTATGTGATTGTGTGGTTATGACTCACCAATAGGTGATCATGTCTCTGTCTTCCAGCAGTCTGCAAACAAGTAGTCCTCAGGTATCTTATATCTTGATGTGATCTGGCACTGAAGAATGAGCAAGAAAGAGGCAGTTTCGGTCTCATCTTCTGGTGTTTCTTGGTTCTTGTAGGTCGCTGAGAAGCCCAAGAAGGATGAGAATGAGGTTCACTCATAGCTGTGTCTATTACACTGCTGATTTTGTCCTTGCTCCCTTATAAGTTCTTCTGGGCCACCTGGGTACTGAAAAATATGAGCCCACTTTCAGGGTGCTTCAAAAAGCAAGATTCCTGCATGCTCCAGTACCCTGCCTGCTCGCCAGAAACAGCTAAAACAAGATGAGACAGGTAGCACAGAGAGGCGGTGCGCCGTGTGTACGTGTGTCTGCCTGTGAAGAAACCCATCACCTTTGTGTGTGCTGCTGCTCCTGCCGTTGGCTTGCTTGGGAGAGATGCTGTGTTCCTGCAATCTGCGATCCTGGCTTCTGTGGAGAACTGAGAGGTTGTTCAGAATCAGGACTTGTTAGAAGGAAGCAAAGGGGTTCAAGGTAAGTTAAATCTTCTGTCTTTTTGTTTGGACCTGCCTGTTTGCACGCTTGACTTTTAGAAAGTGCTCTGGCAGGTTTGTTTGTGCTGGTGCAACATGTCTATGAGACCTGAAGAAACCTGCACAACTGTCTCAATGGGTACCCTTAGAACTCGCTCAACCTACTCTCACTACAAGCTCTGCAGGCCATGAGCTTTCTTTTTACTATGTGTCAAGTGTAGTATGTAGAACGATGGCTTCTAGATCCATTTTCAGATTACCGGATACTTTTCTAATGGAAACACTAACTTGTGGCAGTGTGCTTGAAACATACCTCAGAGTGAACAGTGCTTTCCCAGTACCAGGGACGCACGCTTCATTTGGCACCATATTCTGCATCAAAGCTTGATCACTTCTGCACACTCCTGGATAACAAGGTGACTATGCAATCCACTTCCCGCTTTTCAAAGAAATAGGGGAATCACGGTGCCTAATAGTAGAAAATGGCTGGTAACATAGGTGTGCTGTGACAGGATGGGAGGTGCTGCGTTGACAGACCTGAATTCACGGAACAAAGCTTGAGTCTATCAAGGTTTACTAGCTCCGATTTAGTGGTGCTCCTTGTGGGGCCCAAAGAGAATGAGACAGACCCTCTTTCCACGCTCAGACCTTTGCCTGCTATAGGAGTGATTCCGTTCACGCGGTGTGCATCTCTGCTGCTAAGTCTAATTGGAGCCCAGCTGTCTTTCCCAGAGCCAATTCAGGTGTCTTTTCTTTTGTGGCCTGTCTAATCTGCTCCTGAGTAATTTGGAGAAGTCTATTTTTCTAGGCACTTCCGAGGCCAGATAAAACCTCTCTGTGAGCTGGGTTTAGCCCACAGGTTACCAGCTCAGGACTGGGACTGGTAATAAACACCACATTTTAGCAGTCTCTGGTCCTCCTTGCCCCAAAGGCGCTGTTTGCCAGGCCTCCCTGCGGAGCCGCAACGGGCAGCGCAGGCCGGGGCAGTGCCCGCCGGTCGAGGGCCGGGCCGGGCCT